>JBBJLR010000133.1:18533475-18552040 GCA_037577145.1 Brachypetersius gabonensis | reverse complement strand
ACACACACACACACACACACACACACACACACACACACACACACACACACACACACACACACACACACACAAAAGCTGGCATACTTCTACAAAACCCACAAATAAAGACCGACCATCCCTGGCACAGGCGCTACATCCCCACCATCATTATGTTCTAACTTCTGTATATTCATGGTTATGTGTTTTCATGCAGACTGAAAGATCCTCTCTGCTACCTTTCATCCTGATGTCCTCTACACTGAGAGAACTGGAAACTGTAATGGCGTTTGCGGTCTCAAGCCCCTTATTGCAGTACACCTGTGCCTCCTCAAGCCTCTGCATGTGGATATAGAGCTTCGCCAACACACACTGCTCTTCAAGCAGTGACTTCCCACAGTCTCCATCCATCTCACCTGCCTGCAGAGAGAGACGCCAGAAAGATTTCCTAATAGGGAACTCCACTTTTCAATTCAATGGTTAAAATGTGAAAACGTGTAAATGTAATGGCTTGGTATGAAATACTCTGCCAGTCTTAGTCAGATTAATGTCCAACCAGTAGAGTGAATGTACATATAAGTGTAAGTATGTGTAAAGTGACCATTCTGACATAACATACCACAGCACACAGTGTGAAATTCTTCCTCTGTGTTTAACCTATTCACCTGGGCAGTCAGGAGCACAGCGCCTGGGGACAAGTGTGTGGGGACACTAGCAGCGTTGGGATTTAAACCAACGACTTCTGATCGCAGGGCCACGAGCTGCCCTGTGGAAATCCACCTTCTCTCATCTACCCCTTGTGTTTGGGAGACTCACCTGTTGAAGAGCGCTCTCTGCCTGTAACAGAACCCTCGCTGCCTCTTCGGTCTCGCCCAAACAGAGCAGAATGTCGAAAGAGAAAAGAGCAAACTTTCCGAGAAGGCCAAGACCAGGCAGGCCGCAACCTGAGGCCAAATAACAAAGGACGTTTCATCAGTACGAACTCGCTGATAAAGTCATTTGCTTATTTATCTTTCACTTGCCCTTGTGATTTCACCTGTGTGTGTCTCAGTAATCAACACTTCCTCATTGTCCCTCATAGGTGGAACCTCAGAAGACAACACTGCAGAATCTACAGAGATTTCAGGGGGAAAAAATGAAAGGGCATATCTCGTATTTTTCTCATGACATTCGTGAGCTGGCAAAAACTTTTGAAATTCATTTCTATATGATCATCATCAACCACTCTTTACTAACACAGGCTGTTATTGTGTCTTTGAGAGATATGTAAATGTGTGAATATGTTTAAGAGATATGTAAATGTGTATGTCCTATTCTGATTGGTTGCCAGGCACTGTGCGTCAATAAAACACAGTGACTGAAACACTTCTTATAACTTCAGCATAAGTAGGCAAGAATAAGCTCCACATGTAACCACATGTACAAATATGTGGAAATATGTTGGTTTTTGTGACATTACAGAAACAGTGAATTCAAAATGGGATCTTTTTTTACATTTTAGTTAAGACAGTACAAGCAGAAATGGTAATTGAGGTGCTGCCAACTGTTTTCCAGATTTGAATGAAAATGTGATCTAGCGAATGGAAGTTATTGTGGAAGCAAATGGGGTTATTGTGAGACAAGTGGTGTTTTTGGTCAGTAATTGGATTTGACTCTGATACCTTGCAGTACAAGCGGCCTCTGGAGTGAAAAGATAGGCTCATATCCTTTCTGGCTCAAAAGTGTCCAATAATGAACAAAATCGAGCCTTAACTGTGGAAACTGCTTCACATTGTCTGACAGGAAACCCAGGGCTCTATGGAAAATATGGAGATATATTATCTTATTAGGCTGATTAACATCAGTGCAGTCTAGAGCAGTAACTCATGCTTATCTGCCCTTTTGTGTGCACCTTGTGTGCAATAGCCATAATACAACGGCCTCAATTCATGCTTTTATTTCGGCAATTATATTTAAAGTTAGAGGCTGTAGAGAGAGATACTGTTATGTTAACTGTGTCTTGTTAGTATGAGAAAAACATGCAATATACTTAGGATAGAGCCATGGTTACACATTACAATAAAATTACCCTTATCTATATACCCATTATTTATAATCACATAGTTAATTAGGTTGTAGATAGTTTATAATGTATAAATGAGCAGTTATAAAAACGTTAAAACGGTTGTTATATATTGATGCAGCCTCACTATTTGGAAAAGTCTTGGATCTTTCTAGTTGCTGAGCTTGTCTCGCTCTCTGGCAGAATACTAAACTGATTTCATTGGGTCTTTTTTAACATACTGTCATTAAAACACCAGATCTTCCCAATAGGGAGCCGGCATTAAAGTATGGCAACCATTATAACTGCTTATTAATGATTTATAAACTACAACCTAATTAACAACCTGATTATAAATCATTTATTAAGCCTTTCTAAGGGTAGTGTTATTGTAAGGTGGTACTGGATCGTTTTAATGCTGTCTGTATAAACAAACTCTCTGTAGCCTTACTCTGGGTGGGTGAGGACACTGTGTAGCTCCTTGAAGGAGCCAGCTTGGACCAGGTGCCAGGGAAGCTCCTGCAGCTTTCGTAACCAGCCACTACGTTCCTCTCTGGGCCTCTGAAAGAACCTGGTTAGAACATGATGGAAGTAGCTTCGGCCCTTCCACTGTTCCACGATGCCTGTGTGCAGAAAACTACACATAACACTAAAAATACAACTGCAGGAAGACCAACTTCTACCAGTTCTTCTAAAAGTTGTTTTATCAAACATGAGCCTGTACTTTATCACATCCTACATACAGTGTTCACATACACAGCACTGTGAAAACGAATTCGTGGTCATTTAGACTCCAGTCAAATGAGCCATTTAGTAATCGTTTATTTTTCAGAGGCAGAACAGAAACATTTCTTTAACAGTAAATCACACAGGAGCTTTAGTAATTAGTGTAATATTAAATCTACCAGTCTTTCATTTGTCCACCCCACTATTATGAGTCTTCCATCTTCTTCCCATTCAGTTAAAAGAGCAAGTCTGGCACTATTATGGGCTCACAATAAAGGTTCCATTATCCCTAAACATCTTAATTTGTCTAGCGGCCTGGATTCTGTGCAGGTCACTGTAATTCCACAATACTAAACTTGTTATGGGCCTTGCTTTGTGCACAGTGTGAAAAGGGCCTTTCCCAAACTGTTGACATATGTTTTGTATGTTCAAGCAAAAGGCCGAGCCCTAACTCAGAAAAACTCTGATGCACAGTTTTTTGCTGATGTTTTTTTTTATGTTCCAGAGGCAGTCAGAGTTATGCAGCAGAACAGGTGTTTTAAATGGGGTTTTTCCACTGATGGGTACCGGCTTGGTTCAGTTCGGTTCTACTCTGTTCAGTTTGGTTTTAGACCTACAGTTTTCCACTACAGCTGGTTGCGGCTAAACGTTCTGAGAAGCAAGGTAAGCGAGGTAAACAACCTGGCATCATTACAATTGTCAGCATGGATAAAATTACAGGGATTTTATTTCTTATCCTTAGTTTGTGGCTGTTTGCCACAAAACAGAAGCAATTGGCACCAGACAAGGCTTAAAGAAGCAACATTAGGCTAATGCTAATGCTAATGGTAACGTTCTGTCAACAACACTGGCGTAACCATAGCAACCACCAATCAATAACCTCCAATATGTACACCTCATAATTTAGTATTGGTTCAGCACACTTGGAATCTTAGCCAAGGTGGTACCAAGAATGGTTCCGGGTACCAGCTACCAGATTTTAGTTATGAAAAAAAAAAAAGGGTAGAGTTGAACCAAGCCGAGCTGGTACCAGTCAGTGGAAAAACCCCAATTTGGTGCCTATGCTTCAGCACATAATGGCAGCACTCTGAGATTTTGCCTAGTTGTAAGCTGTGCTCTCCCTTTAGATGTGAAAAAATCCATAAGATGAGAAGATGACTTTACACTGAAACGACCTGTAGATGTTTAAATTACTGAAAAGTGGTAAACAGACAATGATGAAGAAAACCTGCATTAAAATTGGACTGTCCAAAAGCTAGAGGAAGGTTTTATAGACAGATGAATGTAAATTTGCAATTAAGATTAACATGGATAGTGAGAAAAAGAAAATCCATGTTAAGACTAATCTTTCAAGGAGCTTACAAGAAGTGTGGAAAAAATAAATGAATTATTGTATAACCCAAGAATGTCCTGACCACCTTAATTTAATATCAAAGTGAAGCTCTTTGATTTGATTATGTTGGTGGATCCGTAAAATACACAAATGTGGGAGGAGGACATATTTACACAACAGTGAAATACAGAAAAAAAATACTCTGAACTTCCTGTGATTTTTTTACATGCCTGAAAGCATTATTGGTAAATAAAAAATGAGCTTATGGTTTATGTATTATAATCAATAATTACTGTTACACCTTTATACACCACTGCAAATGCACTCCCACTTACCCATTAATAGCAGCTCTATAGTTTGACAAAGGGACTGATGGCTGAAACACAGAAGGCCATTTGGTTTCTGCTGGACCCACGGCCCAAAGGCAGAGCGTAAGCGAGCCCACTCCAAAGAATGGACCCTTAGAGGACCAGAGTGACCTAAATCCTCCAACAGAGCCAATAGCTCATCCTCAGTCAGCCCAGATCGAGAGACATGGAGAAGGCAAAGCGTGTCCCACACCCAGCCTCTCAATTTCAAAGATGTCGAAGAGGAAACTTCTGTGAACAGACAACAGGACAACAGAAGTCAGCGGAGAAGTGTCAGTTATTTAAGGATAAGTCAGTTTTCCAGTATCAGTGCAATCATTGCAGTAAGACATTTTCAGTCCTTACGAGGCCTTGAGTCTAACTGAATGAACGTTTCTGATGCAGGTCTTTTAAAGCAATTATCAAATTCAGGCTTCAAAAAACACATAACTAGTGTTTTTAGATAACCATGTCATTCAGTCTCAGAAACCAGATTAGAAAGTCTATTTGAGAAGACTTAATGTGATTTGAGGCAAATGTGAGAAGGCATGCAGTTTGCACAATGCTGCTAGGTGGGGCACATTATTATTATTCGTTAACAACGTTGGATTTGTAGCTTGTGTACAAAACGAAATAAGCAACCACTTGACATCAAAGGCACTTCGGCTGATTATATTTAAGATAAGAGGTCGTGTGAATTAGAATGTCTTCTGTGGGGAGCTCTGTCTAACTCGAGTGTTGCAGTAATCAGTCGTACTTGACGTATTTCTGTTTCTTTTGGCCCCCCTGGAGCCGGCTGTGGGGTCATCAGCAGGTCTACTGTAATCTTTAACCCAGCGATGAATGACCTTCACCCACAGCTCTGACACTGAATCCACTTCCATGTACTCCTCCATCAGCTCGTTCTCCTTCTCTTCCTCTCTCTGCATCCCACATGTCCGCAGCTCGCTGCCGAGAATGGCGAGGGAGACTGGAAGGCGACACAGGTTCCTGCTCCTGGTGCTCTGCAGGAGTACGGAGGGCAGTTCTTTGCAAGGTAAAGCCAAGTGTTGGCGTAAGATGTTACACTGGGTACAGAGGACAGATATCCCAGAGCAGGTGAAGATCTGGACATCTGATCTACTGGCGAGGCTTTTGTAAGTGAGGTCTGTGCTGGTGGTGGTGATGATCAGCTTACAAAGGGGTGGCAGAGCAACTGGCAACCACCTTAGTTCCTTCACCTATAAAAACAGTTAAATCATAAAACAAAGTAGCAGGTTTTCTAGTAACCAGTTAGACTACCCAGACATCCCTTTTTAATCTCATAACTGCATTCATAAAGTACTGGGGGCAGTTGATGGCCTAATGGTTAGGGCGCTGCCTTTGCAATCAGAAGGTCGTGGATTCAAACCCCAGAACTACACATGGCACCACTGAGGTACCCTTGGACAATGTACTGTCCCCACACACTCCTCCCTGAGCACCCCCGTTTAGTGGCAGCCCCATGCTTCATTTGGTGAATGGGTTAAATGGACAGAAAGAATTTCACACTGTTATTAAATAACTCAAATTAGTTAGAGGTAATAAACCATAATAATACAAGCATGGAAGAAGCACTGCACGACATATTGTTACATAATACATTAATTTAATTTAATTTATTAACCCTAATAGTCACATGTGAACACACCGCAGCATAATGGGAAGATAGACTAAACATTCGAACACTGATGTGAGGACTGGATTTCAGCCAGAAAAGCATTAGTGGGGTCAAGTACAGATGTTGGATTAGTTTTAGATCACAGCTCTCACGTTACGTTAAAGGGGTTAATATATTCAACTCACACTTTTACCCTTTCCCCTATTAACGTATTACACTTTTCTACACAGGAAACACAATGCTAATGTAGGATCTTCAGTGATCACTGGAAAGTAGACTCTAACTTAACTGCAGTGTACACTAAAGACCAGTTTAATACAAATATAAGACTCATGGTTTGGCTGTGTGACATAAACAAATAATGATTATAATATATTTGGCATTTTTTCCACTCACTTGCACCAGTAGATCAAAGTAATGCTCCTTATTTAAGAGGAAAAAACAGTAAAACAAATACTGTTGAATAAATAAAGATGCATCAAAGGGAGCTGTGAAGAGAAAAGGTTTACCTCCTGCAATGACAGATCCAGCGTGTCTGTCAGGAGGTCCAGCCCATCCAGCAGGAGAACACAAGGCCCCAGTTGAGCCGCAGCAGTGAAGGCCTGAACCTCTGCAAGCAGTGGTTTAGGTTCAACCCAGTCCTCCAAACCTTCTGTCCACTCCGGCAGGTCACCTACGCACACAAGAATACTGCTGTTTACCATTTGAGGCTGAAAAGAAGTCCCAGAAATAAAACGCAACTAGTGTCATACACTATATGGACAAATGTACTGGGACACACCAGTTTTTCAGGGTTAATGCTTAATGCTTCAGCATGTCAAGACATTTTTGACAACGCCATGCTTTGAACTTTCTATTCCAGTGTAATTGTGTCCTAGTGCACAAAGCAAGCTCAATACAGACTTTTTGGTTGGATGAGTTTGATGTGGAAGGACTTCAGTGGCCCACACAAAGCCCTGATCTCAAAGCCCTCATCCAATAAGTTTGGGATGAACTGGAAAGGAAATTGAGAGCCAGACCTTCTCGTCCAACATCAGTGTCTGACCTCATAAATGCTCTACAGAATAAATGGGCACACATTCCCACAAATTCCCACAGAAAATCCAAAATCTTGTGGGAAGCCTCCCAAGAAGAGTGGCAGTTGTTATAGCTGTAAGACAGGGACCAAGTCTATATTAAAGTGTTCTACTTTTGTCCATTTAGTGTAGTTTGGGCCAAATATGGGATAGAAATCCAGTCTAAAACAGAGATTGGGCATTAGGACATCAGCCACAAGGCCGCTTACCATAGAACACTTTTCGAAGTTCAGCAGTACATTGCCTTAACATTGACCTGGTGTCTCTGCTGGGTATGACGGTCCCACAGAAGTATGGGACAACTGGAAGTCTGGGATTTCGCCTTCGGAAGTTCTGGAGCCACCAAGCAGCCAGAGATGACTTTCCACAACCCCTCTCTCCACTGAGCACCAGAATGGACTTTTCTGGTTCTGTTTGATCAGCATCACTAAAAAGTGGTAAAAACTAGTTAAAAGGGAATTCCACAAATTTTTCAAAACATTTTCCATTCAATGGTTAAAATGGTTAAGATTATTCAAATGCTATTCTAGAGAAAAACTGAAATTGTTTATTCTGATTGTGAATGGAACCAGAGGTCTGAGGAGTTTAGTGACTCATTCACTTCCTGATGACTTTGTTTCATGATAGTTTTTCAGTTTTAGCCTAAATGTATTTTTCAAAGGGTGTGAAGGTGAGAGATAAATGTAGGGCAATGTAAGGAAAGGTTCACTGTTCATTTTGGTATAAAATGTGTTTTAGGCATTGTGACCCCTGGTTCCTATCATGCAAAAAAATGTTCTCTGTTTTACATCCAAACTCCAGCTGCCCTTTACATTACAGGAAAATGTCATTATAATTGGGCCAAAAGAAATGATCCAACATTACTAAAAATCTTTGCTTTAAAATGAATAGCATAAAAATGATAGCTTCTCTCATAAAGTAAACATATCAGGGATACAGACTGTCTCACCTGATTAACGGAACCCCTGGAACTCCTGATAGAGGTCTGAACTTTGTCTTATGAGTTGCAGGGGACACGAATGAGTTCAGTAATTCCAGCACCTCTGCGGTTTGCATTGATGGTATAAACACATTGCATAGCGCTTGAATATGGCTTTCATGACATAAGACCTCAACCGAATCCTGATAACCTGAGGAAAATAAATTCAATAGGCTATGTAAAACCACAGCCTCGTCTAAACAGCACTTTGTATCTTCGCCAGGCTTAAAACCAAAAAGTCAATATTTGCTGACATGCTAAACAGTGTCAGTCATATGTTATTGATAAAATATGCAAAGAAAGGCCCGACCCGAAATGCAGCGCTGCTCTGGAAGTTGGTGAAACTGATCAATGACGTCTTTCCAATCTTTTTTCACCAGCTCTTCAAGCTCCTGCAGGTTTCTAAAGAATCTGCCTCGCAGTACATTGATAAGGAAAGCATTATTCCTTCAAATAAATCCAACAGGTCCCTCAAGTTACTGGCTCAGTCACACATACAGTAGAACACATCCCAAACAAGTGCCATTAACCCCATGTCATGTGTAAAGGTAAACCCATATCTGTATTGTACAGTGTACATTAAACTGCTGTCTCCCGCAGTGCTAGATAAATACTGATGTTACCCCTATAAGGACTGCACTGTAATTCATGCACGCCCCTTTTCTTTAGTATGCGCTGTTGTTTTATTTGGTATAAGCAGTTAAATACAGAAATAAATTAATTTAATTTACAGTAATAAAACTAAAGGGCTTTACGAAGAACAAAACAAAAAACATGAGAACTCCAC
This sequence comes from Brachypetersius gabonensis, assembly GCA_037577145.1. NCBI lineage: Eukaryota > Metazoa > Chordata > Actinopteri > Characiformes > Alestidae > Brachypetersius > Brachypetersius gabonensis. Next base: position 18,543,136 of record JBBJLR010000133.1, on the reverse strand, counting down.
AGGGGAAATTCTGGATTGCAGATGCACCACAGGGCAGCAGCCAATCAGCAGCAAGGAGAAATAAATAACGTTCTCAGATTGGCTACTTTTAAACCACCCGTCTCTGGCCTCATCCGCCATGCCACCTCGTCCTCGTGCTGGTCGTTTATGTTTGGGGCTGGTTGTTCCGTTCAGGGGTCTGATTGCTTTTCTAATGGCCATGCCCAAACATAAACAACCAGCATGAGGATGAGGGTGCGTGGCGGACAAGGCCTGGGCGTCACAAAAGAAAAAAAAAAGGGGAAGGATATCTGCAGCTTCCTTGATAGCGCAGGGGTTTCAGTGAACAATCATTAGTTCGGTTCTCCTCAATAGACACAATAGGGTTACTGTATTCATATTTGTCCTTGAAACCCTTTCAGATATTCTGATGTAAACAAATTCTTTCCGAGTGGGCTGATGTAAAATGATGCACTGTATAATTTCTATTCGATTTCTATTTGAGACAGTGTTGGTGCTCTTTATGAATGCCAGTGATGATTGTGCATCAGAGTCACAGTTAGGTAATATTCTCTTTTGCTCAGACCTGACAGGGAGGCAGGTGCTTATGATCCAGCTCTTCAGATCCCACAGTCTTTGTTTCTCGTGCTGCTTCTGACTGGACAAAACCGTTTGAAAAAGTGTGCCTCCATCACCACCATCATTCTCATCACCATAATCATCTTCTTTATCATCATCATCTCTCTGAGGAGTGCAGTCTTTAAAGTAGAAGAAACAATGCATGGGTTTGGCCATAAAGGCAGCCTGGGTAATCTCCAGCTCGACCAAACTACACATACGGTACTTTTCCTCCATAACCCAAGGATAGCCACCTCGTACAGCTCCTTGTAGATTCTGCTCCAAGGCAGATGGTTCCCTTTCTGATGAACCCAAAGGATAGGATGTGTCCTCAGGAGGACAACAGCCAAGGTGTTGCCCAAGGAGACACAGGAATGAAGAGGAGGAACTGATAAGATCCAAGCTGATCTTTAACTGCTGGTGTAAGTGAGTGGAGCATGCTTGGTGTTCCTGGAAGCCACAATCTCTCTGACTGTCACCGTCACCACCATTTTGTATCTGCTGGACGTCTACAGGTATGAAGCAGGTGCCTCTGGCCTGACAAAGTGAATCCAGATGGGGAAAGACACACGCTTTCAGGTAGGCCATCTCCTGCTGGAGGTCACCAGGGACGTAACAGAGGTATGGCTGCAGCGGAGAAGCCAAGCGTGAGGCTGAATAACATCCTGACGTCATGCATTTACCAGCTTGGAGATTCTCTCTCATCATCCCTTTAAATGCTGGATATTGTATTTAGCTCCTTGTGGAGACTAATATGCACTATAACTAACTTGCATAATAAAAAAAAATCACTTTTTAATTAATATATCAGCTTGGAGATCCACTGGTTAGTCCAGAAACAGAAAATAATCCTGATAATCCACTCCCTGTGGAGACATGTAGTACATTCTAAACTATAAATAGCTTGTAAGAAAAGTGTCATTTTTGTATTCTTATATCACCTTGGACAGTCACTGTTTAGTCCAGAAACAGAAAATAATCCTGATAATCCACTACCTGTGGAGACAAATTACAAGTGTCATTTTTATTCATATATCAACTTGGACAAGCACTGTCGAGTCCACATATATAACTCTGATCATCCATTCTTTGCCAAATACGTCCTAACTGTGAAGAAAATAGATGTTATTTTAAGTATTAAACTCGCCAACCTGTGCCGAATCTCAAAGAGGTGCATAGCAACGGCTGGTTGTGAAGGTAAACGTACTACTGGCCTTTAAGCAAGACCGGCTGGAAATAAAGCTGATTTGAGATCAGCTCCATCGTTCAGACTCCTCCGTAAACGGATCAATCCAAGCTGACCCTAGATCAGCGGAGGAAAGGAGGAGGAAAAAAATCCCACTTGCATGACGCCCCATTGAGCCAATCGAGGGCAGCCACGATTTGGCCATGCGAAATCAGACATGTAAAGCAGTGATTGGTCGGGGTAGGTCAAGGAACGCAATCTGATTGGTGAAGTGTTGTGCGTGGGGAGCTGTGATTGGTTAGTTTGGGCTTCCCTCCTCCTCTGAGCCGAGACGATGATAAAGCCCTCTTCTCTTTTACTGCCTTCTCAGTTTAGGAGCCCAGCAGTGTGTGTCCTAGAAAACCCTGTCTAAAGTGTAGTCTCCGCCAATTTGAGCTTCCAGCATGAAGCGATTGTGGGTGTTGGGGCTCGTCTGTGCCCTCCTCGTCTTCAGTGAGTATACTTTTATTTTAGCAGCAGTTTTCTCAAGCCTTGAACTTGACCATTCTTAGCCTACAGCAGCTTCATCTACACAATTTGGACAAAATTATTGGGACACACCTGTTTTTCGGGGTTTGAGCTGAAGCGCCTACTTCCAATGAAGGTTTTATGCTTCATTTTAATGCTGTAGCATACCAAGACATTTTGGACAAATGCTTCCAACTTTGTGGACATCGGTTTTTGGGTAAAGTGACCCCTTTTCTATTCCAGCATGACTGCCCCAGTGCACAAAGCAAGGTCCATAAACTCATTGTTGGATGGAAGAACTTGAATGGCCTTCACAGCGCCCTGCCGTCAACCACATCAACACCTTTGGGATGAACCTGAACGGAGATTGGCAGGCCTTTTCATCCATCAGTGCCTGACCGCATAAATGGTCTAAAGAATAAATGGCAACAAATTTTCCCATAGAAATACTCCAAATTATTGTGGAAAGCCTTCCAAGAACAGTGGAAGCTTTTAGAGCTGCAAAGGGAGGGGGACTAACTCCAGTCAATGTGTTTGAATGCAATATCATTAACGTCCCTGTTAGTGTAATGGTTAGGCGTCCCAATAGTTTTGTTCGTGTAGTGAATTTGCAGGTTTACCTTATGTTTAATGCTTTTATACAAAGACATTTACATGGCTAATTTGATTATCTGAGCTAGCCTTGTTTTTAGAAATGAACAGCTTTGTCTGAGATGTGCTAAATGGGGAAGGCGGCATGTGCTTCTGGAAGTTTCCTCAGGAAGGCTGGCTAGCTAGCCTGAGGGTGGAGGGACTGTCCACAACGTGGAAAATGTATAAAAAAATGGCGTTACCTAGTCATATTTGGAAAGGTTAGCTAATGTCTGTACTTGAAATGTGCTTTTTTTTGGGCCTCATTTAGCCAGCCAGCTAGCGCTTTTGTCAGGAGAACTCACCAGAAAGACCGAGGGAGGGAATTAGTTAACCTCTTGTAGTTTTACCTACACTATATGGTCAAAAGTATTGGGACGCCTGACCATGACACTAACAGGAACTGTAATCGCATTGCACTCATACACATATGTATACTACCTCCACCAGCAGCTATAACTGCTTACGTTCTTATTGTTTCTCTGGAGAATTTGGTCCCATTCATTCTGTAGAGCTTATGAGGTCAGGCATGATGTTGGACTAGAAAGCCTGGCTCACAATCTCGTTTCCAGTTCAACCCAAAGTACAGGATGGGGTTGAGTTCAGGGCTCTGTGTGGGCCAGTCATGTCTTTATGGAGCTCGCTTTGTGCACTGGGGGACAGTCATGCTGGAATCGAAAAGGTTTTCCCCCAAACTGTCTACAAAGTTTGAAGCATGAAGTTGTCCAATAGTTCTGCTGAAGCATTAAGATTAGTCTTCACTGGTACTAGGGGGCCTAGCTAAAACCCTGAAAAACCTTTGTCCATATTGTGTATCTATATGAATAAGTGCCTTTAGGCCTCTTCACATCCTTCGTCAGCTTGGAGACGCCTTCAGGTCTACGCTGACGTTTCCATCAGTCAGTCTGTAAAGGGCAGGTTTCAAAGTTGAAGCAATTTGATCCAATCGTAGCTTTACATAGAAAACTCAGTTAAGTCTTATTGATGCTCTGACATGTCAAGACACTTTCAAAAGTAGTTATCATGCTCACAAGCTTCTATTATTAGTACTAATAATAGTACCTGGAGCCCTGACTAATTCAGCACAGCACTTTTTGCTTTCCCTTACTTGGTGTAGTGCGTTTAATCTTCATTGGTTCATAATTTTGTTTTTGATGGGTTTCCGGTTCTTTTCACAGCATCTGTTAAGGCAGAACACGACGTTGATGTCGATGGCACAGTGGAGGAAGATCTGGGCAAGAGCAGAGAAGGATCCCGGACAGACGATGAAGTTGTTCAGAGGTTTGTATTTTGATTGGGGACTGCTCACTTCACTTGGGTTGGCTCTTAGGTTTTTAACAATGAATGAAAAGCTCCAAGACTGCCATTCTGTAAGGAAGAGCTTTGAGGTGGGATATGACCATCTATTTCTGGCATCTTGTTTTTGGTTACATTTCAATTTCCTTGTTGTTTAATTTAACAATTAAGGTGACTTGGTATATTTTGACTCGGTCAAAGGATCATTGCTCAACGCCTTGTTTGCATTTGTTGTATGTTGCACAAGTTTGCCCTAGTGATATAAGAACGTTGTGTGCTCCGACTCATGTTTAATTTCTCTGCGTTTCTTTAGGGAGGAAGAAGCCATTCAGCTAGATGGACTAAATGCAGCACAAATTAAGGAAATTCGGGAAAAGTCAGAAAAACATGTCTTCCAGGCTGAAGTGAACCGAATGATGAAGTTGATCATCAATTCTCTGTATAAGAACAAGGAGGTGAGGCAAAGCTGCATTGCTAGAGGTGTAGCATGAAGGAGGTTTGACCATTGATATGTTTAAGCTAATTGTTATTAATTAATCTTTTGTCATGTTTCTCCTAAAGATCTTCCTGAGGGAGTTGATTTCTAACGCTTCTGACGCCCTCGATAAGATCCGCCTGCTGTCTCTGACCAACGAAGATGCGCTTTCTGCAAACGAAGAGTTGACTGTTAAGATCAAGGTTTGTTACCTTTTTTATTAAACTAGTGGACCCATAATGTATCTTTCATGAGTGCTCTAGTGTACCATCAAGTTGAGCACTGAAACCTGAAAGTAAGAGGGACTACAATCTGGTATTATATTTGCATTGCAAAAGACCTGTGTGGGCCAGGTCCAACATTTTCATATCTTTAAATTAGCCAGTTTATAACCGGGGGGGGTGGAGGAGATGAGGTGAAATGAAGTATAAATAATTAGATTGCTGCACACATTAGGTCACTGCTAAAATAATCTCTTTCAGTATGATGCAAGGGACTGAACCATGTTTTGCCCCTTCCTGCAGGCAGACAAGGAGAAGAATATGCTTCATGTCACCGACACTGGCATTGGCATGACTAAAGAGGAGCTGGTAAAGAACCTGGGAACCATTGCCAAGTCAGGTACCAGCGAGTTCCTGAACAAGATGACGGAGATGCAGTCAGAGGGCCAGTCCACCTCTGAGCTGATTGGACAGTTTGGTGTTGGATTCTACTCTGCTTTCCTGGTCGCTGACCGGGTTATTGTCACGTCCAAGCATAACAATGGCACACAGCACATCTGGGAGTCTGACTCGAATGAGTTTTCAGTTATTGAGGACCCTCGCGGAGACACTCTGGGCAGAGGAACCACGATCACGTAAGTTTTGAGTTATGTTTGGAAATGGCTAGAATGGGCAACAAAATAAAACAAAATTACTGATTGAAACTAAAACCATTTTCTTTTTTCCCCCCTATTAGTCTAGTCTTGAAAGAAGAAGCATCCGACTATCTTGAGTTGGAGACCATCAAGAACCTTGTGAGGAAGTACTCGCAGTTCATCAACTTCCCCATCTATGTGTGGAGCAGCAAGGTCAGACATACCATCGCAGAGGCAAATGTAATTGCTGAGAAATATTAGTTATACCCAAATTTCCCTAAGCTCACAGTTCCTCTTCCTGATCAGACTGAAACAGTTGAGGAGCCCATAGATGATGAGGAAGCTGAGGCAGAGAAGGAAGCTACTGAGGATGAGGCAGAGGTGGAAGAAGAGGATGAAGACAAGGACAAACCCAAGACCAAGAAGGTAATGCATCCACAAAGCATCTAAATGCGAACAGCCAAGATCTTGTAATCCTGGGATGTATGTTTGACCAAATTCTGTTTTCTTGTTAGGTGGAGAAGACTGTGTGGGACTGGGAGCTGATGAATGACATCAAGCCCATCTGGCAGAGGCCTGCTAAAGAGGTGGAGGAGGAGGAGTACAAAGCATTCTACAAGACTTTTTCAAGGGTGAGTCTCCTTTGAGAGTTTAAAATGACACAAAGGTTAACTTGATGATGGTGAGGAGTATTAACTATTATCAATAATGAAAGCCAAATCTCACCATACAGGACAGTGAAGAGCCTATGAGTCATATTCACTTCACTGCTGAGGGTGAGGTCACCTTCAAGTCAATCCTCTTTGTCCCTGCCTCAGCTCCAAGAGGTCTTTTTGATGAGTATGGCTCCAAGAAGAATGACTTCATCAAGGTACCATATGATTTGACAAATAACTGACACTAGTGGCAGAGTTTAATACAGAGTTCCATTGATCTAACCATCCTCAAACCTTCCTGCTTTATAGCTGTTTGTACGTCGAGTCTTCATTACAGATGACTTCCATGATATGATGCCCAAGTATCTCAACTTCGTCAAGGGTGTGGTGAGTGCCATAACCTGGCTCTGTGAATATCCTCTTAAATGCCCTTAAACATTTTCAGACCCTTTTATGCTAAATATCATCTCTCACACACAGGTGGACTCTGATGACCTTCCCCTGAACGTGTCCAGAGAAACTCTGCAGCAACACAAACTGCTGAAGGTGAGTTCTTGTGTCAGGTTCCAGCACTTTCACTGTGTCTACAGGATTCCTCTGATCCTGAATGCTGTGACGGCAGACCTTGCTATAAACTGTCTAATTTGGTCAGGTCATCCGCAAGAAATTGGTGCGCAAGACACTGGACATGATCAAGAAGATTGCAGAGGAGCATTACAACGACAAGTTCTGGAAGGAGTTTGGAACCAACATCAAGCTGGGTGTGATCGAGGACCACTCCAACAGGACCCGACTGGCCAAGCTGCTGCGCTTCCAGACCTCCCACAGTGAAACTGTACTGGCCAGCCTGGAGCAATATGTGGAGAGGATGAAGGAGAAGCAGGACAAGATCTACTTTATGGCTGGAACCAGCAGAAAGGAGGTGAGAGCTAATTGTGCAGCTTTGTTTGCAGTAGATCGTCTGGTTAGAGAGCCTTTTACCCGCACGCTTGGTAATTTCCCTCTGAAGTTTACACAATGCAAATTTAGATAGTCCTATGTGTGCTCCCTTTTTATTCTGTGCACTCATCAGTAAACTTTATTTTGCATGGCCTAGGCTGAGTCCTCTCCTTTTGTGGAGAAGCTGCTGAAAAAGGGTTACGAAGTCGTCTACCTGACGGAGCCTGTGGATGAGTACTGCATCCAGGCTCTGCCGGAGTTTGATGGCAAGCGCTTCCAGAATGTGGCCAAGGAGGGTGTGAAGTTCGAGGAGAGTGACAAGGCCAAGGAGAAGAGGGAAGCTCAGGAGAAAGAGTTTGAACCCCTTACCACTTGGTTGAAGGAGAATTCACTGAAAGACAAGGTACTGCCCCTAATTCTGAGTTGGAAAATGTGCAGATGGCTCACCAAACCGACGTCTCAACCGTTACAAGTTTAAGAGAATGTGTTTAATCTGGTTTATAGAGTGGAACTGGTGAGCTGGTTTAATTGAAATGTCCTGTTCATATTTGTATAGATTGAGAAGGCGGTGCTGTCCCAGAGATTAACTGACTCGCCATGCGCACTGGTGGCTAGTCAGTACGGCTGGTCTGGAAACATGGAGAGGATCATGAAGGCTCAAGCCTATCAGACAGGAAAAGACATTTCCACAAAGTAAGTATACTGAAGGCAGTTTCAGATGCTTACAAATGACCAGTCATTTCAAGATTAACTGGTGCAGTTCTTAAATGGAACAAATTTTAAATGTTTAATATGTCTTGTAGTTATTACGCAAGTCAGAAGAAAACTTTAGAAATCAACCCCAAGCATCCCCTCATCAAAGAGATGTTGAAGAGAGTCAACGTGAGTACAGCTGCTGCTTGTGATGTGTGTTTAATTAAATGAGTGGTTCTCAGAGGTGAGGCTTAAAGGTTGTTCTGATTCCTACAGGATAATGCAGAAGATAAGACCGCTGCAGATCTGGCAGTGGTCTTGTTTGAGACGGCCACTCTGCGCTCTGGCTACCAGCTGGCTGACACCAAGGCCTATGGAGAGAGAATAGAGCGCATGCTCCGGCTTAGCATGAACGTAGACCTTGATGAACAGGTGCGTACCTCCAGACACACGAGTATAAATTAATGGTGACCTTAGAATTCCTTATGTCTGAACCTTGTCTTCATCTTAATTTTAATCTCCCTTTCCATTTAGGTTGAGGAGGAGCCAGAAGAGGAGCCAGAGGAGCCTGCAGAGGAAGAGGAAGATGATGTTCAGCCAGATGAGGAGTCAGAAGAAATGGTAATGATGAAAGAAATCTGCCCAGGCCTCAACTAAGGTCAATATGCAATATCTCTGATCATGTGTTTTTATGTTTCCTTAGGAAGCCACAGAGAAGGATGAGCTGTAAAGAATCTTCAAGCAAGGGAAGGGTTCTGGGTTTGAACGGGGAAGCAGGATGAAGGCTAGATCTATCATGGCCCTTCCTTTTTTCTTTTGTTGGGTCCTCTGCTGGGGTGGGCTTTAGAGGGGTGTGACTGGGGGGAAAAGGGCTGGGGTTTTTTTTTTTTTTATAAGGAGCTGCTTGGATTTTTTTTCCTTTTTTTTTTTAAGAACATTCCTCATGACTGTAAATTTGTTAATATTTAACTGACCCGGTTATGGAGTGCTGTTCCTGTCACGTGAACCATTAAATGTTTCCAGAAAGGTACTGTGTGTCTTGACTTTGGTTCTGTTAGTGGTTAAGTGCCTCGCATTTCTTAATTGTGTCCTTTTATCTGGGACCAGAAGAGAGACAAAGATGGAGAAATGAGATTCAGAAATGTCACTTTCATCACATGATTGGGCTTGGAAGGGTAACTGGTCTGTTGGAAGCCTTTAATACCTGTAAAGGTCACTTCGGCTGTTGGACAAATGGATTTGAATATGCTGCCAAATTCCAGAGATCTTGTTTTTGAATGAATTTTTATTTTAAAATCTATCTGGGGCAGCTGGGGGCCTAGTGGTTTGGGTGTTTGCCCTGCAAAAAGAAAATCCCACCTCCTGAGGAAGGTCCCCACACTCTGCTCCCGGCTGCTGTGTTCCTGGCTGCTTGCTGCTTTACTTAGTGAATGTGTTCAATGCAGATGAGGAATGTTGTGCTGTTCTCACTGTGGTGTGGTCACATACGACAGAAAGATCACTTTACACTTGTACTGGAGCAGAAAGTGTAGAGTAAAGTGGTACCTGAAGCTGCTCCAGGCTTATCACTACCGTTCCATATAGAACTTAGATCCATGTGGGTCCTCTGGCCATTTTTAGTTATCAACAGCTGTTTCTGTTGTAGATGTGTTTCACATGCCTCTTTTAAACGAAAAAGAAAGGCTTTGTTCACACTGCAGGGCAAATCAGATTTTCTAGACTTAAGTTTAGGTTTCACGTTCTAGATAATCGGTTCTGATTTGTATGGTCAAACTAATCTAATTTGCTTACATGTCCTCAATTGTTTCCATGAAGCATACCTGAGT
>JBBJLR010000133.1:18488243-18524191 GCA_037577145.1 Brachypetersius gabonensis | reverse complement strand
GAGAGATGGAGAGGGAGACAGAGGGAGGGGAAGAGAGAGAGAGAGAGAGAGAGGGAGGAGGTGGGAGGGAGAGAGAGAGAGAGGGAGACAGAGGGAGGGGAAGAGAGAGACAGAGAGAGAGAAGGAGAGAGAGAGGGAGACATGGGGGGAGGGGGGGAGAGGGGGAGAGAGAGAGAGAGAGAGAGAGAGAGAGAGAGAGAGAGAAAGGGAGAGAGGGAAAGAGAGAGGGAGACAGAGGGAGGGGAAAGAGATAGAGAGAGAGAGAGAGAGAGAGAAGGGTGGGGGAGGGAGAGAGGACAATAGCTTTGATCAGTTTGCCAATTCGACTCTTGTGTGGTGGTTGTCAGCACCAAGTCAGCAGAGTTCCAGCAGTTCTGGCTTTGATCTACTTTTGTAAGGCCCATTCTTCTCGCTACTTGTTCAGACATTTTCCAGGTTCCTTTAGAATCTCTGTCTGTCTCTTCCTGCTATTTCACTGTTCCTTCTTAGATCACACTATATTTTTGGAGGTGTAATGAGCACAAAGTATTTTAGTGAGTGGCACATTTAACTTTAATCCCCTGTAATAAAGCCATGTGCCATCTCACCAGTGTACCGTTCTCACATATCTGCGATTTGGTGACCACTTATGTAAATGAACGCTCGATAAAGAAAGAGAGCTATGAGGTTTGGAGTGCATTTCAGGCTCCAACGTGATATAAAATAGCTAAGCCACAGTTATTACAGACGTCACTGCCTTGATCAAACACACTTAAGGGTGGCAGTGCTCTATAAATCTGGCTCCAGAAAGGGCTCACTCCTTTATTTGCTGTCCCAATTTGTTTTGGGGCTGCTCTGCCATGTCTTCTGGTTGGCCTCAGCAGGGCTGTTAACACACAGCACATTTTACACGCTGTCATTAAAAGCCGCACTCTTTAAAAGCCCAGCTTATTTTTAGCTTGTCTCTGTTCTAAGGAAAAAAAGTGTGTGTGGGGAGGGGGGTGTAGGTTTTGAATACAGACTGGAGCGAGTGCCTTCGCCATAAGGCGCTCCCCAAAGCCTCTACAGCGTCACGCCAGCTCAAACAACCACTGCAAAAGTTTAGACTTTCAATCACCAGGGCTCAGACGCTTGCACAGGAAGGAGCGCTTGCACATTTGCAATCTATGGCACTAATTTGGTTAAGCCCCCATCTCTAACATTTCATCCCACCCACCTTCTGTCTTATGTAAGGCAGACAAAGAGAGTTGGTGAAATGCAGCGAATGCTGAAACAGTGCCAAGTTTAACTGGTCTGGTCCTCCAGGGGTCACACTTATAGTCTCATGAACCCTCTAACCACTGCAACACACCACCAACTCTAATACACCCTCAATAAACTTCTAACAGACAATTTATTGTCAGCTTTAGAACAATCTAGATTTTTGAGCTAAGTCGCACAAAGATTTTTCTCAAATCACTACTCAGATCAACTTCACGTCCACCACTGTAACAATATCACTGCAGGACTAAGCTTGAGGAGGCCTGTCTCTGCTAGTGTTCCTTCTATTCTCTTTCTTCAGCTTTTCCCCATGGAATGAAAATTAGAATACATAAATAAAACCAAATATTGGAATGATGCAGAGAAAAATCCGTTATTTCTCAGAAATGCTTTTTCTGTCATCCAGTTCTTTTTTTCAAATATACTGATTTAGTTCTAGCTTATCCAAATTTTGACCCAGGAAAGTTTTAAGTGGTCATTCATGATTTCATTAAAGCATAAATGTAGAGCACAAATGATACAAGAGCTTTCTGACATTGACAAACCATGCAAAAGAGCAACAGGCCTGGGGTCCTGGGAATCTTTGTCAGATTCCAAGATATTTCGGAGCAGGTTCTGGAGTCTCAGCTCGGAGGTTAAAACTAGGTTGTTGTTGAACTTTCCAGGAGGACACTGCATTTCATCCAGATCCCCACAAAATAACAAGCCCATATCCAAGTGTTTAAAAACTTTAAAAAGAGCTCCCAGATGAGGACTGAGAGAATCCTACCTTCAGCAAACCACTTCCTGAGGAAGACCCTTAATCCCAAGCTGCTCCAGGGAGACTGCCCCCTGTAGTTAGGGAATGGAAGTCGCGTTTAAGCATCTGCTAAATGCTTTAAAACAGGGTAACCAACTGGTTATAACAGAAATTTATGTTCAGTCAAAATACATTTATTACATCTAGGGTTATGAAGCAGAGTAAGTGACTTTGATAAGTTTTTAATCTATTATCATGGCATACAAAATATGGCACGATCATTTTGTATACTGTGATGATAAATCTCTTCCCGAATCTCGTGGTCTTGTAAAAATAATAAAAAATGATGCACAGTGACCACAATTTTTGTGAAGGCTGCCCATGACATCATAATTAGTGGTCACTAGAAACTAAACGTGTTCCTATGGCAAAATCATTTGTAACCGCAGAAAGCCAAGCTTGTACATAACTTGTGCCCACAATGTTCTAGAATTCCTATGGTCTGGAAAGGAACCTCATTTGTGTACAGAACCACAAATAATCCATTTGTCCGGTATATTTTCAGAATCAGAATCAGTTTTAGAAAACTTTTGAAATTGAAATTGCTTATGCACTAAATGTAGTCTTGTCTTGTCCAATTGCCTAATTCTGCAGAGTCATCCACTACAGACCTCCAAACTTCATGTGGCTTTCAGATTAGCTCAAGAACATTATAGAAAGCTTCATGGCCGAGGAGCTGCTTCCAAACCATACATCACCAAGTGCAATGCAAAGCGTTGGATGCAGTGGGTGTAAATCACAGACTCTAGAGCAGTGGAGGCCATGAATCGCGACTCTCCATCTGGCGATCTGATGGACCAATCTGGGTTTGGCAGCTGCCAGGAGAACGGTACTTGTCTGACTGCACTGTGCCAAGTGTGAAGTTTGATGGAGGAGGGATTATATTGTGGGGTCGTTTTTCAGGAGCTGGGCTCGGCCCCTTAGCTCCAGTGAAAGGAACCCTGAATGCTTCAGCATACCAATAGATTTTAGACAATTTCATGCTCCCAACTTTGTGGAAACAGTTTGGGGACGACCCAAGACTGTGCACCAGTGCAAAAAGCAACGTCCATAAAGACATGGATAAACGAGTTTGGTGTGGAAGAACCTGACCTCGATCTGATAGAACACCTTTGGGCTGAATTAGCGTGGAGACAATGAATAAACACACTCCTAAACCTTGTGGAGAGCCTACTCAAAAGAGTTGAGCAGCCAACATCATATTAAACCCAATGTATTAAGAATGGGATGTCACTTAAGGCAAGTGAGCGAATACTTTTGGCAATATAGTGTATATACTATATAACAATGTGCTGCGTTCAGTAAGTGCATTGGCATAGTGTAGATTAATAATGTTGCCGCTGAAGTAGTCAGTAGTCAGGATTTTTCTTCACTAGTTTTATAAATCTACCTATACAGTCGGATAAGATGTAAGATGCCTCAGAGGCAAACTTTCAGTTTGTACATTTCAATATAAGTCCACCTGTTTATTTTAATCCCTACCAGCAATGAATAATGTTTTCCCTGTCAGTGCACTGTAACTGTGGAGTACAGCACTAGGAATGGGAAATGTGTGTGGCTGCCGTGCAACTTTTTTGTGGAATTATTTTTAGCAGTTTTTCATAAGTATAGTTGCAGTATGAAGGAGCTTAGACAACACACTACAGCCACTGAGTCAGTCTTCCCATGGCTTTCAAACATATAACAGTCATTTCTTCTCATGAATCAAAGCAACATGATGAGCCAGGATTTAGACTGCTGTCAGACTTCTTCTAGACTGGTAATGCGTTACAAATAATGACACTTATTCCAAAAATTCCACAGTGCTGCTGTAGCCTCCTTAACCAAGACGTCACTGTGAAAGATGAACCTGAAAATCTAAGAACCTGCTTATGGATCAGAAACTGATTCACTACTCTTTAGTAATACATGGGAATACAGGAATACATTATAGGTCAATTCCAGACTAGAATGAACAAATTTACTTTCATGTGTAAAGTGAATTGGGAGGTCAATAAGAGATCAAAGAAAATAAAAGAAATAAATCAACTGCATAAAAACTTAAATTAGGTCAGTTTAGTGTTTGGCTTGCTTTACCATACCAGTGGATTCACTCACATGCTGATCATGAAGCCTTTTATAAAGTGAATCAGGCTTGTAAAAGCACTTAACAGTTTTTCTCCATTATTTAACTGAAATGAACTACAGAACACCAACTTAGCTTGAACTCTGTAATCACTAGAATCATTTTTTTTTCAGTTTATCCGCAACTGCTATTGCTTTTAGTAAATCAGGCCCAATCTGCACCCTATACTGATCATTCCATGTCAAAGGAATCCAGTAGTCAAGATGCTTTGAAACAATCTCATTCACAAAAGGTCTTATTAATGCTTCACTGAGAGTGAAGCATTAATAAGACATTTCTCTCTTGTGCAATCATGACAAACAATATATAACAAATATATAACAGAGTATAATATTACTCTTTGGCTATTTCACATCATAGTAGCAGGGCAGAATCAATTTGTGTTATATGAATATAATATAAGCGCTGGGTTGCTATCAAGCCATCAAAACAAATGTGAAATGATGGTGGGAGAGGGTGAGTGTGTGTTGTTGCGGATAGCACAGAGGAAGAGGAGGCAAAGAAAGCAGCAGTGACCATGTATGCCTGGCACAGGTCTGGGCTTTTCCCTCCTCAGGGCAAAGAGAGGAAAGGATTATAAGATTATTACTTGCAGGATGCAGTAAATTATACCACTTGGATAAAAGAGGGCAGAATATGTCTGGCTGCTGAGAGGGGGACCACATGGTCATTTTGTATGAAACGGCTCAGGAAGCATGTTGGTTTAGGCTTTGGTCCGGGCAGGTGAAGAAGCAGCCTGGCCTGGCCGAAGGGAAGAAGTGAGGTCTTTTAGCCTGTGTGCTATTTGAATTAGCCGAATGCTGCACCTGGCTGAAGATCTGAAGGTCTGCCATGGCTCCTTCTCTCCTCATTTCACTGAAGCTTTGTGTCCGTGTGAAAGAAGACAGCTGTCTTTCAACTCTTCCTCTCCAAAACGCTTCAGTTCTTTCACTGTCTGTAGGACATTTTAAAACAATTTACAACCACAGTGAGTCACAACAAGGAAGCATGTAGCTGCAGTTGAGGGATCCATTTCACCGCACAGGAGAATGGTATTGTCATTAAAAACCGTCGATGGCTTCAATGAGGCCTACGTTTAAAATCCCAATAATCGCACAGATAGACCTACAAACCATCCCAACCTGCTATGTGGTGAACAATTCATAGCAAAGAATGCAAATGCAACAGCTTGCAGCTTAAGTGGATTCATTAAATCAGACAAACAGCTTTGAAAGCCATTTGATCCACATCGCATTTTCCACACTGCCTCCTCAAATTGCTACGGCAGCGGTCCAAGAAGCTACTGTACCTCGTCCAGTGGTTTGATAGATATACCATAATCCCTGTAAACTGATATGAGATGGAAAGTGCACAGATTTTTATACCCCAAATGAAATCAGGAAAATGTCAGAAAAGAGAGGTTTCGTAAATCACCTCCTGCCCATTACAATAAATATGGCAGCTGACTCACAAGAGGGAATTTACAGGACGAAACACCAGGGAAACTAACGTCCGGCTGTTTAATGGATGTAATACACATATTTAAAGAGTAATAAATAGGTCTTCATGTTTACTTTCACTGAGGGCCAGGGTGGGAAGAGATACTTCAGTGAATTCAGGTAGCAGGGATGGCTGATAATGAGACTGGAGTGAAGACATGCATATCTGAAGTGATACAGAGACTGTGGTTTAGGCTAGGATGCAGAAAAGACCAGTGCTTTCCTTCTGACCACACACAAACAGCAAAGAAAACACTGCTGTGGCTTACACAGTACACAGGAACAGGATGCATAGCGTGATAAATAATTAGCCTGTGCCACATAGTGAGAGAAGCCTAAGGAAAATATTATTATTCGTTTCATATATACACAGAGAGGGAGAGAGACACAGAGAGAGGCATAGAAAATATGCTGGTCTTCTGGCTGTACTGCCAGCTGGATTTTTCGCACAGGTTTTTGCACTATGATTCACTGGACAGAAATGTGCCATTTCAACAGCCATACACATACACCTTTTCATATTAGTCTACTGTTAAAGACATTGGGCCATACACTGTGCCTCAAGACTCTTTAAAGGTTTTGTATGAAAGGTGGCCAAAGAGCCATGCCATCACATGTTTCCAATTCAAGTACACTTAAGGAAATATGGTAAAACCAGATTTGTCCTGCTAAACGGATGCTGCGCTAGAGCTCTCGCTCCTTTTAAATGCAAGGCTGTAAACTCTATCGCTTGTCAGTAAAATGTAATGGCTTGAATTGTGTGGGTGTCTGATCGACAGCTTCCTACAAGTCACTGAAGACTATGCAGCACCTATTCAGCACATTCAACCTGACACTTAAGGCCGCAAACAAGGGTGAAGGGTTTCTGGTCCAGAGGGTGTCTGAGCAGTGGCTCACTGAGTGAAAAAGTGAGAGTGACCATTCTGTCGTACATGAACACACCACAGCACAAAATTCTTCCTCTGCATTTAACATTCACCAAGTGAAGGAGCAGGCAGCCGGGAACACAGAACCCAGGGAGCAGTGTTCGGGGATTTTAAAGGTGCCACTAGCGGTCTTAGGGTTCGGACCTGCGACTTCCTGATCACAAGGCAAACACTCAAACCACTAGACCACCAACAAGCACACACATAGGTAAGGGTTAGCTAGTATTGGTTCTCTGTGTCTGAAATGTCACAACTGTGTTGTGCTGCTAGTAAGCAATGAGGGATGAAAGGAAAGTGATGAAAACCTGCTGTGAAATGAAGCCATATCTCTACACCAAGATAAAACAGACACCACAACTGCAAATTTCATGATAGAATTTCCATTTTCATATTCCAAATTCCAAAACAAAATGTCTACAGTGAATAAGAGTTAAACAGACTATAAAAAGTTCAATTTCTATAAAAATGCCAATGCTGCTTGGACTTTCTCTTCAGAAAACAAGGTGGTCCTGGTGGGGGTGGGGTGTGTCACAAAAGTGCTGTACTCCTTCATCCACTTCTGGTGACACACACCTTCCATTACCTCCTCAGCCGCTGGCAGATTCACCAATACAGGAGGAAACGAGACTAATTATTTCCTGAGTGGAAGCAAAACTTCTCTGTGTTCTCGGAAATGCTCTTTCATGACTGCACGGATGTATACCTAACTCAGTGCAGCTTAGTCTAGCTTCTCTTCCAACTAACATGAAGCTGTTTCTTATAAGATACACTGTTAAAAGCATATTGGATGGGCCACAAAATTACTGTGGCACTTTGTAGCTACACATATGGCTTGTAAAATCCTAGGACATGCTTGTTAGTCACACTTTATCCACAAATTTATTTTTCCAAAACTTTTCCAAAACTGGTTCCATGGTGGAGTGTAACTGAGTTCAAGTACTCCATTACGTTGCTGTATTTTTTTTAAAGCTCATTTGACTGTAAACCTTTTGACACACTGTGAGACTACATACACACACACACACACACACACACACACACACACACACACACACACACACACTTTTGTAAACCTTTTAATTTATTTTGGTGTTTTTCTGTTGTACTAGTATTTGCCAAACGCTGTGCTGATTGTGAATTAGCTGGTTCTGTCAGTCTTTTGCTGTTTACGTTTAACTTGATAGGCTTACTGCTGGTAATCACAAAACACATCTACAAAACAGTTTGTATATGAGGTACACCCCCTGGAGGGCTGGTATCAAAAACAGTTTGATGGTTCTCCTCTTCAAACACATTCACTAAACCTGACAATGAACTGGCAAAGTGAACCAGGTGTTTCTGAGCAGGGAAATCACCAAAACGTGCTGCACCATGGACCTGTCCTTGCTCATGACTCACAAACAAATTGTGTAGATTTAATTTTTCACCAAACTTTTTTTGACTGTTGCAATTTTAGAACATGCAGAAACAATGCTGACTGTGAGTATCATGAGGGCCTATGCAAACACACACAATTAGTTTTGTATTGTTCTCAAAACTCAAAAAAGCCATTTGTTCCTTTTAGCTAAGTTGTGACTGATTATAGTTCTTTTCACTCAGTTTTAAAATTACGTAAATAAATGTTTAATGTGGAGGAAGCTGACTGACCTGGACAGGGTCCTGACCTCAGCCCCAAAAACACTTTCTGAATGAAGTGGAAAATTAGCTGCAAACCAGGCCTTATCGGTCAACATCAGTACCCGACCTCACTAATGCTGTAGTGGGTGAATGAAACCAAGTCCCTGCAGCTATGTTTCTAAATCTAGTGGAAAGCCTGCCCAGAATAAAGCAGACTAATAAAGTACAAACAGTGGACCTATCTGATCCATTTAGGCAGCAAAGCAGATGAGCATGTTGACATCATCCACACTGATTTGTGCTAACCACTCTAGCTAACTCAAGCTAGCTAACAGTAAACAAGTCTGCATTCTTCATTCTTATGGTGTTATTCCAAATACATGTTTTTAATGATGAACAATGGAAGAAGATTTCTTTATTAAAATTAAAAACATTGGTATAAGAAAAGAGACTGAAGAAGGATATATGGCTTACTATGGCTAGCTCCAGCCACACTCTCATTTTTTACTGTCACTATGAAAAATGTAACAAATGTTTGTTGGATATTAAAATGAAGTATTATATTCAACATTCCGTAACGCAGAATGAAAAACACGACAGAAATCGAATAAATCATGGCTTCAAAAACCTATCGAGAGCTGTGTGGACCTGGTTTTAATATTTGGAGAGCATGCATGATTGACGTTCCTATATGCTACACGACTAAAGCAGAACTAAACATAAACTGAGTAGAGAGAAATGACTGAAACTGGCACTGCAGGTGGTGTTGCTGTGTCCATGGTTCATTAAAAATATTATCCATACCTTATGTGCCAAGAAGGTACGGCTCTTATTCAACTCACAGCTGAATGTACATTTAGGGAATGCTGGCAAGATCGGTTGAGTGAACAAATTATCAATTGGATGGACAAACGGATGGATGAATGTGCAAACATGAACACAGACACATGAACAGACGGACAAAAGAATGAATAAATAAACATATGAACAGCGGCGAACTGCGACAAAAAACGGCCCTGGCATTTTGGGGTAGAACGGCCCACCACATACGAGTATGCACAGCATCCATCTTCGTGCACACATGTGTACGCCAACAAAATTGTATTCAATAAAAGTAGTATTTGTTGTGTGAACTTACCCAGTCAAAAATGATGCAGCTGAATTTTTTCCCTGAATGAATGTTTGGGGAGGGCATTCAGTGTGTGTGTGTGTGACAGCCACCACTATCATGTCTTATGTACAGTATGTGTCTATGTGCTTTGTTGCTGAGGTGTCTTTTTACCTGTTCCCAAACTCCCCCCATGAAGGACAGTTTGGGAGGGGCTCTTTTTTCTCCACTATCTTTCTCCTCATGTATTGTATTCCTTACCTTGACTGCGCCGCGCATGTGGCAGCAACTCTTGGAATTTCCCCATGTGGGATTAATAAAGTCTGTCTGTCTGTCTGTCTGTCTGTCATCAGCCGATAAAGCCCCTGAAGCAAAAACTGTCACTTTTAGGGGTGGCACATGATTAAAAAAATAACCTAATTAATTACAAGCTCTCTGATGAATTAATCTAAATTAATCACACACACAGTTTTGCATATCAGTTTTTGGTATATCAGAGAATGAATAATCAACATTAAGTTTCAACGTCACTTTTATTCAATAACTGTTTCTGCACTGTTCATGTACAGCAATGGTCACAGCAATCAATCACCTAAAATGTCAAGACAATGGACACATACACGGGTGTTCTGATGACAACAAATGCAAGCTTGAAGCTTATACAGTCAGTTTAGTGAGATAATGATGACAAATAATATGCACAATTCAAGAATAATATATTTTAACATTTTATTTAAAGGAGAAGAGCCTAGATAGATAGATAGATAGGTCTTTAGAGGGGCAGAGAGACAGTTTATACAGGCAGGTTCTAACACTGAGAAATGCTACTGTGAAGCTGGGGGTTCTGCTGATTCCTGCTACTCTGTGGAAAAATGCTCTCTTTAAGCTTCTACACCTGCCAGTGTCCCAAGGGCGCACAGATTTAACACCTGACCAGTTTAAAGTCAGGTGGTGTGATTAATCAGCGCTAATTTTTTTTTACGCATTATTTTTTCTGTGATTAATTGATCGAAGTGAACATGTTAATTCGACACCCCAAGTAATTTAGGCTCATTTGGCAGCAACTGCCGGAAATGCCAAATTTTTTCTCTCTTTGAGTTTCCCTGCACCACTTTACATTTTCTTTCTATCTCATCCACTGCATATTGGCACAGAGCCAAAAGCTACGGTCCCCACACACTGCTCCCCGATTACTCCGTTGGTGGTTGCCCACATCTTCACTTGGTAAATTGGTTAAATACAGAGAAAGAATTTCACACTGTGTGCTGTGGTGTGTTTGTAAGGGCTACTTTACTTATATTGCGCATCCACAAAAGCAAAAGTAACCTACATAGAAAGAAAACATCGATTTAGGTTTTACTGTCTTTATGTCAACTGTAAAATCTCCTGCTCAAAGAAACTGAGACAGAAGACCAAATCATTTCAGTTACTCCCAGGTGGCTATACGGTTGTGCATGAATTATTTTCATTTGGATCTATGATTTATATTTTCATTGGCCTAGAACCACTGGGAGGTTTTCAAAAGTCCCACCTACTTAATCAGTCTGTCAACACACGCAGCCGAAGAAAGGACTATTGGTACGACTTTGGGTTCACACTCTTCTTGCTGACTAGCAGCCAAAGCCATTGTCACTGTAAGCATGACGGATGTCAAAAGTAATTGCACAATGACTACACAGATGCATTGGATCATATTAGTTCAAAAATAAATTCCACACGTGCGGAATCGAGAATATGATTACTGACACTGGAGCTCAAATGATCTTATTAAAAGGTAGCTATTTAGAATCAACCACTAAATCACATTTTACCTGTCAGTGAGTTATCAAAGGAGGTCATTCTTTTTCAGATTTACAGGTCATTCTTTGCTGTGAATCTCTGCACATGTTGCATAAATACAATCCCAGAACAAGGCAAGTTAGAAGTAGACCGGGTGACAGTGGAGAATACAGTGCTGTTGTCCAGTTCTGTAATGAGCTTTGAACTGTGGCAGTGCAGAGGGGACTTTGGGCCTTTAGTCAAAAACCCTGCAGTAGTTTGTACAATAAAAAATATACTTATCCCTGGTCAACTTACACATTTTGTTGAATTTGTTAATGCAGCATTATCTAGTGGCTCATTTAAAAAATTCCCAAACATACATGACATTTTTTTCTTTTCTTTGCAAAATGTTTTTAGTTCAGAAATATTCAAGTATTGTCTTTCATTTCAACATGTTTAAGATCTATTCACAGATTTTGAATAACATTCAAATCAGTGAAAAGCATTTTGAACTATTTTTTAAAGTTTCATGTTGTTTTATTTGTAAATTTCTGATAATTGTAGTAAAACTGTTATTCTGCCTGACACTCACTGAGCCAGTGGCTGCCACACAACCTCAAAGCACTCATGTGCCAGCAAAGTGTTCTCTTACTGAAATGCTTCTCCTTTTTCCTTAAACATCAGACCACATCACTTGATTTTGAGATACTAAATCAGATATTTTTTGTGATGAGATCCCGGTTTAATTCTGACTATCCATCATGTAAGAACTTTGCAGCGGTGTGAGGGTTTTGTTCTGCATACCTGGCGATATTATTAGCAGTTTTTTAGAGATGTTTCCTGTTCTTCCATGTCTTACCTTGACAACAGTTCTTACATACAGTTCTTAAAGATATCATGTATAGTCTCCACTTGTCTTGTAAGAGTCAATTATCTTTGAGTTTTGATATCATGGCTTTTTACTGTGACACTCTTAAATATTTAAAGGGTCATATTGTGGGGCATCTGGTGGTTAGGGTGTTGCCTCTGCAGTCAGAAGCTTGAGAGTTCAAATCCTAGGACAGCTAGTGGCACCACTGAGGTTTCCTTGAGTTTCCCCATACAGTGCTACCCTGGCACCCCTTGTTGCTTCACTTCATTTATTATCTGGAATTACTGACAGCTTATTTGGATTATTTGGAGGGGCAGCTGGTAGCCTAGTGGTTAGGGCAATCACCCTCCGATCAGAAAGTCTGGGTTTGATTCCCAAGACTGCTAGGCACTTCTGAGGTACGCTGAGCTAGATGCCGTTCCCACACACTGCTCCTGGGTCGCTGTGTTCCTGCTGCCCCCTGCTTCACTTAGTGAATGGGTTAAATGCAGAGGTTGAATTTCGTGCTGTTCACACTGTGTGCTGTGGTGTGTTCACGGATGACAGAATGCTCACCTTCACTTAATTAAGGCCTAATAATAAAAAAAAAAACACTAGTGGATCAACTGAAAGGGTGCCCAAACTTTGCACATGCCTAAGTTTTTTTTTTTCATTTTTTCCTCAGTATGTTAAATTCATAATGGTAGCTGTGCAATAGAAGTGGTAGAAATGTGTTATATTTACATTTCATGCAAGCATTTTGCATAAATACTCCAAACCAATATTTAGACAGTAAATCATTTTTGGTCTTATATAGAGGAAACTAATATCCACTGCATATTAGAATGCTTAGTTTCATAGTTCAGAAGGCAGTCAAAACTTGTCTTGGTTGATCGAGTGGAAAATCATTTGAGTGAAAAAACTCTAATTGTAATTCCTTTTAGCTTTTAACAGATGGAAAGGATGTCAGTGTAATTAAATGAATTGAGTACTCTGAGGTTGAAGTGAACTTTTGACTTAAAGGAGAGTTTTCTCCAACCAAGCCAATAATAGCCATAGAAGACCATTCAGTTTTCTACTTGGATGACAATGCAAACCCACGCAAGAACAACATT
Source organism: Brachypetersius gabonensis (assembly GCA_037577145.1). Lineage (NCBI taxonomy): Eukaryota > Metazoa > Chordata > Actinopteri > Characiformes > Alestidae > Brachypetersius > Brachypetersius gabonensis. Next base: position 18,511,173 of record JBBJLR010000133.1, on the reverse strand, counting down.
AACTGGGTCAGGTAGCTGAGATCACAGTGCTAGGAAAACAGCCGTCTCCGTGTAACAGATTCCTGGGCTTTTTAAGGGCTGGTGGGAATACTGAGGCGAGCTCCACTGAGGAGTGGAGACGTGGAAAAGCCAGGCTTGCATGTACGAATCACAGCATAAACGTTCAGAAAACATAACCTGTGGCACTGCACTCGGGGAGCCTGACCAGGATTCTCTCACAACAGGCCAGAAAGAAATATCGCTAACATACCTCATAACTAAAGTTCTTCCTGAATCTGGAGTTGTGAGATTTTGTATAAGTTTTTGCTGACCAGTTTTTATTAGTTGTTTTTCAATTATTGAAACAAGCATTGCATTAAAGGATTTAATACCACACTTGCGTTAATAAGAGTAAGGCTGTGCATTGTTCAGCCTTTACTTAGTGACTTCTTTAAACTATGAATGGGTTGGGGCTTAAATGAGACATGAATGTGAGGTGCTGAAATTGAAAATACTTTCTGACGGCAGTGAAATGCTGATTTATTAAGAAGTGCTGATGTAAATAAAACATATGCAATGTATTTTAGACACCCAATCCCTTGTCTAGACTATTAAACAAGCATGCTTATTAGCCAATGGATGATAATAGTTAATTTATTTACTGAAATTTCATCTTAAATGACAATTTTATGATACACTGTAGAATAGAAATAATACCGTTGCCCTTACACAGGTATTACTTTACACATTTTCAGCTTTGTTGAAAAAGGATTTTATATTTTCTGCACTTTCTAACACAGGCAACCATTTGCTCATCTTGCTTGTATCTCAGGAGTAAATGGATCACCATCCAATGGGATGTGTTGGAGGGATGTTTGGGATCTATAACTCTTCACCCAACAAAAGTGATTGAACTCAGAAAGGCTCTTGTGGCAAGGCGCAATCAAATGTCTCAACATCTAGTCTTTTTGGAAGAGGAGTGGCTGTTCCTGTAGCAAACGGGGCACAGACTTCCTATTAATACCCTTTTATTTCCCAAGAAATGTTGGATGATACAATATGTGTAATTAAATATTTAAGTGCTGTATGTAACCACATTCAATTACAGTAATAAATCTAAGCAATGAAATAGTCACATGATATAACCAACCACAAAATGAAGCTTTTTGCATAAACATGTAGAAGAGCGACCCTGATCAGATGTGTGTGACTTGCTCCTCTATTCTATTATCACATTTTCAGCCAGAGAAAGATGTTAGCAGAATGGTGATTCACATTTTCCATCATGGCTACTGTACCAGTCTGCCACCCCAATGCAGACTTTGCATTGTGGGTGGGAGTCGCACACTCCTCATCAGGACCACAGCCACTCACACTGAGGGCATTTTAATATTGAGGTTGTTTTGCACACTAAAGGTTTAACAGTGCTGTCTACGTTCCCAGCGGCTCTCTCCCCCGCACTGCAGTCGAGATTTTGCCACCAGACAGTCGTCTGCCATGGGCCTTTCACAGCGGCAGCCGCCTTACACATCCCTCTGCCCCTTTCGTTTTTACTGTGCGGTTGAGTAATTCAAACCGTTCCTCAGGAACTAGACTGGGCTTAATAGGGGAAAGCTGTACAGTAGCATGTACTGTACATTTACAGCCAGACTGCATTGCCGCTGCTGTGGCCACCAGCCATTGGATTTTTGAACATCTATTGGTCAGCCATGAGATCTCATGTCAATGGCCTAAAGACAAAATGGCATAAGCAGTAGAGCTGATGATGGTTATTCTAGAGCTAATCGGTTCCTTCTGCTCCCTATTATCTTTAATATAGTCTCCACTGAGTGTTTCCCAAGGTGTGGACAGGGGAGTATTTATGGGACAAGCCACATATATGTATTACTCTTAACATAGTCACTCATACTGAAGTATATTGCCCGGTCTTTCTAAATACTGGCTGTTTTTGAGTAGTGTAAGAGTGTAGGGGTGCAAATAAATTGATGGTGGTGATGATAATAATCAAGCAAAAACACATCATGAGAACTATGGAGACTGAGATTAGCTGTGGGATTTTTATTTTAGAAGGATAAATAGAATTAGTGCAGATAATAGCACAAAACATCAATGCATTCGCTTGATTTAGCTGGATTGGTTTCATTATTAAACCTTCCAAAATATAACATGAAACATATTCTACATTCCACAATGAATAATAGTTTCATAAAACATTTTTCTTTGCTCATGTAACAGTCAGGTTACTAGTGAATGTGGAGATGAGATACTGAAAGGGATTTATGCCCCTAAGCCAATGTTTGGCTATATTCAAATAGAAAACTAAACTGAAATCCAGTCAATATTAAAACTTTCCATTCAATAATAGCACAGTTAAATTAGCACAGCAACATTTGTGCAGTCAGTTTATTTTCAAAACAATCCATATATCCAGATAACAGAATTAAACTAGATGCATTTCCATGAGAAAATGCAAAGTGTGATTCTATTATTTCTAGAAAACCCGTGTCTGGAGACACCCAAACACTGGTTTTATGGGCAAAAAAAGTTTGTGTCAAAAAAAATCTACTTGCACTCTGTATTTGAAATTGCCATATTCTGATTCGGAGGCTGGCACCTTACCACTGCACCACTGGGTTAATGGCCTTTCCAAGCCATTTATGGCTAAGGATGGGGGAAAGCACACATAGCCGCGTTAATCTTTATTTAAACCACAACAAACACTGACACATGTCTCCATCCCTGACTTGTGTCCTCTGTGTGTTTTGCTCCACATTTATTCTATGTGTTTGTGTTTCCCCACTTTCTGTCCTTTCCTGGCTTCCGTATCCATGACGTCACAGACTATCTCTCCAACGTGCATTTCAAATGTGACTCGACCATCCTCTGTCTCTCCTCATATATTACAGAGGGGACTCAGCCACTCTGCATTCACACTAACCAAACTTAAGAAGAACAGTAGTTTGATTGCTGACACAATCACACTAATTAATTAGAATTATGGTGAGCGCTAGAGATTTGCACCTCTAGTTTTGTTTGACGATGAACATCAATAACAATGAACACGAATGACAATGAGTTTCAAATATGATTTATAGTGTACCCCAGCCCCTCTAGTGCCAGCCTTCCTTCAGTACAACAGCTCTGAAACCGTGTCTCACATGTCCATCTGCCTTCAGTAGTGAACTGAAAATTACACTATGAAAACCATCACATCTCCTAGTTGTAACTTATGCACACATGAGGTAGGAGCATTTCTACACATGCATTGGGAATGTCCCAGTGTATTTACTTCCTGGGGACAAGTCTCTACCCCCCTGAGTGATATGCTTGAGGTTGATTCCACTGTCACCGACTTTACTCCACCCTAGAACTTTTTCTTCAGCAGAGGTGCATATTGTGGGCTGGTCTAACAGCAGCAAAAAAAACGTTGGCCCTAAGATGGCAGCTGCCTCACACTTTGCCATGGCAACTATGGGCCGACTCTTTTCTAAATATAGTTATGACGGAGAGATCAGTGGCTCGGATGCATGCAGCCAGTCAGAAAACCTTTCGTGGTTGGGGTGCAGCTTGCACTTTGGTCAGAGAAAAAATGCAGCTTAATATCTTTGGCTACTAATAATCACATCTGTATTGTGTTTACCTGTTTCGTATTTTGGAAAGGAGAGAGATCCAGGGATAGGGCTTGGTATGGGGGTCGCCACTGGGTGTTGGGTGTTGTGCTGATTTTGTACAGTTGTGAAATCCTATATTGTAATTATAAAATAATGCACCTATTTCTGAACACACATCATAAATATTTAATCAAACTGAAAATTGTGTAGCTGTTGAGGATCACTGCACTGTAGCGATTCCTGTTTACGTTTCTCTCACTCGTTTTCTCTCTCTCTCCCCCTCTCTCTGTGTGGGCAAATGAGCAAGACTCCCAGGTGTAAGGAGTAAGGCAGCCGGGCCAGTGCATTCAGGACCCATCCACATTGAAAGGTGCCCATTTAAAATAGCTAAGGGGGTAAATAAGTAGAGTCTGAGTTATACTGAAATTGGTCAGGCTACAGGATACACATGCGAATCTGGCATCTCTGTAGCACTCTAATGCCAGAGGGGAACATTACGGGAGACCATGTTTTGACTGCAGGAGCACTGAGTCTAAATTCTGCTACACCACTTGGATGAGCCATGGAGATAGACTAGTTGTGGGATTATTTTTTTAAAGATAAAAATAGAATTAAAGGCTCGGTTTTCATCGTTCTTTTCGGGAGGTCTGCTGAAAGCACACAAACGTCTGACTATCTGTTCTTTGTGGTATTCGCTCAACTTCAAAGAGTCTGGAAAAGAGAAATGTGTCATACACTGATTGCACTTTGTGACATAATGTAAATTCATTTTAAACTATGCTTTACATCATCTAAACACACTCGCGCTCCCGAAAACACAAACTTCTGACTAAAATGGTGAGCCCAGAAAGAACATTCCTAAAGCACTAACACACTGAGAGACTGACATGAACTGTAAATGGTGTTACCTGCTCTTTCAGAGTAAGACACCTGTGTATAAACCAGTAGAGATCAAAGCCAGTTGTACTGGTATCAGAACAAAAGTGCCCCTTTAAACTGTTGGAAGTAAGTAAATCAGGGTGGATGTAAGTTTGAATCCAAATGCCTTCTCAGTGAGCATAACTCCAATCTATCATTATACATTCTCAAACTCACAAAGACAAGGCCACTTTCACTCCAAATTACAAAGGAGTCGAAGCATAACAATGATGATAATAATAATTATCTGGAAAATGCAGAAGAAGACGTGTGCAGTTTCTCAGAGTTGGTAGGTGGTCAAAACCTCCATATCCAAAGGTCAGAAAGAACAAATGGAGATCTATGAAGGACCATGAGCTCATTTGTTAGAAACAGTGCAGTAAAATCATTATGAAATGAATAATTCACAATGACTTATATTTAAACAGTGGTGATCAGATCTCAGGCAGAAAAGTTAAATAAAGAAATTGCTATAAATAATTATTTACCATTTAGTGATGTCTCAGGGAAATAAGAATAAAAAATAAAAATACTTTCTGATGTCTAACTTTACAGGCACACATTACAAGCAGCCTGTACTATTTACCAGAGCCTTTAAGACAGGTGAAATAAGCAAGCAGAATCTTTATTTAAAAAATGCCTTTTTATCCATACAAAGAAAAGGATATTTAACAATACAAGCCAAAAAACAAAGAAATAATTCCTGGTAATTAGCACTGAGATTGAAAAGGGGGAAAACATCTATAATTCTATCCAGGCCAAAGAAAACCTGCAAAGGTCAGGGCAATTATTTCACAAATGAATGAGCACAGTGTAGGTATGGCAAGGAGTTCAAACATTAGCCTACTGGAGTCATGGAGAGGGGTGGCCAGCCGCCTTGGCATGGAGCTGCATGACGTGACATGTCAAATAAATGTCTACACAGAACTCCGTCCACCTTACAAAAATGTACTTTTCAATTAAATATGCCCCTCGCTCTCCCTCTCTCCCTCTCTCACTAAGGAAAGCTCAGCGCTGTACTCTGCCTTGTGCTTTTTGGCCATTGGAAGTGTAAAAGTGTCACACGCTGTAAGTGTGTGGGCCCTTACGAGGGAGGTTAAGGAGCCAGAGAGCTATGAAATCATTCAGACGGGTAAAGGTGGTGGTGGTGGGGGGGGGGGTTTGCAGTGACTGCTAACAAATAAGAACAGAAGGATCCGCACCGGGATCAATAAGAAACTCATATGAACAACAAACATCTCCACAGGATCACATTAAACCACCCCATATAGAGCTAGAGCTAAGACACAAAAACTGAAGTTGAGCTCATGGTGCCACATGAATCAGTCTTCTCCGATAAATATATTTAGGGCTTATATTTATATATTTTCTGAGCTTTATTTGGGTCCATATTTAGGGCTTATATTTATATATTTTCTGAGCTTTATTTGGGTCCAGTTTGAATGTCAATTTCCGGCCTTTCTGTGCTTGCTGGGGCTTTAGGGTTCTAAATCTCGTTTATAGTCATTTGTGTCAACGCTGCTTTTCGAGAAGTCACTTAAAGACTGTAGATTAGTCATCAGTGTATGTGAGTTACGCACGGGGCAAAGTGTCGCTGGCAGTTGTGGTTCAGATTTTTGGCAGCGTTTGTCTGGTTGCTTCCCTTCATCAGGGCCCACAGCAACACACCCAGGCTGCTTACTGTGACACCCAGAAAAGCCACATATACACGCCACATTCAAAACTGTTATAATTTGCCCACTAAAGTACACATAATTAGGAATTGGTGTCTTGGGGCTCTTGTGGCTGAAGTGTCAGTGTGATGGGGAAAAAGCACACATGGTCAGTTAATCCCTTGACATTGTTATATGTGTCCATAAGCTACAGTGAGATGGCCACAGTACTCCAGTCACTGTGGTAGAGTCTGTGTGGCCAGTGGAAAGTTTGGTTAACCAGGGGTGGTGTCGGATGATGTTTACATCCACCACAAGTCCATAGAGGGGCAGAGGCTGAGCAGCCGTGGGCGAATTAATGGCTTTCTTTGTATTTGTTAATGTACCTTGTTATGTATACATACAAAACATGTGAATAACTTTTTTTTAATGCTGCAGTCAACATGCATTTTGTGGCTGAGTAGAAGTACAGGAACTGCGCAATTCATTGCATTATTTTTCTTTCACTTAAAATAATTACATATTGCTATTCTATTTATTGCGTGGGATTATTTGTCAGTCATGTGTCATCATAAAGTCAGCATTGAAAATACTTTACCGCATTATCAAATGCATTGTTATGAATCCGTGTTTATATGCTAGTTAGCCTCTATGCATTCTTTGCAAAAGAGCCAAATATGATTCATGTATTACATTTGTTATATTTAGCTTAATGTCTTAAAAGGCTTTGCTGTAGAAAAAAGCTTTGATATACATTCCACACTACAGTATAAATTATTTAAAAGGCTGCATTGACTGAAATAAATCTAAAATACAATTTTGGCTTTTTATATATTTCCATAAAAATGAAACCAACCAAAATACTTACAGCACATGTAACTAATAAAATAATAAAAACAAATGTTTTCATAAAAAAAAGCTTTTAAATGCATTGCACTGTTTTGGACATTTACATTTATACTCATATTTCCATGTTATAAATGAAGATCGCACTGCCATTAGAACAGAGCTTTGCCCCCAAACCACAATTTGTGTTCTAAAGAAGAATATCTGAGATAGTGATCGTTAAAACCAATGATTGGTGTCTTGAGTATTACAACATGTTACGTCTGTTGTTCCTGAGGTCCAAACACAGGCCTCCATAACTTTAAACCCAAAACCCAGACTGAGTGATCAGCCAACCACAGTGAAGGCCAACAGTCTCATTCATGAGCAATTAAAAATCACTTCACTAGTCAGTGAGCTGCAGTCTCACCACAGCCTCCACAGACCTAGAGTCAAAATAAATGTTACAGTCAGGAATTACACAGCAAACCATGCCTCTAAAAGCCCATTTTTAATGGATCAAGAAAATGGCTTCTGGGAGATGCAGTCTAGACTGTCTGGCCCTTATTTTGACCTCTATCTTAAAATCTAATTTGCTCAGAGCCTCACAGAAATCATTAACAGTGAATTCTGTCATGACTTTAGATACTGGGCCTGGTTTAACAAATCCCTTGGATTTGGACATTTGCAAATTCAAATGATTCAAATGGTTCAAACGTGTCAGTTGCATAAAGTCGATTACATGTGAATAAAATATGCTCAAAACTATTCTTAACAAATGAACAAAACTGAAAGACAGCAATCGTTTGCATGTAACATGTTTTATTCATGTGTAACCTACCATTTGAATCATCTAATATTCAAAGCAACTTTCTCAGCTGAAATATTTTTTTAAAAGTTGAGTGCATACACAAGCAAAGACACAAACCCAAAAACCCTTTAAAATGACAATAAAATAAACAAGACATTTATGTCAGAGAAAAGAATATTAAAAATCCTTTAAAAAGGACCAGGGAAAAAGCGTTTAACTTGGTTTGAAATAAAACTGTGAATGCATTTTTATTCAGTTATTGCAGACAAGTAGACTCAGGGCAAAATAAAAAATAATAAGATGGCAAAGAGTAAATAGTTCATTAGCAATGTCTGAAAAATATCTTCTTGAATATATACATTTAGATTTCTTTTCTGCACCATTCTCAGCATTCTAATACTGGGCAGATAGAAATTTTGAATGTTAAAAGCTTATAATGTATTTAAAAATGTAATTAAACTACTGATTACTGATTAAGATACATTAAAAAACAATTTTGAGATTGAGAATAGATCTTACCACTTAAGCAACGTATCATGTTATGCTGAAAGTGAAAAAAAAAAACGAGGTGCAGGTATACTGTATATACTGTATATGGATATATTATTCAGAAAATATTAACACAACATGTAAATAAAACATGTCTGCCTGAAATGCAACATTCAGACAGTGCTCAGAAAAGAATAGAACTAAAATTAAACAAAACGTGTGTTTTTTTCCATCTAAATCTACCTAAAATGTTTAAACAAACTGCCTTCTGTAGAGGCGCCCGAAGTCGTAGCACCAATCATGCTAGTCTGTAATCAGTTGTGATGTGTCCTGCGCTCTAAGAGCCGATGCTTTGTGGTGAATCAGAAGAGCCAACTCCCATCGAGTGAGAGCCGCTACCCTTCTTTGAGAACTTTGTTTTGATTGGCAGCAAGGCAGCCTTCTGACCAATCACATGTGAGGATATAGGATCATAGACGAGGAGTGTGTCCGAAACCGCGCACTACCGTCAGTGCACTGAGGTTTAGTGCGTAGTGCGCACTGCACACTGCCTTCTGTAGTGCGCACTGCTGTGGGTCAACGGACTAACATTTGCTCGTGATTCTCCAGCCCGCCAAAATATCTGCCTGTTTTACCACAAAGTACATCAGTAAAATAATTTTATTAACGTTACTTACATTTATACGAACCAGCGGCCTCCGCTTGGGCTTGTGTTTCACTGTTTGCCTCCATTCACGAAAAATAGGAACGTGTTCAATGAACACTGTTCACTGAATGCATTGTGCACAACACTGGTTAACTGGTAACATTACTTGAAATTGGAACGGATACCTAATTATCAGCTTTAAAATTATGTGTTAAATTACTGCCCAACACTGATTAAGACTATTAGAGCTAAAAAAAAAAAAAGCTTACATGTGTAGTGTGCTCCCTCTGGTAAAGTCTAGACTGCAGATATTGCCTTGTTAGCATCATTAACCTTTATATTATGTTCAGTCGCTGCTCAGGTAAACTGTGAAAGCTGTCAGTAACACCTTTGAACATAAAAACACATACATAGATCCATCTGCTTGGTCACCCAAAGACATGGATACATCCTGTTATAATACAGTGTGATGGAACTGGACAAAAGACACAAAGAGGTTCACATCATCTAACTCTATACCTTGGCCTGTGCAGATAGGGGTTGTTACACACACATTCACACACGCGCATACACACACTCACACAAACCACCCAACACACGCACACACAGGTAAGGCCAATGTTCTCTGTAAGTCAGTCTAAGCAGAGCACTTCCTGTTTAAAGGTAAAGGTCACTGAAGCGGGTAGCTCAGGCTCCGGGGGACCGGCAACACACACACACACACACACCTAGAGACCCTCTCACTGCTGACCAGCAACCTACATGGTAAGATCATGTGCCTGTATGCATGATGCCATCTCAGTCAGCACAGTCAGCTGAGAGGAGAGGTGGAGCTGATGAACTGATAATGAGTCACATTTGAATTGTAGAATGAAAAGGATAAAAGCTAGAATATATGACTATAGAAAATGGAATTCAATTCAATTCAATTCTGTCAAATTCAGTGTTTTGCTGTTTCAGGGCATTTATTTGAGATTACATGTGACAAACAGTTTAAATATTTACAGATTCCAAGTGATGTTTGAAAAACGGAATTTTTGCTGAACAATTAATGAATGGTTAGTGATCATTTGATTATTTGACACTGGTGCCATTATAAGGACTTGAACACATTGCGCCAGTAAATGATTACCAATTTTCTTCCAGTACTGGAGAGGATCAGGCTTCTCAGTATAGCACATCCTCTTAGGCAGGTACATTTCAGATTTCTCTGACTACCGAACAGGGAATCCAAATCTAATTGTTAATATTGCAGTCCAGAGGTCATTCACAAAACGATTCTCAAAACAGTCCAAGATCACACAAAATCTCTCAAATTTTACTAAGAATATCATACCTTCAGCATAGGCTTAAACGGTCCACTGTTTGTTCTGTATGATGAACCTTCACCTTGCACGGAATTCTGATAAATGATTTAATAATGAAATTATGGAAATGTTGCCATGGACAGTGAATGCCATTCATAAAAAAGCATTCATATTTTTCTTAATAAAGAAATTAATGTAATGTAAGAAATGAACGTGCATAACATACATTACGACTGAATTTGTCTTATATAAATAAAGTATACTTCAGCAAATCCAGTACACTTTAGCAAATTATCTTAGAAAGTGAAATTTTTGTGGAATTTATTTGAATTCTGTTCCAGTTCCCTCCAGCTGCATGCAGCTCTAATTCCAACTGTGAACTGGAATTTATTCTGCACTCTCAGCTTAGTTCAAATAAAGCATTACATTATAAAGTAATCCTCTAACACAGCGGTCCTCAACCTTTTTGCGCCACAGAACAGTTTTATGTTAAACCATATTTTCACACACCAGTATAGATACAATACAAAAAACTGTGCGTTTGTTTTCTGCTCATTTTTGGTAGCTTGTGGGCTAAATATCGGATGTAGCGTATCACGTGACCGAGGCGAGTTTTTATTTTTCAAAATAAAAGATATTTACAACTCTGAAAATCGGTTAAATATTTTTTATTCTGTCTTTCTGACCCAAGGACCGATGCAGCCCGGTGGTTAAAGTTCTCTGAACTTTACTCTTGCTTATGTAACATGACATTTGAACATTATGACTATGTAACTGCCAGGGTGTGTGAGTGGGTGTCTCGGTCATATGATGTCAAAACAGGTGTAGTGTGACTAAGGCTGTTAGGCTGTTTGCTTCAGAAAAACTACAGCTGGACACGTTCCATTTATATGGCAGCCATCACTCATACACTGCTCATTCTCAGAAAGTACATTCATGCAAGTGGGTGGAAGGAACTAGAAGAGAGAAAATAGAGAAAAGTTTGAACATGAGAGGGTGATTGAGAGGAACAAGAAGAGTGAAAAACAGAGAGAGACAATAGAGAGATTGGGAAAGTGGGTGACTTGGGTGGGTATCTACAAATTTCAGGATTGTTTAATTGTAATAATTATAAGAAGAATAAGAAGCAGACGAAGAAGAACAAGTAGAACAAGAAAAAAAAGACGAACACCAAGAACAAGAAGACAAAAAAGAGGAAGAACAAGAACAAGAAAAAAAACAAGAATGATAATAAAAAAGATGAAATGAGCAGAACTTCATAATAATTTTAGCACAGTAAATGTAGCTGGAGCTTCTGGTAGAAACCCATGCAGATAGAATTCCATAAAAAAAAGGATCCTGGTGGTCCCACCCTAAATCACTCACAAGTTCTTATTTTTACCTACTCTGAATTGTCCTTAATAAATGCTGTAATTTCCAGCAGCTTGTGGTGTTAGTTAAGTGTATATTTCATAACATTGTAACTCATTATGATATGCAGTAAATCTCAACTTAAACATTAATGTAATCAAATATATAACCAAAGCTATTTGCCACTCTCAGGGCATTTATGTTTATCTAGTTTGTTACAGAAAAAAAAGTTACCCTCAGTGTCCAGAGCCATGATCATAACCTTCCGAGTAACAGCAAGCTAATATTTATTAATCTGTTTTCTTTTTTTCTGAACAAGTACCAGCAGAAATATTTTTCTTTTATCAGGGAGCAGCATAAACAGTCTGTGTTCAGTAGCAAGTGTCTCTGTTAGAGTGAGGTGAAGCAGTCGAGCACAAATAGCAATGAACTTAAAATAGTAGTAATAAAAAAATTGTAAATAAGAAATAAAATAATCATCTATGTTAAGTAAATAATACGTTAACACGATAATAACGCAGTGCCCAGTCATAAAAATGATACAAAAAATTAAAACAGTAAAAGGCAAGTGATTTTGCATCACGTCATCCTGTATGTCACATATATACTGGTTAATATTTCAGCCCCCCAACTTGAAAACTTCCCAAGTAGTTGTTGAGAGAGAAAGAGAGAGAGAGAGAGAGTCCACAGTGGTCCTTTCAGCCATGTAGGGCATCTCTGTCTGATTCAGTTATGAGTAAACAACTCAGCTGTAATGGCTGGTCTACCACTTAGACCTCACACACACACACACACACACATACACACTCACAGACACATGGTCACAAACACAAACATCTACATAAGCAAACACGCAGGTGCACAAGTGTTGTGCACTATGATCCACTACTGAGAAGCACACACACACGCACTTGTTTGTAGACACAGAATAACAGCAGGCAGGTCAGCCTGTGGGCTCTGAGGGAGCTGTGATTAAGCTGTCAGGACTGATGAGAGTGTGAGTCAGAGAGAGACTGAGAGTTCCTTGAGAGAGAGAGGAGCCTGCCAGTACCAACACTGAATACACACACACACTCACACAAACTGTCACTGCACCTGAATGCATACACAGGTGGGCAATTAACTTAACTTTAATCTCTCATTGTAAGATCTCCAAAATGGTAACTTAGAGGACAGTTGTTTTGTTTTAACTGTTAACACAACTTAATAAAAAAGTAGAGAAAATTTAGCCAAGCCTCATTTTGTAGGAATGCCATCAGCAGCTAAAGATGAACCTACAGACGAAGTCCAAAGTTTTAGTGCTGACTAATAACTTCTGCAAACACCTTATATCCTGGCTGTCCTTATATATCCTGTGACACACTGCACACACTCACCAGTCACTCACTAACCTACTGTGAGCTCCACACTGGTGGTGCACAATTAGAGAATATAGCTCCTTTGTCTCAGCTATCATCTAGCCATCCTTCATCAGTTCTCATTCCTCAGAAAGCTCCAGCAACATCATTCTGCTTGACACACACTACCAGCTGCCTCACACACTACCTTCCCACTACAATGCCAGTATCCTGCTGTTCTAAGAATGGTGTTCCAGGCAAAAAATAAAAAACAATGCGGTACTGACAAAAATGTTTTCATGACAAGTCTTTCATTGTACACACATGTATTGGACCAAAAAGGCAGGTGGATGTCACGGTGTGGTTCTGGGAGGGAAAAGGGGAGGACGTCACAGTATGGTTATAGACATGGTTTTAATAAAGAAACAAACACTATATACAAACTATCCCTGACTCATGGTAAACATAAGAAACATATAACACAAGAACAAAACAAGTAAACACACAATATGGTCAAAACACAGCAGGTAAAACACAATACACAGGAAACAGCAGGATGTAAAAAGACTAGGCCCGTGCTCCTCAAACAAACAAAGAAAACAAAACAGGAACTTGAGGGCTCAACCCTCCCTCGCAACTCAGCGAGCAGGACTAGGCAAACAGCGCAGACACGCGCAGAAACAGGGAATCAAAAGGGAGGAACACGGACCTGTAAACAGAGAATAAAAAACACGATTAAACATACAGAAAACCAAGACTAACTACAGGAATCAGAAACACAACCAAACACCATGGGGGAAAGACAAATACAGACTCAGGGAACAAGGGATCGGCTGGGGCTTAAATAAGGACACAGAAACGAGACACAGGTGTAACTGATAATGAAGGGACGCGACACAAACCGAACATGGAGACTAGGTAGTGAACTAGGGTAAAGGGAGCAAGGAGAAAATGGTAACAGGAAGTGACACGGGGAAGCACGGAAGTAAACAAAGGGAAAGGGAGGAAGAGAGTACAGGAGGTGAAACGGAGGAGTAATGAAACACGGGAAAACACAAACAAAAATACAGAAGTCAATACTCAGGGGAGAAAGAATGAACTCTACCGGGGGAGAGCGAGGTGATCGTTACAGTACCCCCCCCCCCTCCAGACTGAATCCCCTCCTGGGGATCCTGAGGGACATGGCGTCTCCCTTCGTTGACCTGGAGCGACGGCTGACGAGGAGGATGACCCTGAGGACGAGGGGCTGGGCGATCCGGTCGTGCAGCGTGGAATTCATCTCTCAGCTCCTGGCTGAGGATGTCACGAGCCGGAACCCAACTCCTCTCCTCGGGCCCGTACCCCTCCCAATCAACCAGGTACTCCAGCCCACTTCTGCGACGATGAGAGTCGAGCAAGGAACGCACGCGGTGGGGGAGGAGTACCATCTATGGAGAGTGGTTTGGGCGGTATAGCGGTCACTTCACTCTCGTTCAGGGGACCGGGACGAACAGATCTTAAAAGAGAGACATGAAACACAGGGTGGACTAAATCAGGAGGCAACTGGAGGTTAAATGAAACGGGGTTAACTTGTTTTAGAACTAAAAAGGGACCAGAAAACCGAGGGGACAACTTAGAACAGGGGTACTTAAGGTGGAGGTGTTTAGTGGAAAGCCAAACTCTGTCACCCTCCTTAATAGGAGGCGCCTCCCTCCTTCAACGATTGGCACGGTGTTTAAACCGGCGAACCACTTGCTGGATGGACGTGTGTGCATCCTCCCACACCCGCTCAGCCCGACGGAACCAGTCATCCACCCCCGGAGCCTCAGTGATGCTCTGGTCCCACGGACAGAGTGGGGGTGGCCCAAGGAGTTCTGGGCGTACTCTGCCCAGGCGAGGAAGTCTACCCAGTCGTGTTGTCGACTCCGACAGTATGCCCGGAGGAATCGGCCGAGCTCTTGAATGGTCCGCTCCGCCTGACCATTTGACTGGGGGTGATACCCCGAGGTCAGGCTGACCGCAGACCCCAGGTGGCCCAGGAATGCCTTCCACTCTCTCGACGTGAACTGAGGTCCGCGGTCAGACACGATGTCCTCCGGGATACCGTACACCCGGAACACCGACTGGAACAGAGCTTCCGCGACCTGTCAAGCAGAGGGAAGAGAACGAAAAGGAATGAACCGGCAACCCTTCGAAAACCGATCCACCACAACCAGAAACGTTGTGTACCCTTTGGACACTGGCAGATCCATGACAAAGTCCACCGCTAAGTGAGACCACGGTCTGTCCGGCACCTGGAGGGGCATTAATTTACCAGTGGGAAGAACACGAGGACTTTTAGTCGTCACACAGATGGAGCACGAAAGCACTGCATGCCTGACGTCTCTGGATATGGAGGGCCACCAGTACTTTCGTGCTACCACTTCCAGGGTTCTCGTAATGCCCGGGTGACCGGTAGCAGGGGTCACGTGAGCCCATTCCACCACCCTCGACCTCCCATGAGTGCCTCAGCAATCTCCTCGTCCAGGTCCCATTGAATAGGTGCAGCAAAGAATTGAGGTGGTAGTATGGGCTCAGGTTCTCCAGCCTCCTTCTCAGTCCCATACAGCCACGACAGGGCGTCTGCTTTTCCATTTAACACTCCCGGGCGATACGAGATCTGGAAGTTAAATCGAGCAAAAAACAAAGCCTATCGTGCCTGTCTGGGGTTTAACCTTTTTGCCTTTCTAACGTGTTCCAGGTTGCGGTGATTGGTTAGAACCACGAAAGGCTGCCGGGCTCCTTCTAGCAGGTGGCGCCACTCCACCAACGCCTCCTTCACAGCAAGCAGCTCGCGGTTGCCAACGCCGTAGTTCCTCTTCGCTTCCGTCAGTTTCCTGGAGAAGAAAGCACAGGGGTGTAATTTCTTGGGGAAGCCGTGATGTTGAGACAGGACTGCCCCGATCCCTACCTCCGAGACATCCACCTCCATGGTGTATTGCCGTTCAGGATCCGTCATTTTAAGAATTGGGGCACTACAGAATACCTCTTTTAGTTTTACAAAGGCTAAACGAGCCTCCGGAGTAAAACACAACAACTTAGGTGAAACTCGGAGGAGGGATGTCAAAGGGGCATTCACGGTGCTATAGTTCTTTATAAACCTACGATAGTAGTTGGTGAACCCCAGGAACCTTTGCACGTCTTTGACTGTCGTGGGCTCTGGCCACTCAGCAACTGCCTCCACCTTTGCCTCCTCCATAGAGACCCCATCCCAGCCGATGCGATGACCGAGAAACGTGACTTCCTCCTTATGGAATTCACATTTCTCGGCCTTTACGTACAACCCATGTTCTAAAAGGTGGGTGAGTACCTGTCTGACATGCTTAACGTGGTCCTTAAATGACCGTGAATAAATGAGAATATCGTCAATATAGACGACTACAAAACGATCCAACATGTCCCGTAGGACATCGTTTACGAAGCCCTGAAATACAGAGGGGGCGTTTGCCAAGCCATAAGGCATAACCAAATATTCGTAGTGGCCAGAGGCCGTACTAAATGCTGTCTTCCACTCGTCACCTGCCCTTATGCACACCAGGTTGTACGCGCTTCGGAGATCCATCTTCATGAAGAAAGTGGATCCCCGAAGCTGCTCGATAGTAGCCGGCATGAGGGGCAGTGGGTATGTGTACATCACCGTCATGTCATTGAGCCCACGGTAGTCAATACACGGCCAGAGACCCCCGTCCTTCTTCACAAAAAAGAAACTGGTGGAGGCGGGGAGCGCGATTTTCTGATAAACCCATGCTCCAGGGTCTCAGACACGTACTTCTCCATTGCCCGGGTCTCTGGTTCGAACAATGGGTAAATACGTGACCGAGGAGGGTTTTTCCTTGTATCAGATCAATCGCGCAATCCAAGGTCCTGTGAGGAGGAAGACGGGTTGCCATAGAAACAAAAAAAACATCAGTGAGGTCAGTGTACTGTGCTGGGATATCTACGGGTGTGGAGGACTGGGGGCTTTCGATAGAGGTGGAGTGTAGGGGTAACTGTGGACCTAAACATGTAGAGTGACAGGACAGGGACCAGGATATAATACGGTGCTCTTTCCAATTAATCTGGGGGTTGTGAAGACATAACCAGGGAATCCCTAAAATAAGCTGGTGATGTGATTGGGGCAGGACAATAAATGTACAATGCTCAGTGTGTGTGTTCTGGACAGTAAGTGAAATGGGTACTGTGACACGACTAAGTGGTGTGTTACAAACGGGTTTACCATCTAGGGCATGGACCGTGACAGGTTTGGCTAAGGTGCATGTAGGGATGATCAGGGACACAACGAGGGAATGGGAAATCCGATGCCGAATCTATAAGGGCAAACACAGAGGGGACAGGGTCAAAAAAGACAGACAAACAGGGATTACAAACTGATTGGATAACTGAAAATCTAAAACCTGAGTCGGGGCTGCGGTTGATGGTCGTAACAGACATTGCAGTCCTGCCTTCCCACAGTAGAGGTATACCCCTGCCTGTTGTCGCTGTTGTCGAAGTTCCATCTGAGACGCCCCCAGTTGCATCGGCTCGGGGGCGGGCTCTCCGGGCACAGGAACGACGGTGACAGGCGGTGCTTGACGGGGTTGGAGGGTCTGGTGACAGGTTGGTGAGGCGCATGCAGCTGGCTTGCACCATCCTGACCTCTCCCTCAGGTGTAGGTCCAAGGAGATCGCCAGCTTGATGACCTCCTCCAACCCGAGGTCTGTATCCCGGCAGGCGAGCTCCGTCTTAACCTCCGGGTTGAGTCCTTCCCGGAACGCAGTGAGTAGAGTCACTGTCATTGTTCCAACCACTGTCTGCGGCCAGGATCCGGAAATCGAGTGCATACTTGCAGATGGAGCTCGTGCCCTGCCTTAACTTGAGCAGACACGTGCTGCTCTTCCGTCCCTGCCATGATCGAAAACCGTCTGGAAAGTCTCAATAAAGGTGTTGTAAAATGAAGTGCTGAGGCCACTTCCTCTCCAGACGGCTGCTGCCCAGTCCTGAGCCCGCCCCGTTAACCTCTGGATCACAGTCGAAATCAATCTGTAAGTCAGGCGTTCTCTGCGAAGAACAAATCACAGGCCAAGAGAAAGTTCTTACACCCACTCGGATCTCCCGCATACCTCTCAGGGAGTGACAAGTGATGTGCTATTCCTACTGACACTCTGGCAGGAGAAGCAGTGGATACAGTTTGTGCCACGAAGGCATGTGGAGCTGAAGCTGCAGGTGGAACAGGTGGTGTAGAAGCCCTCCTTTGGTTCTCCAACATCTCACATACAGCTTGGGTGAGAAACACCAGCTGTTGTTGGTGCTCCTGCAGTTGCTGGGAGACGGATTCCTGCATCGATGTAGGAGCGGGGGGTGTCTGGTCTCCAGGTAAGGGTATCTTTGAGGCATCCATGGGTAGGGTGGAGTCTGTATTCTGTCACGGTGAGGTTCTGGGAGGGAAAAGGGGAGGACGCTACAGTATGGTTATAGATATGGTTTTAATAAAGAAACAAACACTATATACAAACTATCCCCGTCTCAGGGTAGACATAAGGAACATATAACACAAGAACAAAACAAGTAAACACACAATATGGTCAAAACACAGCAGGAAAAACACAATACACAGGAAACAACAGGATGTAAACAAAAACTAGGCCCATGCTCCTCAAACGAACAAAGAAAACAAAACAGGAACTTGAGGGCTCAACCCTCCCTCGCAACTTAGCAAGCAGGACATGTGGACTAGGCAAACAGCTCAGACATGCGCAGAAACAGAGAGTCAAAAGGGAGGACCACGGACCTGTAAACAGAGAACAAAGAACACGATTAAACATACAGAAAACCAAGACTAACTACAGGAATCAGAAACACAACCAAACACCATGGAGGAAATACAAATACAGACTCAGGGAACAAGGGATTGGCTGGGGCTTAAATAAGGACACAGAAACGAGACACAGGTGTAACTGATAATGAAGGGACGCGAAACAAACCGAACACGGAGACTAGGTAGTGAACTAGGGGAAAGGGAGCAAGGAGAAAACGGAAACAGGAAGTGACACGGGGAAGCACGGAAGTAAACAAAGGGAAAGGGAGGAAGGGAGAACAGGAGGTGAAACGGAGGAGTAAAGGAACACGGGAAAACACAAACAAAAACACAGAAGTCAATACTCAGGGGAGGAAGAGCGAGGTGACCGTTACAGTGGAGCTCATCAAGTCCAATGAATGGAAGTACAGGACAAGGGTTTCTACTAAGTGGATAGTGATTATACTACTAAGCTGATATAAGCTGTTAATATGGCACAACTATTAGAGCACCACTGAGGCCTAAAGACCACAACATCGAAAACAGTGTGACTGAGAACTGACAACAGTATCATTGAGATATAACACTGAGTACACTGACCCCAACTGACCCCAAAAGCAGATCCTAGACAGGCAATTCAAGAAGTTTAAAATTGTTTAAACCTGACACCCAATCAAACATAATAAAGTGAGTTTTGTAAGCATTTGCCTTTCCCATTCAGGGTGAAGCCTGGCAGTCTCATTTTTAAGGGGAGGCAGTTCTCAGGCTGTTCTTCCCAAGCTGAGGCAGCAGAGGAACTCTCCCAGGCACAACCTGCTGCTCCCTCAAAGAAGAGGGGGAGAGGAAATAGGCTAACTGTATCCAATCAAACACTCTGGCCAATCCAATTATGTAGTTAGAGAGGCAGCTCGAGTGCAGCTGCGTGGTCCCGGTCTGTGCTGGACAAAATAAACCAGCACCTGAGCTGCGGTCTGAACGTGTGTATGGGAAAGCGAGGTTCTGAGCTCTATAGAGCCCTGGCAGGCAAACGAGATCGCACAAGAAAGCTCCAATAAAACAAACAGCACAGGCCTTTAACGTCATACGGAGGCCATGATTTAAATCTAATACAGGGGGCACCTGGCTACATGAATGTAAGGATATGGGCAGTAATAACACCATTGCAATAATTAGGACTGTAATACTGCATAAACGTATGCGGCAATGCATCACACTGATAGCAGCGTTTCAGATGATTTTGAAATGATAGATTAAGTCATTATTAATTTGCCCAAAATGAAAAAATGAAAATACAAATAAAAAAAACCCATATATTTATTCTTTGCTTTTCACTGTGTGATGTCATATTTTACAATTTCACTGTGCAAATCCCACATCAGTCTGTAGCTAGATCTGTGTCTGTCTTTGCCCACTTGTTTGTGTGATGCAAACAGCCGTGACCTCTGCATGCACCCCATGCCTGTCTGAGTCTTGCCAAGAGCTTTGGGGGAAAGGCAGAGCCAGATAGGTCAATGAAAAAGTTGCAACTGCTTAGGGTTCAACAATGCCATGCGTGTCTGGTTTGGGCAGATCTAGCTGCGTAAGAGATGAATTGAGGTGTGGGCTCAGCGCTCCTGGGGCTTCAAGCAGCAGCGGAAGACCTTGGATAAAAGATTGAATTGCTGCTAGCAAAGAATTTTTAAATATCATGAATTAAGTTCACTTGAGAAAGCAGGCCGCCTGTAAAAACAGGCGGGCCCCTGCCAATTTTGTCAGCTCGTCTCAGCAAAACGCAAGAAAAGATGAAAATGTTGCAAGGAGGGCCTTGAGGTAATTTGAAAGCAGCCCGTAGTCTGTTTACAGCAAGCATGGCGTCTCTACGTCAATGTCTAGCTTTGATCAAAATATTTGATCTGATCAAACTTTAAAAAAATAATCATTTTCTCTACACATCACTGGTGAGATGGTACACCTTAAGGGCTCTGGAGTAACAGAACATTTCAATCTTTAAGGGCTTATCATTACGATACAAGATTTGAGCCTCGGGTATTTCATGTACCGTCTACAGCCCAAGGACGTATAAAGAACTGGAGTGGAGGAGAAAGAGGGGAATCCTGTACTGACCCCTTGATGAAATCCCTGGCAGGGTGGTATGGGTAAACAGTTGTGTCTGGAGCGTGTGAGGCACAGCTCACACTGCTTGCGCTCATTTAGCTAATTGCACCAGCACCACTTTTGCCAACGGGGCAAACAGAGCTTGCCTGTGCTGGGCTGTAGGACAGGGCTGGGCTATACACATACACACACAGAGCCAGCCACACACACACACACACACACACACACTCACACAAAGCCATTGCAGAAAAGAACCCATGCGAAGTCTCTCAACTACGAAAATGTTTTACATACACACCATTTATCACCTTTATAATATCTTTAAAAAGAAGTTAGAATCAAACCTAGTATTTCCATTTTTGCAGTTGAACAATTTTATTTACTCTAAAACTGTTCCAAATTTTAAGACCAATATGAGTGATCCAATATGACTTGATGAAATAAATCATATTGCTTTGGTATAAATGGAAAGTTAAGAATATTTTGTAAAGCAGTAAAGTTGCTTTTATAGAGATTCAAGCTTGTGTTGGGACAGCAAAAACATGTTCATGAATGCATAGAAGAAATGTGTGACTATGGGGTTTAGATGAGATAAGAATCACAAACAGGGGGGGTGCGACCCTTTGCACTATCAGGGGTAAGTGATTGTTTTTTGCACATTTCACATGCCCTGATTGAGCATGTAATGGGCATCCACAAATTTTGTGTATGTATATTATTATTGGTCCTATCCTTTTATGAAATATGCATGCACAAAGTTTAGGTCCTGTGGATGTTAGTTTGACATGGAACACCTAGCTAAACTTTGTAGCAGACCAAGTACACCCCTTCATGGCAGGATAATGCCACCGGCAGACATTGTTCAGAAATTATTTGAGGAACAGGTCAAGGAGTGAGATACCAAAGTATGTTTTTAGAGGTCCATAGCATGGATGACCTTTTTTGCAGCACAAAGGGGACACAATATTTGATGATTTTAATGTTGGTAGGAGTGATAATTCTAAAAATAAATACATTTGCCTGGGAATATATTTAACTGAATTAAGTAAGTTAATCAAAGTTAATCAGCTACAACACAAACTGGAGCACTGAATCTCTGCATCAACTTTCATTTTTCCATTTGCTTTTTTCACAATACTTTTTTGGATACTATATCTTTACCATGTCAAGCTATGTTTCTCTTACAGTAGTGCAGAGAGTAGATCTAGATTAGAGGAGCTGAAGTCAAACACAATAGATACTTGCTGTGTTAGAGCTGCATTTTTAGGAGATTAACATAAAAACACTTAACAGCACAAAATGTTTTCAAACAGGGATGTGAAAGTGAGGTGAGCACTAGTCAACTGGCAGGAGATCAGTAGTAATATCTCTTAGAAAGTGTGAAGTGTTGAAATCTGGAAAAGAAAGCAGTTTGGAGTGCTGTTTTTAGATAAGCAATTTCAACTTTAGACAGAGTGGCAACAGAACACATTACTCTGTCAGTGCAGGAATTTCAATGCAGTGAGAACAGCAAGTCTTGCACGCACTGTTGTTAGCACTCAATCGAATCTCAGTTCCAAGACAAGGGGTAACCTTGAGCTTCCTCCAAAACTCTGGAAAGTATTAAAGGGGTTGGATAGGATCACGGTGACAGTAATAGAATGTGACATTTAACCAAGTGGTTAGTTAACCCCAAACCCCAGAACCCATCCATTACCCTGATGAAGAAATACCCTCCAGCCTTTGATCAGAACCTGTGATTATTTCAAAGATGTCCATGTAAATTTGTAATCTATAAAAAACTGATTTGCATGAGAGAAACATATTTACCCTAAAAAAAAAAACAGTTTTGAAGAAGACATGTCAGGTCTGTGTTGGATTGTGAAAAAAGAAAAGTATTGGCAAGTATCAACAAGTATTTAACATCCCACAATTCCGGGTGACGTATCACTGGACACATTATCCTTCTTCAACCAAGGTTATAATAGTTTTGGATTTTTCATTAGTTTTAGTTTTTATTTCGATTTGATTTTTTGTTTTCAAATTCAGTTAGTTTTAATTACTTTTACTAGTTTTTATTAGTTTTTATATTTTGAAATTGCTTAGTTTTAGTTTAGTTTTTATTAGTTACAGTGTTAGTT
>JBBJLR010000133.1:18477863-18488143 GCA_037577145.1 Brachypetersius gabonensis | reverse complement strand
ATTCAACTCAAAAGGCTTATTACAAAGACGAAAACGAAGGACGTTTTTGCTATAATATTAGTTCGTTTAAGTTCGTTCTGTATACACACAAAACAGTTTCAGTTAGTTTTCGTTTTTTTTTAACTCTCGTTGTTATTTTTATTTCAGTTAACGAAAATGCTTTTTCAGTTCTAGTTTTAGTTTTTTCGTTCGTTTTCGTTAACTGTAATAACCTTGTATTCAACAAGATAATGATACTAAGAATTGCAAAGTAAAGCTAGGAATTTTAAGAAATATGTCTTGGCCTCCCCAGTCCCTAGATTTTTATTCCATTGAGCTGCACAACCAAGCTGGATCAAGAAGTTCGAAACGAGCCTCTGGCAAATAAGACATGTTTGCCTGCTGGTTAGGCGCTGGGAGGGTTTGGACACGAGTTATTTCCAGAACTTGCAGGACAGGATTTCACGAATATGTGCCGCTGTGATAAAAGCAAGGGGTGGTTATTTTAATGGAGCTTGGACACAAGTTTTCACATCCATCAAATTGCACTTACAGTAAATAGTGTAGCTTTATTTGTTTTAGGCATATCTATGTCACATGCAGCAGTCAGACGACGTGCATGGGTCACAGGAAATGACTGCATCACAAGGAAACAGGTAAATCCTAGCTGCTCGTTCATTGAGTGTCATCTCTCACCCTGCTGTATCAACTTTGGATTCACATGAGTACTCACTGGTGGGAATCCTAACTCTGTTGTGGAGCATTTGCAGAATCTCCTGTGCGCGCTTGGGTTCATGCATCACGCTACATGGGCAAACTCCTGGCCAGGTACATTCTTGTTTACTCCTCAGTGTGACAATCTATTGTTTTCTTGTAATAGAATTTTGCAAAAGCTGTGTATTGTTTATTTTTTAAAAATCTGATGGTAGGCCCAAACTTCTGACCTGTTGACTACAAAAGAAATTACACTTATTTAAAATAAAAGTATTTCCTCCAATAACTTTAAATAAAAGTAAATAAACTTTACTATAAATAAACTTGACATCGGGTGCGTTTCCTTCATTTTCAAATAGATCAGTAACCATGTTTTGTTTTTGCTCTCATCCAGAATAACCTCTTATTCTGACATAAACAATCAAAGCCAGGATAAAACATTGAAATGTCAAGACTCTTCTAAACTGTGGTTGTCAGACAGCATCACTCCTTTGGGAAGCCACAGTAAGGTTAACCATGACTCTGAAAGAATTATAAGAGTAAGTTGTGTGGAGGTCAAATAGAGACAAAGAAAAATGTTGTTCAAAGTTTCGTACCATTTAAACCTGAGCCGATGATTGAGCAATCCTAAACATAAAACCAAATCTCATCTTGCCCAGAGAAAATTTGCTAGTATTTAGCATAGAAACACATCTTATATACTTGCTTTTCAGTTCACACTTCCCATAACGCCTCACTGACAAATGCTTTTAATGCACTTAAAATGAACCTTAAAATGAACCTTAAAATGAACCTTTATTTAGTTTAACTGATGATGATACATATGTTTTATGGTCTGTAACATTGTCTCACTTCTCTAACAGAACCTTGTATCTACAAAACAGAACTCGGGGTCTGAACATTAATGGTTGTTAATGTAAAATTACTTTGACCATTTGTATTCATTTAACCAATATGACATTTTCACACAATGAAATTCAATTCACAGCTATTACAGTCTGCACACATCAGATTTTCCACCCAACTAAGAATTTTACTGGATTCAAGCTCCAGATTTCAACTGTTGTGTCATATTATGTACTTCATTTTGAGAATGCAAATTTATCCATTGTAATTTGAATGCTATTTCTAACATATAGGTTGTTGAATCGAAGCTGGAACTGAATCTTTGGATTTGTTGGGTGCATGAAGCACGAAGTCAAAAACTATGAAACATTTTTTCTTAGTTATGATAAAAACTTGTGATATCACATATTTGTTTATCTTTCAGACAAATCATCACATTAAAAACTAAAGTGGCTCGGGAGAGATCCAGAGGCCTGACAACACAATAACCTTAAAAAATAAAATGGCAGTTAAGTTTAATTGCATTTTCTCTTCTGTTTTATTGCATGGCTTCTAATTTTTTCTTTGGTCAGAGCAAGACGCAGCAGTAGCTGAAACGGAGGCGGGAGATAATGAGTACAACTCCACAAAGATTGGTTAAACACTCTAAAAAATGAGTGCAATTAGGTTAATTAGGCTGTGTAGAGAAACAAGATTTTAGCAGCATGGGGTTTGATTTCCTCTTTTAAAGGCAGCAGAGGAAACCATTTATTGCACTGAACCCTCCCCATGAATATCACTGGCGTCAAAGTAGTAGCCTTGATGTCTGTATTTTAAACAAGTTGATTAAGATGAAGAAACTACAACGCCCAAAGAAAAATGTGTTGAAAACCACCCTGTTTTAAATAATAACCCATTCTTATCATAAGCACACATTATACATACTTTATTTCACACTTCAAACTGGTTTTCACCTGTGATTCTTATTGCGAGTTTCATTTGTGATAATTGTTTTCTTATTAAGTCACTGTAAAATGTCAAAGTCAAATGTAAAATAATAAAGTATATAATTACATGGTTTTCAGGCTGGTCATTTGTAATAAGTGTGATTAAAAGTGAAAGCAGGTTCCACATGTAAAACTACCATTTGTATACCCGGTGCAATTTTCCCTATATAAATGATCAGCTCTAATGTGTAGTTTGTGCATTTGTGCTACAGCCAACATTGAAACTTTGAGCAAACCTCAACTATCCAGACTAGACTCGATTTTCAAAAACAGGACCTGATACAGTAATCATAAAAAATTGAATTCAAGGCGGCTGTTTTTGATCTGATTCAATTGTCTGGCTTCTAGGGTATTCAAACAGCATCAGTCAAATTAATAATCATAGGCACACTGTACTTGAACTCTGCTACATAACATTGACATAATATGAACATGTCATGGCAGATGTCAAATGCTGTTATGAGTTGTCATTAAAGATTGTGTCATTTAATATAACAATGCCATGCTGCCATTAACAGTAATTGTCATTACAGATTCTGTCTTTGGTGTCATGCATAAATTGGCATGACATAATGTGTTACAACACTGTAACATCAGTCATGACAATAAACTATAATGCTAACATAACACTGTGATATTGATTGATAGAACGGGTCGTGACAGCATCTGGATGGGTGTTTGATTATCTTTGTTTTACTGTGGCTCTGAATGGGTGTGTTAGCGAGCCTAGCTGCGCAGCGCCTGGCCAGCAGGTAGAGTTGAAGTAGTCGACAGATTTAGAGGGGAGGACAGAATAGTTCTGCACTAGCATCACCCGAGTGTCCACAACAACAGCGGCAGTCTCATGGAAATTAGCGCCTCAGTCAACATGGCGTCAGTGTTGTGTTGTGATCTGTTTTTGGGTGGAGTGGTACAGCTGTCTGTTTCTCAGTGACATTATTAGTCTCTTTCTTTTCTGTGTCCAAGATCCCATCCTCCACTGCCCTACAATGCTGCTTGGTGAAAAAGAAGAACGTTGGTTGTAAACAACTTCATCTGTGGGTATAAACACACACAGTATGTTTGATAATAAGCAAAACATGGCGTGAAGTCAGTCAGTGATAGCACGTTGGGAGGGGATGTTTGTGTTTATATGTGTTTGTGGAGGACAGGCGTATCCATGGAAAACACTGTCTTGCTGATACTTTG
This sequence comes from Brachypetersius gabonensis, assembly GCA_037577145.1. Classification (NCBI taxonomy): domain Eukaryota; kingdom Metazoa; phylum Chordata; class Actinopteri; order Characiformes; family Alestidae; genus Brachypetersius; species Brachypetersius gabonensis. The sequence continues at coordinate 18,484,430 of JBBJLR010000133.1, read as the reverse complement.
TAAGGTTCTTCTTCTAAGCTTTGTGGGAATCCTCTTTCCCCTTTATTCTCTCAGAACTGCAATTGAAACAAGCTGCTTGTGTGCAGTGGTGTCTGCTGCACAGATGAAAACGCTTCAGTAACCCCGGATCTTGACACTTGTGCCAGGGGCCAGCCTGACTGGGTACATATGAGTTTATCGGAAATGGAGACTGGGAGAAGTGTTTAGTATATTAATATGTATTGTAGTTTATTATGTTTAAATAATTGTGAGTGTTTGGACCATTTATTCTGCTGAGGTCTGAAAACCCAGACTTATCATATGATCGTGACCCATTCACTTATTTCTCTGAAGTGAATCTTTGAAAAAGAATTTCAATGAAATTGCAAAGATACCCCTGAAGCGATTAGTCTTTCTACTATACTACTACTACTACTACTACTGTATGAAGATGGAGGGAGGGGGTAGGAGGAGAGAGAGGGAGAAGTAGGAGGAGGCAGCCAGTATGACTGTTATGAGTCAGATATGATTTTTTCCTTCTTTGGTCTAATAACTGAAAAACACTGGTTTCAGGCCTTCACCACAGACACCAAACCTACACATCGACTGGGGAATGAAAGTCCACACGGCTAATAATAGACTTCACCCTCTGTCACACATTCAAAAACCTCACACACTTGCGCGTGCACACACACACACACACACAGAGGCCATGAGCAGTGATTCCTCCATAACTCTGCACTGTGTTGGTGTCTTCCCTCACTGTTACCTGAAAGCTGAAGGTATTTTCTGAAAGCGAACTTCAATGGCTGTACCTTTGATTGTGGCTTTGCAAAGACACAAAGCTAACATGGGTAATGCTTGTGTTTTCAGTCGTATGTCAATCATAATCACTATATTGCCAACAAAATGGATTCTGTCAGGGATTTCTAAACTTTTTAACTCCCAACTGGGACCAAAGCAGGGCTTGACAATATGACAATATATCGCTGTTCAATTACACCACAATGTGTAAAAGCAGGGTTTTCTGAGGATATTGTGTATATTTTCAGAACATACAGAACACTAGTGCACTGCAGTGTGTGAAACACTGAATAAAAATAATTACAGATTATACAGGTTCTGTAGTGTTTTTCATGCTAATTTCAAATCTGTTGTTCAGTTTTTCCCACATGTACAGTTTTTGTGATGAAGCTAGTGATATATTGCATGATAGTTGGTATAATGATCACATAATAATCATATGCTGAGTGTTTTTGAAGAAACAGTGGTAGCTGACTGACACTGAGTGTGCGCCTGTCTGACTTCACATTGAAAATATCGAAACAGTTACTTGATTGGTGCCTGCGGTTTAATAAAAACCACATGCAAGTCTATTGGAAATCTAATATTACAAATAATTCAAAAAGTTGATGTGTCTGAAAAAATGTCTGTTGACCTGTGTTATTCATGAATTTTAATAGTTTTCTTTAAATACTATAATACTATAAATACTAAATTGTTTCAATAAGACGTGCAACAGTAATACAATTTTTCAATTTTACAGACTGCTTGCTCAATGTGATGCAAAATTGACCACTCCTATTAGCTTAGAATCACATACTTTCAGTTAAAGTGAAATAAACCAAAACAGCAGCATATTTCAGTTTCCTGGATGGTAGACAAAGGAACACGTAATGCACATACAATGTACATAATGCACATATAAGAAATCAAAAGGCAATTTTGTTTATTATTGTTTTATGACTTGTTTATTGTTTCTTTATTTGCCTAAAAAATAAGCAAATAAACTACAGAAGTAACAACTGAGCTCTCATTGGTCTGCCTCTTGATTAACACTTCAAGCAGCACAACTTCAACGAGCCTAAAAATGTAACGTGAAGTCTGTGAGCTGCACACTTAATATAAATGCTGGCATTAATATTCACCAACAACCAATTTCAAAGTAAAGTAAAGTAAATAAATAAAGACATACCAATTTATGTTAGTTACATCTACCTACATTTGGCAAGACTTGTTAAAGACAGCATCAAAAGTGTGACTTGTTTTTTCTTTTAAATAATGCAATTCATGGTCACTAAGGCATTATACAAGCTTGGGGATATATGGGGATAAAGGGGGAAAGTTGAGCATCATCTGCAACGGAGACTGTTGGGGCTGTATCGGACAGGTGATGAGCAGTGCCTGGTTTTCTTCACACATACCCCTTAGAATTAAGGCCAAACGTTCTATCTTGGTCTCATCAGACCAGAGAATCTTATTTCTCACCATCTTGAAATCCTTCAGGTGTCTTTTAGCAAACTCCATGCGGGCTTTAATGTGTCTTGCACTGAGGAGAGGCTTCAGTCTGGCCACTCTGCCATAAAGCCCCAACTGGTGGAGGGCTGCAGTGATGGTTGACTTTCTACAACTTTCTCCCATCTCCCAACTGCATCTCTGGAGCTCAGCCACAGTGATCTTTGGGTTCTTCTTTACCTCTCTCACCAAGTCTCTTCTCCCCTGATAGCTCAGTTTGGCCAGATGGCCAGCTCTAGGAAGGGTTCTGGTTGTCCCTAAAGTCTTCCATTTAAGGTTTATGGAGGCCACTGTGCTCTTAGGAACTTTAAGTGCAGCAGATATTTTTTTGTAACCATGGCCAGATCTGTGCCTTGCCACAATTCTGTCTCTGAGCTCTTCCGGCAGTTCCTTTAACCTCATGATTGTCATTTGCTCTGACTTGCATTGTGAGCTGTGAGGAATTTTATAGACAGGTGTGTGGCTTTTCTAATCAAGTCCAATCAGTGTAATCAACACAGCTGGACTCAAATGAAGGTGTAGAACTATCTCAAGGATGATCAGAAGAAATGGACAGCACCTGAGTTAAATATATGAGCGTCACAGCAAAGGGTCTGAATACTTAGGACCATGTGATATATCAGTTTTTCTTTTTTAATACATCTGCACAAACGTCATGTGTTTTTTTTCTGTCAATTTGGGGTGCTGTGTGTACATTAATGAGGAAAAAATGAACTTAAATGATTTTAGCAAATGACTGCAATATAACAAAGAGTGAAAAATGAAGGGGGTCTGAATACTTTCTGTTTCCACTATATGTCCCTAGCGGTGCTGACCAAGGCTTGTTACCGTATCATTAATATTTTGACCCATACAATATGAATGTGAAAAAATGACAAATATAATGATGGTAAACTGTGACAATGTTGGCACAGAAGGAACACAGTGATCACGAAAAGTATATACAAATATATACAAGTACACACAAATAGAATCAATAGCCTATTTTCACTCCTTTCACTTCCCAACAGCCTGTGAGAGCTCTTGTCCCAGCCTGACAGTGTGGCAGTCCAGCTCCACTCTGCATGCATGCATGCCCATGACATCAGCACAGCCTCAAAAACACCATGAGTGCTAACCGTTTTAGCCACACGCGGAATCCCGCCCTCATCAAGCGGTGTGTCGCCCCCACAGAGTTTACAACGGGGCAAAAATAAGGAGCAGACTGTGAGTTATGCCCTGTGTGTGTTGGCAGAGTGGAGACCATTTGTGGTGATGGCTGAGGTTTGGGGTGATCGAGCACTGGAGAGAAAGAGAGGGAGAGAGAGAGAGCAAGCAAGTTGTGGTCGGGGCAGCAGACTGTTGACCCCCGCCCGTCTTCAGACTTGCTAATTTACAGCAGGATCCACAGAGAACAAACAGGCCTTAAAGTGTCTCCTCAGCCACTGGTCTCTCAAAAAACGCTTTCATGCCACTACAACACACATTAAGCTCTGCCTAAACGCATGGGAACATTAGAAACGGGGATTCAGTTGGGATTTATGAGGTAGGGGAGCCCCACTTCTTTAACTGGAGCCTAGTACGTACATGTCATATTATACACCAATTAACAGCAACAGTAAAACCACTGTTAGGTGAAGTAAATACAGTTGATCTCATTGCAGCCGAACCTGTCATGGGGCGGGATGTATTAGGCAGCAAATGAACAGTCTGTTCCTGAAGTTGATGTGCTGGAAGCAAGATAATGGGCAAGTGTAAGGATCTGAGTGACTTTTGAAGGGTCAAATTGTGATGCCTAGACGACTAGGTCAAACAACTAGATCTTGTGCGATGTTTGGATTTAAAACCACCACTAGAAAATGGTTTGTAAAATCCTGCTTATTCCAGTTGAGGCAGCTATCAAAATGAAGCCTAATCTGTCTAAATCCAACCTAGAAACAGTGATCCATGCTTTTATAACCACTCGTCTTGATTACTGTAATGCACTTTTTTCAGAGTTAGCCACGGACCGCCTGCAACTGGTGTAAAATACCACTCCTGGGGCAGAGCCTGTGTCAGTGAAGTCAAAGGGCTTATTGGTGAGTTTCACTGCTATAAGGAAGAAGCTGTTTTTTGTGGCATGCGGTTCTTGGCAGGTTAACTTCTTCAGCTGTTATAGCAAATTACATCTTTTGGGCTTTTTTGATAAGGGAACTGATGTTCCACTCCCACGGCAAGTCACATAAAATAATGGGGAGATGGAGCTGTGAACAACCAAATCAACAACCATTTCCACTCCAAGTGTTGAGATCCAGGCTGTTCTGTTGGAACAGATCATTAGATGGTCAATTTACCACCTGCAGGTGGACTCATCCCTACCAGTCACGCCTCTAGGTGTAGTTGTTTGTGTACATAGAGAAGAGTAAAGGGGCAAGATTCAGCCTTGAGGGAAACCAATACTTGTGGTCAGGGCATTGGAGATATGCCTCCCCAACTTAAGACAGCAAGTCAGTGATTTACCTGCAAGTGACGTTTGGCACTGTAGAGCTTGTCCTGTAGCAGGACTGGGACAATCGTATCGGCTGTAGAACAAGATCCTGACATAGGATCAAGGACAATTTAGATGCTAGAGGATGAAATGAAGTTGAACAATTGTGTTTTTTTCCCCTGGAGAACGTCAGTAATACATTTGAGATGCACAATGCACACAAATTACTTAATTACTACCAAGGTCACGGTGACAGGTCTATAGAGGTTGGTCCTGCAATCCTAGATGGCCAGAATAGTTGGACGCATAGTGGTCCCAACCTCCATTGTGGTGGCTATTCATTCATTTGGCCGAGGAGTCTGATTTCCTGACATTCTGGCAGTGGAGGTCCGTATGCTACGGAATCTGAGGGGTATGTGGGGTCATTCACAATGCTGCTGGCACAATCCTGTGTAGGTATATATATATAAATAAACTGTGTGGGGATCTACCTGAACTGGCAATTCAGTGTGGGAATTGAATTGGCTGCTAGATTTGAGTCACATGAGTCACATGATCAACTGGGAAGTTATAAAGCTGGGCTTGTTGGGATCTCACACTCTGTTGCTGCTGCCATTTGCCATGGTGGGCTCCCCTGACATGCAGGGTGATAGAACCACGTGTTCCACTCTTCATGGAGGACACAGAGGTGGCCGCCTGATATTTTAAAAGTTGTGACTTCCCGATATTGATGCTCTGCACTGGAATGTTCCGTTTTTCTCCTGTTACTGTGCTGTGGCGAGTACTGAACACTCTTGCAAAGGACCAGGCCAGCCACTGTTTTACTGTTAGTTCAGTCTTTTCTTGGAATTTGTTTTGTTTGTTTTTCATTTGTTTGGTTGCCTGTTTGTCATCCAATAGTTACCCTGTATGTCCCAGGCTTTTCTGCCTCGGTTTCTCTCTTACAGCTTTGTAGTTGCATCCAAGTTGGAACTTTGTGCTAGGAGCTGGCTGTCCTCTCTTTGTCTATGTGTAGGTTGTTTCTGTACAAGGCCGGATCCGCACCTTGCTACTGCTCCTTTCCTTTGGGGCTGCACTGAAGAGTGGCACTATCTTGGTGTGTACTGGTAAACCTCAACACGATGTTGTATATTGGAGTGGTATATACAAATCTTGTGTGTGCAGTGCTTGCTGTGTTGCATGCTTGTGTGGTGTTGGGTTTGCTGTGTGGTGTGGTGCTGTCTCTTTTCCTCTTTCTCCAGGGCCTCCTGAGATGGGAGCTGTGCGTGTTGACCCGACCTTATTTTGAGAAGTTCAGCCAGTTACCCTCTGCAATCTTTTTCTCTATTTAACCTTGTGAATTGCATTTAACTTAATTTGTAATAAAATTGAAATTCTTGTATATATCTCTGTGCCTCTTGTAAACTGTTCCTTTGTGGGGAAGGCCTAGATAGAGTCACGCTATAGAGTTAAGCAGTTTCTCCCGCCAGATTAGGGGGTGGCGTAGTCAGATAGGAAAGTAGGTATTCTGCATTTCAGGTACCACAACAGTAAACACTTCAGAATTTGTAATTCCAGGATTTGTTTTTAGAACTAATTGTTTGCGGAAACCGCAGATATCCTCCACAAAACCTATAAAACCTAGTTTCCTGTTCTCTCTCTCACTCACATACAAACACACACAGTAATCGACAGTGTCCTTCAATGGGATGCTGAGTATAGGAGAAGGAGAATGTGTGATGTAAAATATACTTTAAATTAAAGAAAAATCTTTGGTACCCATTTTGTACTTGTGACACCCACAAAGTGTCCCATTTGTGAATATATGTCATTGTGTTATGTTGTACAGCATGTTTGTATTGAAATCT
>JBBJLR010000133.1:18444100-18456410 GCA_037577145.1 Brachypetersius gabonensis | reverse complement strand
ATGCACAACAGAACTCTGAATTAGTCCTAGCCCACGTCTTCTGAAGCATCTGATCTGGTGTTGGAATTTCCAGACCTGACCGAGCACCATATTCATGTCTCCCTTTACCTTTACGTTTACTATACCAAGCAAAATATTAAACAAATATCATATACCTATCCGCAGGAAAACATTCGTCGAATATCGTATATCAATCCACAGCATATAAAAAGAAACATATAAAACTTTAGGAATCTGACCTAAGGTCAGGGTTGTGTATTTTCAGTCTTCTGTGTAATGCAGTGCTCCAGTGTCCCTGGGCCCTGTACTGGGGGTTCTCTTTAATCTGCGCTCTAGAACAAGGCCTTCTTGTGTGTGCTTCCTGACAGCGCTCCAGTGTTTCACTTTTACCTTCGCCTTGTCATTTTAGGCCTGTCTGTTAGCTTATCTGTGCACACAGAGCAACTGACTTTTGGCTTTTATGGGAACGATTTGCACTCTCAGGACCATTTCTCACTTATAAATCTCTCCAAATATATGGTGAATATAATGAGGAGTGACAGAAGTGAGGAGCTTTTTTCCCCAACCAGCACACACCAGGCCAGGACACAACACGTTATTTAGGAGACACAAGAGGGGGATAAACGGACTTTCCAAAGAAAGGAAAACTCATCTCCAAACGCCTGGCAGGAAAGTCCTCTCACAGATCAGTTTAACGGAACGGAAAAATGGCAATTTTTGCAGCGTTACAAATTCCACAGCATGATATACAGATGTTGAGTTTTATGAATCGGATGATAGGTATAACGCCTACCTGTTAAGCTCTGAGTGGGTCGTCATTTAGTAACTGCTAACATAATACTGATGCTGCAGTAGCCTACAATACACATTTTATGGAATGAGTGTGGAAGAAAAGGGACCAAGATTGAGTTTGATGAATAGATGTTTTTGCTCATGCTCTCCTATAAAAGACACAACTGAGCATTATGCCACTGCTCAATTTTGCCTGATTTTCGTATGTAGATTAGAGAAAGGTCAGGAATGGCATCAAATATAATACTGAAAACCTTTGATAAGGCATGACTGAACTTGTCCTGATGTGATCAACCAATTCACTCATATACTTTACTGCCATCTGCTGGTTGCACTGATATATGCATATTTTTTCCTCCCCAGCAGCTGCAGAAAGTGGGTCTCAGACCCACCACCGCTCTCTCAAGAGTGAAAGAGTGAATATTTTGAAATAGCACTGAATTATGCTTTACTTTGGCACATTCAAGGCACCAGCTCTGTGATATGTGTAATTGTTTCAAGACACTTGGACTGTGTGCCCAGTATCCAAAACTGCATACGATAGCAGAGGGTTTTTCGGCTGCAGAAGCTGTCAACTGTCAAAGGTAGAGGCACTTGGACCTCCAAATGATTTAAAGTAGGACACAATGGCACCATTAATTAGAATTACTGTAAAATAGTTTAGGCTGCCTGTCCACATTTTAATCATCCTCCTCCAATGAATAGTCCAATGTAATTATTGGCGTTTGCTATTGCTCAGGAATGTCCCGCTTAAGACAGTTCTGATGTACTATGTTTAAAACTCTGAATCAACCATGGAAGTGTGTCTAAAAACAGCCGAAAGCTTCTGGACCCCCTGACAAGTCGTTCCATAGCCCAGTACCTTCTTTTGAAAGTGTTTCACATCATCACTCAGTGGTTTATTTTGGTTAGATGCAGGGACCTGGAACTGTTGAGTCTTTGGGGAAATGCAGTATGAGCAACAGCTTGGGCCCAAGGGGAGGCCTCGTTGTTTTAAAAAGTGGTATATTTGTCAGAGGTATGGGTGCCAGAACCATTATAGTGGGGGGGACATGTTCCCCGACTTTTCAAAATCATTAGTTTCTTCCCTCCACTTTTTGTTTCCCGCACACCGGTCGCGTGCATCCTTATGGTATTTATAATTTTGAGAAACCAGACATACGCAAACCAATGAATCAGTGTCTCCCTACTTATGTTTATTTCTATGCTTTTCAGGACACAGACTTTTTCACAACTGACTCTGTAAACTAATCGTAGTCTTACACAGAAAATTGTAGTCGGAGCCACTTTAGGGGGTCATTTTAATTGAAATGCTTTTTCTCCCTCTCTTAGGAAGCGGTCGGTAACTCATGCTCAGCTGATGCATGACAAGGGTCGGACACTTCAGGACTTCAAGAGGCGCATGTGGCTGCAGGAGCTGCTGCATGAAGTCCACACAGCGGAGATCCGTGAGGTGCAGCAAAGGGGTGGAGTCAGTGGTGGTGGAGGTGGGGCCGTAAACATGGGCATTCCTGTGGGTGTTGGCATCAGTGTGAGCCCGGGCACTGCCCATCCGAAGCCCGCTGGTGGCACCAAGAACCTGCCGATTAGCTTTAACCTGGATGATGAGGAGGGCACCAACCTGCCACAGGAAACCAACAAGTCGCAGCCATTTAAAGACAGTCCCATGAAGGCGGGTGGCAAGAAGAAGAAGAAAGGGCGCACAGGGAAGAGAAGAGAAGGAGAGAAGCGGAAACGAAGAGCCCGCTCGCTGAGCTGGGTCTTGGTGGACGAACTGGGCAGCGGTCTCCACCTGGAGTGGCGGCCGCTCATGGGCCTGCGAGGAGCACAGCACTAAAACACTGTCAGCTTCTGACAACGGTAAAAAAAACAAAAACTAGTCCTACTGGTTATTTTCTTTACTTTCATGCTTGGCACATTCTTTTTCTTTTCATTCCCTCATAGATATACCACAAAAAATTGTTCATAACAGCTTTTTTATGCTAATGGGACCTCACTTCCAATTCCTCATTTCTGTAACTACATGACAAACAAATTCATCTCAAAGAAGAACAATTCATAGTAGATATTAGATAAATAAGCCTTAAGAGTAATAATGGAATAAGCCTTTATTTTAAAGGGACAAAAGTTGTGCTTTTTCATGATTGCTGCTGGCAGCGAGATGTATTCACATAACACCAAAAACTTTGATACTAAAATGGTGAAGGAAACTAACTAGTGATGATCTGGGTATCCGTTGTATCCATGTGTGCACACCCTTATACTCACGCACACTCAAAAACACCCATAAATCTACTTTCTTTTCTCGCATTTTCATGGTTCCTGCAGACTGTTTGATGTTGAGTACAGGTTTAGTTTTGGGTGGGGTGGAATTGGGGGGTGTCCAGGGTGTTTGCTTAAGGAAAGGTGTCTCCTTTGCATAACTGCAAGCACATGTACGAATCCCCCCAGTTTATCCTCTCTGCCCTGGGGAAACTATGAGGCATGAACATACCACACACATGCATAAAAGGAAAATGCATTCACAGGCAAACAAATATGCATGTATGCTCACACATACACCATGAAGCTTTGTTAAGACTTTAAAACAGTGAACTTTATGTTAATTTTATATCATGTCGCAACTGTTGTGTGAAGGGTGCAGAAGGGTCTCCGAAACTAATCTCCTCTGTTTTCTTCTTTTTTCCTTTCAGATTGAAAAGGGACATTTTAAAACGGACACCTAAATGCTCATGTTGCAGTACTTACTGTAATCGTGATGGTTAGGAAAATGTTAGGGAAATATTTATTGTTTGTAAATATTCACCAGACTAGTGATAAACGAATAATAAAAGATAATGATAAAACATTAATCAGTGATCTGTGGGGCTACAGATTTTGATCTTTGTGAATACTTCGCTTTTTTCTTTTTTTTCCTTTTTATTTTATATATATATTTTGGTAGGACTATGCCAATTATCAATGTCAGATTTGCAGTAATTTATTTTGTTTGAATGGTGTATTTATTTTGTAAATGTATCAAGGTGCTGCTGACCTTCTATATTTTTGTACCATAATGCACTTTAGATATATAAATATAAATCTATATACAAGTAAAGGTGTTAATTGACTTATTTTGTGGATATTTGAATGAAGACACCAACAGTCCCCGTCCCCCCCCCCCCCTAATGTTTTAGCCTACTTCTCTGTTTAGTTGTTTGTTTGCTTGCTTTGGCATCCATTTTGTTTGTGTTTACGGTTTATACTTCTGTTTTCTGTTTCTTTGCTGCTGACTTGGATGGCCCATGTGTCGTCCACAAATTTATTTCTTAAAACACTATGTAAATGATTTCCTTCCCCGCCCACCTGCTGCCCAAGACTAGAGACACGTTGTTTGTGTCCTGCCTGTTCGGACAACATCTCAACCTGTACATAAACAGCACATGCTATTGACTGAAATCTTGTTCTTTGGCACTTGCACTGAGTGAACAATCCTGTATTGAATGGATTAAACATCTAACAGTCACCCTGCATTGTCTTGCCTCCTGTCTGTGCTTATGTGTTGGTGTGTGTGTCTATGTCTGTGCGCTAGAGCTTGAATCCGATGTTTTTCTTCTAAATATTCAGACTTTCACAATGCCTAGCTAAGAAAATGTGTTCCAGTTATATACCACTGAACTATTTAAATTAAACGAAGCCCTACATTAATAGACCATGCATGGATTCTGCGCAAATCTTTCCTCAGAGTGCTTAGAGAACAGGGAGACGAAATGTGAGATCAAGTCGAGGCTGGGTGCTGCTGCAAGAATTCATGTAACCTGTAACCTGTGGTCTAGGGGCAAACTTCAGATTGAAAAAGGTCATTTTAGACCAATGAACAGTTATGTTTGAAAGACACTAAGAAGAGAATAAGATATATTATTATGAAAAGAAGACTGAGATCTCTGAAATATTCAAGAGTTGCTTAATGTTAAATAAAATGAAAGCCACACACACAGCCTTACTGCCTTAATATCACAATTATCTTTGACTCCCACTATCAAGGGTTCCAGTAAACAACAAAGGTAACACCGCTGTGCCACAGTGTAAACTGAAATACAGCAATCCTCCGCTCTTCGCGGGGGTTACATTCCAAGAGCACCCGCGTTTAGTGAAAAACCACGCTGTGTTTTGGTAAAACAAAAAAATGCCTAAAAATGCCTATTTTTTATAGTGTACACCCAAAATATGCTCCCAAAACACTTAAATTTTGTGTTTAATGCATTACACTTAAAAAAAAAATACAAAGGTAAATAATTAATCAGAATCAAAAAGTACTTTATTGCTTAAAAAAGCATTACCGGTTAGCATTAGCAGCGTGCGGCAAGCAAATACGAACACTTGTGCACAAAAGAACGTTGAAATAACTATATTTACCCACACGTTTAGACCGGGCACAGCTTACTAATACTAAATAAACTGAGATAACGATTGAAATTGGTGTTACGAGGACATGACACGGAGCAGTCATGCTACAGCAGCTTCTTCTTTTTATGGACTGGTAGGTGGTAATACAGTTCGGTCAAATACAACATGAATGACACCAAACTGTCACCAAAATCAAAAGGCTTTAAAACTGGATGCATGTATCTGCATTCATTCCAATCCTTGATTATATTTATTGTATGAAACATTAAGTAAGCGACAAGCAAAAGATTATCTGCCAGGAACAAAGTCAGCTTGGTCAGAGTGAAGATGTCACCTCATCTTTTCGCCATTTCATCTGCAATTATTTATCGTAATTAAGCTGGTTAACTGGTAGATGGTAACTGGCAACATTAAAACCACTCACAGGTGAAGTAAATAACATTGGTTATCTTGTCATAATGTCACCTGTGATGAGTTGGGGAGTATTAGGCAAGTGAACTGTCACTTCTTGAAGTTGATATACTGGAAATATGGGCAAACACAAGGATCTGTGAAACCCCAACAAGGGTCGAATTGTAAGGATTAGACGGCTGGGTCAGAACATCTCCAGGGTGTTCCCAGTATACAGTGGACAGTAGCAAAGGTTTTCCACGGAAGGACAACTGATGAACTGGCAAAAGGATCATTGGAGCCCAAGGCTCATTGATAACGTGGGGAACAAGGAAAGGTTTGATCCACAGAAGAAATTGCATAGTGCTGGCTATGATAAGAAGCTCACATCTTTCTGTGCACAGGGCTGAATAGTCACATGCTGCTTAGAGAGCCCACCATGACCCCGTCCACAACAGAAAGTACTTAATGTCCTTTTTCATCATATGGCTGTCCAGGTGTATATGCATCACTTACCAGAGGAAGAGATGGCACCAGGATGCACTCTGAGAAGAAGGCAAGACTGCAGAGGCAGTGTGATGCTCTGAGCAGCGTTCAGCATTCAATCCATAAACATCCCAGTCCACCCCTTAATGGCAACATTATTCCATAGTGGCATCTCTCAGAAAGAGATTGCACTCTGACACTGCACATGTAGTTCAGGAATGGCCTGAAGAACATGAAAACAATTCAAAGTGTTGACATGACCCAGAGTTTAATATAATCGAGTATCTGTGGGAAATGCTGAAAAACTAGTGCGATCCATGGAGGTCCTGCCTTGCAATTTACAGGATTTACAGTATTTGTTGTTAATGCCGTAGTGCCACAACACACCTTTTGCGGTGTCTTGAAAGATCAGAGCTGACCAGTGGCACCTACACAGTATTAGGTGCTGATGGCTGATCAGTATATGATCTGAAAAAGTAAATTGGATTATTATTACCTTTGGAGCTGTTATTAACTGCACCTAAAGTGGCTCTAATATTTATGAAGTGCCTTGCTTGCCTGTATGCCTCTCAGTTACTTAGTCAGTATTTTATCTTATCTTAACTTGGAGAAAAATGTTTTTAATCATGTTCTATGTTTTATTTGTTAATGATGTTTTAATTTTCATACATGTGACATCCCCAGTCAGTGGCCACTAGAGATCACTGTGGTTTAAGTTAAAGGAGTTTTAAGTTGCAAGATATTATTTCTACTTTATGTTCATCAGCTGTTTTGTATTTTAACTAAGTGCTGTGTCCTTTGTTGGTTAGTATTCAAGTTCCACTGTTTCATAGTTTAGTTGTCTGTCGTCCCTCACACTATTATTAGTTTATGTTCGTTTAGGTTTCTTCTTGTGTTTCTATTTCGGCCATCTACACTTTTTTGGTTTTGAATAATAAATAAAGGAAAAAAGAAATGGAAGTCTGCATGTGTGCTTCCTGCCTTGATGAGCACAGCCAACACATGACAATACATGGGTCATATCCTCTTTAGAAAACGTGTCTCTAAATATACATTCCAGACCAAGAGGAGTTCAAACTAAATTCAAACCATCACCAAAATTCGTTTAATTGTATGAATTTTGGTGATGGTTACTGTCCAGTGTAACTATTCTGTCAGGATATATAAATGCTGGCAATATTCCTGTCTCGAAACCTTTAGGTAATAGCTACATCTGACCTCTCCCTGAGCTTGTACGTGCACTGAGTAGAGACCAAGCAATATGTGCTGCCTCTTCATTGTGTATAACATTCAGTCTTGAGAAAGTGCATGGTGTACAATCGGAAAATGAAGGTGTACACCTCAGATCTATCTCCTGGTCATAATTTATCTCTTCCGTAATAGAGTGTGGATTCTCCCAAGAAGCAGGTCACTGTTTGCTCTGTTTGGGCTTTAATGGTACTTTGATGGGCTTCGAGAAGTTTTCCAGAGAGTTGTGCCATTAGCTTAGCTAAGCCTTCTTCACGTCTTCCTGTACCCCAATGATTTTCGGGTTAAACCAGCAAGAATGTCCATCAAGGTTGTCAGTTTAGCCCAAAAAGCATTGGTAGTTACCAACATATCCTGCAGACTTCTGACTTTAGCACCAAGCAAGCATTATGATTGGTAGACTCCTCTAGATCAGAGACCTGCAGATTGACTAGCACAGCTTCTGAGGACTCAAGCAAAGTTGAAAGTGATTGTTGTCTCTTTAATCAGTTTCTTCATTTCTTTGCCTTGACTATTAATTGCAGCAAAGAAGGGTTTAGCTAAACTGGGAGATAAGACCTAAAGGGCAGTTTAGTTTCGTTTTGTCATGTGTTGTGCCCATCGTTTGTTATTCATTTTTGTCGTGGTTTTTTGTCACACCTTTTTTAAACAAGAAATATGCTCTAATTTTGGAAAATGACTTCATCACCACTACTACTCAACGAGTCAATTTCGAGTTTTTGATAAATAAAAATCAGGGCAAACTTTTTTTTCAGTCTTAGAAATTAACTCAGTGTATAAAGAACACTTCATAGTTACAATTAAAAAAAGTAAAAAAAAAAAAAGAAAAATACTGGGATTTTTTTTTTACCTTTTTCCTATGCAGCCCATTGGACAACCCACTCACAGTTATGTCTGGTAATGGGACAAATCAATCCAGGGTGTTTCGCCGTGTTTCGGATCATAGATTGAAACTCAAAATGCTGATGCTCACAAACTGATAAGAAGCAGAGACCGCCATGTTTAAACACTACAGAACATCAAGCAGCCACGGACAAATCATTTACATAGTCTCAAAAAGGGCTGACTGCTTTCTGAATGGTACTATAATTAGACTTTTCCTGTATTTCAACCACCAAACCTTCAGGCTTCTTGTCTCTATCACTGTCTTTATCCACATGAAAGTGTGGTAATGACAGTATGAGGGAAGTGTGCCTGTGTGTACAAGAAGTGAGACAGAGGAAAGTTTGCATGAGGTGAAAGGACTCTATGACCTTGTGAATGTAGGTGTGCTGCTAAGAACTAAGCGTTTAAGCAGAAATTGATTTGCTTCACAAACACAAGCATGTAGAGTGATGGTACACTTTCCCTCTTCTGGAGCCAATCACTCCTTCTCAAGCACACAAGCTCAGAATGACACTGCTCAGCTTTTCCATACAACAGGGGGGCTTTGGCTCTCCTGCATGGAACATTATGCAGTGACTCCACTCTGACATTTAATGGACTATTGTGGACTCCTGATGAAAGTCACACAAGCAAATTACAACAATTAATGACAGCTGACATCACTTGTGGCAGGGCCACCTATACAAATCTACAGTAAATGAAGGGAGCTATGCTTCATGCTGCTTGACCTTAGGAGCTTTTCCCACTTTCCACCGGTACCCATTTCTCCCACTGCCACGCCTGACTTTTACAGGACCCTGGAAGCCCTCCTCTTCCAGCAGAGGAAATTCATCTTAACATACTAATGCCATACAGTAGATGTTTTTGCCTGTTCGGTCTCATATGTAAATGGTCATCACAGTATTCGTTTTTGCAGTACTGATATCACTGGCCACCCATAACAAGGTCAGATCCTTAATATTAGTTTAAGGGTACAATCACAGATAATTTGGATCAGATTAGCATTACATAATGTTTAACCTCGTCACATCAAGCCGTTTTTCATATTTTGCAAGGCATATTGCAATAACAAGATGAAGCAATAAACAAACATACTAGTAATTGATGCCCTTAAAGGTAAGAAGTTGCCCCTAGAATCACAAGTTCATTGGTTCGGAGCCCAGGACTGCCAGTGGCACCACTGAGGTATTGCTGAACAAGGTAACGTCCCCACACACTGCTTTCCAGGCACTGTGCAATGGCAGCCCCCTGCTTCGCTTGGTGAATGGGTTAAATGAAGAGAATGAATTTCACGTTGTTCGCACTGTGTGCTGTGATGTGGTGTGTGACTTCACTATTTTTTTCTTTACTTTTTCAATACTGTAGCCTAAACACAAATGAGGCAAATCTTTTCCCATTTAGCATGCAAGGACCCTACCTCAAATAATTTACCTCGTTTATTATGAGACAGGATCTCAGCAGCAGATGTAGGAGAAGCTGGTGGAGACAGATGAACCATACTTGGAGAACTGATAAATTATTTATGGATATATGACTATATATACATTTAATAACAGGCTGATCAGCATGTTCTAGGAAGTTCATTTTTAAACTGTCTGTGCCATCTCTTCCATATCCATTATTAAGAACAAACTTGAAGACGAAGACCTTCTTTTACAGGCAACCAGTAGAATTCACTACCTACATTTTTAAAGGAAATGTGTCTTTGTCATCAGTATCATTCATCTATGGCACTGGCACTGGATTTATCATCAATGCATTCCCACAATAGACAAGCATAACTTATCAGGGTTCTTTCCAGTACAGTATATTGAATCATAGAAAATGCTGATCAGAGACCTCCAGTTTATCCTCATGGGTCGTGAATGTTACAGCCTCATATGGTTTTATAACAAAATGAAATTTTATGACAATTCGTTGGCAGAGTTTCAGGTCAACTTCAGGCAGACAGAGACCAAAGCAAACCTCATTCAAGAGACAAAGACAAACACTCAGCAGAAGCCCGCTGCAGGGCCATCCAACCAAACTACAAACTCTCTCATATTTCATCACATGACCACAATTTACGGAATGAGAGCCACTGGACTGGCCTTCCTACCTCTAAAAAATAGCATTAGTCACTTAAAGTTATTGAGAGGTTAAGTGAGGTAGCAGATCAAGCTGAGAGAGAAGGCTGACTAATATGCTGTCCTGACAGTGAGACTGAAATCACCACTACTCTGACAAACAAAACACAAAAATACAAAGAAATTTCACACATACCTAACCTGAATTCCTATGCTGGCAAGAGTTCCGCTCTCTCACTTCACTCCCCCGAGCAAGGAGTGAGGTTTAAATAATCAGAACAAAATTAAATTCCACCAGTAAAGCATTAGCTGTCTGTAGGGGTGGGCGATACAGCCAAGATATCATATCACGTTCTTTTTACAGTTTAATCGTGATTTTAACTTTATCACACTATTCGTATTGATTTGAAACTATAGGTTTTTTTTTTAATATTCTGCAAGTTAGGGGATGAGAACTGTACGTCATTGCCGTTGTTCTCTTTGGTTGGTGCAGTTTCTATAAGGCGGGCATTAAGCGAACCAGCAAGTAGTGCGATCTGGTTGAGGAAAAAAAATTTGGAAGATCATAGAACCGCAAAAGATAGAATGATTGTCAGCACATAGATTGTCTTCTCAATCTCATATTGTCATTTCGTCCAGCCCTAGCTGTATGTGGAGTAAAAGTACTGTGAAATGCAAACGGAACAAACAATGCATCCAATGTTTGTTGAAATACAGGAAATATGTAACTATGTGTTGGAAATACAGTTAATAACTATTGTTTAATAGAAAGAGTTGATCAACTCTGACTTTGGCATAGCGGTAAGTGACAGACTTCCACCAGCAAGGCCAGAGACAATAAAAACAGAACTTGGAACACAAGTAAACTTAAAGAATTGAGCTCTATTGTCACAGACATACAATCTGCATCAGTTCTGCTGGAAAGTGGCTAAAGAACAGAAGTGTTAAATGGTTACAAGTATTACAATGCCTGTTGTTGTCAAACAATTACATGCTGGCCTCAATGTAATTGAGAGGAACTTAATGGGAAAGGGAACTCAGCACTAGTAAAGCTGGAGGCTGATGTTCGCAGAGCCAAAAACTAATCTCATCACTGAGGCCCCTTGCGTTTTGGCTGTAGTTTCACTTCAGGAGGAAGGAGTCATGATTCAAAGTGTTATGGAGATATCTACCGAGAGAAACTGTCAGAGAGAACTGGATCGGACAATTACGTTCCCCAACAGGGAAATCAATCGGGCCGCAAGCGTGGGAAACATCTGTGCAATTTAGATGGGCGGCTACTCCCCTAGCCATGAAAATTACCGGGATTATTGGTTCAGAGGATGTCCTGCCAAGGCAGCTGCTTTACTCGCTGTACCTGCCCGCCTCCCTGCCCCCTGATCTCTTTAACACCCTCAAAAGCGGCGCTCGGCTGCTCTGTGGGAAGTGTAATGGTTCGGACAAAAATGAGGTAGTGTGAGCAGATTGGTTTTCAACAAGGTCCCATGGATTGTGATGAAAAAGCCATTCAATAAAATAAACACTAACGAGCTTAAACCGACAGAGGTAGAAAATGAAAGCACAAAGCTCTGGCTCTCAAGGCTGTGTTTTCAAGCCCGGCTTCAAATCTTTTACAAACAAAGAGGGCTGAGTGTGGTTTTCAGCCCAGATAAAAGCACTGCAAACAGAGCAGGCAGATAGCTAGCCTGGCTTTGATGATTACTCTTATTAGGATTAAGAAATCTGGCTCCTGATCAAACTGTCCAGCAGATGCCTTTTGACAGCTGATGAAGGTGATAGTCAGTGTGCTGATTTCCCCATAGAAAACTAGACATGAATGGGAATTTTAAAGTGTAAAACGTTCTTCCCCAATGGCGAAGATGAAAAGCGTAGTCCAGTTTAACACAAATAATGGCATGCAATGTAAAACATCATCTGTACGTCTTATCAGCATGCATGGAGTAATGGAACCCCATAACCTCACCATGAGAAACTCCTGTACTGTACTGCCCTACAAAGGCAAAAGACCTTAACTTCCCAGAGTGTGAAACTGAGAAAAATGACTTTAAAGTTTTTTT
>JBBJLR010000133.1:18433266-18444000 GCA_037577145.1 Brachypetersius gabonensis | reverse complement strand
GCGTGTAGCACTTGTGGAAGAGTGGGACGCATTGCCTCAGAACAACATCATGAGGCTCGTGAGGGGCATGAGACGTCACTGTCAAGGTGTCATTGCGGCAAATGGTGGCAACACCCGCTATAACATGGTCATTTTTTGTTATTTGGGGCAGTCCCTGTTATTGTCTAAATTTTTGGGGCAATAAATATTAAACTAATGAAAATGGTGTTTCTTCTCCTAAATGATTAGTAATATCAAAGGGAACTTTTACTTATTTCATTACAATTCAGAGCAAATAGGATAAGCACTCATGTAAATAACAATATCCCCAATTTTTTTTTTTTACAAAACAGCCACAGGTGTGCCATTGTTTTATCATTTAAATGAAAAAGCAACAACAATGTACACAAACAGCTTTAGATGACATCAGCAGATGACATGAACATTTGATGACGTCACACCTGCTAAACTTGAACGAATCCAGATGCACACGTTCAGTTGTTCGCCCCGATTGAAATAAAACGTTATTGTTTTTGACTAGAACCTAACTCTGTGACTGTTTTGTTATATTTTATTTTATATTCTGCTTGTCGTCTGTGTGCTATATAAATAACCTGTAGCTTCAACAAATCCAGACGGACACGTTGGGGGTTTTTGTTTGGACTGAAGCAAGACGTTGTAGGTACACGTGTAAGGAGCGGATGGATCATGCTGGTGTTGACTACAGTAATGGCTGTCCCTGTCTCCCCCTCCTCCTCAGTGAACTCCTTCCTGCTGCTCAGACCCACATGAGCAGGGTTTCCGTCCGGCGGGGCTGACACGCTGCTACTCTGATCTGGAGTCTCTTCTTGGGCTCATTCTAGCTCTCTGAAGCCTCCATGGAGCCCTGAAGTCAACATTAAGGTATAGAGACTCTCTGTCGTCTGTGTTTGTGGTGTAGAATCATATTTAGCGGGAAGGACCGTTGAAAACTTTGTATCTAAGCTGTTTTTGTAGTGGAGCCACTCGAGGCGTGTTCAAACGGCCACTGCCCTGAGAGAGAAAACACACTCACTTACTGATACAGAGACACACAGAGAACACACAGGTACTGGAAACCAGTCTACACACGTACTGGTGTGCTGTTGAAGGCGAAATGAGACGTTATTTGTTATTTCTGTAGCAGCTGCCTCGATAAATACTCGGAGAGAGCAGAGACGCGTGTGGAGCTAGGCTGTTAGCTAAAAGCTAAAAGCAACTTTAACTCAGTCAGGGTGAAGCTTTCTCTCCACCAGCTCGAAATGTACACTACAGTACTAAACTAAGGTTCATTATGGCTATAAAACTACAAACGATCGTCTTGTTCCTGTTCTCCCAACCTGGTGTGACCAGTAACCATCAGGCTAACACAAGAGTATTGAGTGTGTGTGTGTGTGTGTGTGTGTGTGTGTGTGTGTGTGGACAAAATATTGTAGCCATGTTGCATCATGCCACAAAGCACTGCAGCAGCTGGACTGAAGCAGTTTCAACTCTTCACAGGTCAGGCCGTCACCGACCACACTGTTCGTGTCCAGGCTGTGCTCTCCCAGTTGTTGTTTTTTTTGTTTCGTGGCATTTGTGCTGATGTGGGGATTTGACTTGGGCCTCTGTTTCTGTTTTTTTCCATCACGCCGTCCACTGAAACAAATAAAGTGAAGTAAAGTGGCCCCTTATAGTCTCGTGTAAAAAAAAACATGGCACATAGTGTGAATTTTGTTACCTGTATGTAACCCATTCACCAAGTGAAGCAGTCAGCAGCCAGCAACCAGGCCACAGTGTGTGGGGACATTACCTTGCTCAGTGGTGCCACTGGAAATCCAGGGATTCGAACCCACAACCTTTTGATCACAGGGGCAACTTCCTAATCACTATGCCATCAACTAGTGTAACCCTCTCAAGTTTTTGTTGTAACTCACTGTCTTTCTGACTCTTTTTCTCTCTCTCTCTCTCTCTCTCTGACAGATGTGTGGACTCTGCTCTCGTGTACTGGACTGGAGTGACCCTATAGTGGAGACAAGCTAACCCACACATGGCCTGCGAGTCGGCTTTACCTGCCATGATGGACGAGCAGGCCCTCATGGGACTGAACCCCAATGCTGATGCGTGCTATCGGCAAAGAGTAAGATGCGTGTGCGCACACACACACACGTGCCTCTCTTAAAACTGAGTTTGACAGCTCTGGTCAAAAGAGCTTAAAGACCTTGATTTTTTTTTTGTCTGAAGTGTCAATACAGTCTTCCAGCAGTATCAGCCAAAAGTCTGAAAACATTGGTCCTTTGTTGCTTGTTTCATCTTACTTGGGAGAACTTGTTGAGGAAGCAGAAATTAGTCACTTGTCAGACACATAACAGGGTCATCATTGTTTTTTCACTGACCATGGTTCTGCCAGCCGAACTGTGAAGTGTCTAAATCTGCATTGAGTTAAAATTGTTGATTGTTGTGACTGTTCGGTTCA
This sequence comes from Brachypetersius gabonensis, assembly GCA_037577145.1. Taxonomy (NCBI): domain Eukaryota; kingdom Metazoa; phylum Chordata; class Actinopteri; order Characiformes; family Alestidae; genus Brachypetersius; species Brachypetersius gabonensis. The sequence goes on along the minus strand of JBBJLR010000133.1, from coordinate 18,441,548 downwards.
GTTTTCAGTTCTGTTCCAAAACTCATTTGTACAGTGTATGCTAAGAGTGTAAAATAGTATCCCAAGTTTAGAACCTAGTAAAACTGTTTAAATGTTGTCTTTTGTTGTGGAAGATATCAGTGTTGATCAATTGTTGAACCTACAGTTGTGTATTTTGGTGAGACTGAGAGGCTTAGGAATTGAGCTGATCAGAGACGAGGTTAAAGTCAATACTCGTCACTTGATCATTCTTGCTTGACCTGTTCTGTATTGACAGTAATCTAAAGGCTGATGATGGCGATGTTATAACCAAATGGCGTTTAGATTTTTATGCAGGCGTAAAACAGCATTTGGGAGGTTGTTGAATTGGCCATTATGGAGCTTATATGTGCTGATTTCATCTAAAACAATTTTGTGTACAATGTGTTTGCTTTTTAATTTCAGAAATGGCAGATCTGTGACTGTTTTGTAAAAATATCAATCAGAACATTTATAATTGAAGCACAAAAATGTAATTATGACATTTAAAACAATTAAACTAGCAATTAAAACTCAGTATTGCTTAAAGGTCCCATGGCCTGAAAATTTCTCTGAGATTTTTTTTTAACATTAATACAAGTTCCTCTAGCCGGCCTATGGTCCTGCAGTGGGAAATCCTGCTCTGCCTTTGAGAGAATGACAGCTCAGATGGCTCGATCTGGAATTTTCCTCTTATGTCGTCATACGGGGAGAGGTTACATCCCCTTTCTCATGCTTTGCCCGCCCAGAGAATTTCGCAACCCCTTGATTAAAAAAATTAGCTCCACTAACTGTCAATGTGATCGTCTAAGAGATCACTTTTTCCTCAAGAGACCTTTCAAACGAGTGAAACATGACAGTTGATCTGTGCTTAGATGTACAAATGAGCACAAATGCATTTTTTTAGTTCCTTCATGCGAGCTGCTGAAGAATCAGTGGGTTAATTTGATTTTTTCTGGAAATGCGCAGACACAACTTCCTAAAGTTTTGTATGTCAACACCAAACATTTCAGCTGGTGGCTGCAAACTGGCCCCTCCCACACCCTCCACCTTGCCTGGCCCCTCTCATTATCATTTAAAGCTACAGACACAGAATTCTCATTGTAACACTGCCTCGAAGTGGCTGGAATTCTGCACCAAGGCTGAATTTTGGAAAGAGACTTCAGATACAGTATTAGAGGACCACTAAGACCTATATGAAGCATACAAAAGCAGCATGTCATGTGACCTTTAAATAGTATATGACTGAGCATTTGTTTGGCTACCAAACAGTCAAATTAGTGTTCGCCTCAACCATGAGTGGTTTTGACTTTTCATGGTGCTCTAGGTTTGTAGTACCTTATCATTCTGGGCTTAGGTGCAAGTGCCCTGTTAGTTAAATATTTCTTAAATAGAAAGTGGTAGTGGTGTTATGTGAATTGTACTTTTCAAGCAGCACTGATTATTGAGGGTTGTCAAAGAGTGATTTTTGGTATGTGGTGGTGTGTCTGATATATTTTTATTTATGTTGTGGAATTGAATATATTTTGCTTGGAATGGGTTTAAACGATATTTAAAGTGCATGTCTAATAAATCAATATTGATTTTTGATTAATTGGCAGTAAATAATTGTTTTTTTTATTTACCTCCATTTATAAATAATATTTTGTTATAGTTTACTGAGTTTGCTGTAGGTTTACTAAGAATATATTTGTAAATGTGTACCTGTGCTTTTGAAGATGGGTGGTTTTACTGCTTAGTTTCTATTTATGTACATTTAAAGGGTAAAGACTAAAGTTTTGAAACAATGTTTCCATGCTTAAAACCTGTTTAAATCTAAGATTGATATGGGCTTGTAAATAAAAGAAAAGAAATTGCAATATGTAGCAGCAAAATTACTCTTCTAATATCCTGTCCATATCATGTATACAGGGTAGTTAGAACATTCATCATCATTTACTTACCAAACTTGATTTAAAAACAAGCAGGTATGCATCTGAAGCATGTCATTTCTGTTTCTCTTTTGTCAGGCGCTGGCATATTTTGAGCAGTTGAAGGAATCTCAAGATGGCTGGGAGGTTTGTGCTGAGGCTTTGGCTAAAGGGATTTACAGGTGAGCCCTTTTTATACTGATATTTTCACAATTACTCTCTTGCAGTAAAAATAGAGCCCGATAGACTCCACGGGTGTGCTCTTACATTAAACAGTGTTTGTAACAATTCATAATGGTGTCTACAATTGTCTTTTGCAATTACTATGTATTCTCAAAAGGAAGAGGCAGCAAGCAGTTCTGCAGTATCATAGTCATGTGAACATCAGAATTTGATTGACAAATCTACATAAGCAGCACTGTCTCTTTTTTTTTTCTTTTTTTTTTGGCCAGTTTCGGTTAATGGTGTAGCTCCCAGATAAACGTTCCTGACTTAAATGTCTTTGTTCTCTGATGTTTAGTTATGTGGGGTCACTGTGTAATTTGACTGTATTGTGTTTTTTTCCTTGACCATTAGTGATGACCATGTGAAGTTCTTCTGTTTTCAAGTACTAGAGCATCAGATCAAATACAGGTAAAGGCCTGAAGGAGATTATTTCCTAATTTACTGTAAAAAAAAAAGTAAAAGGTATGCTCACTTGTCATTTTCCTGAAAGTATAGTGATGGGAAGATGAAGTGAGTTAAACTGTGGTATCAATAAACAGAAATGACATCTTGTGGTCTGTTGGCCCCCAGTGACAGTCTTGTGGAAGCATGAACGCTCATTTGTTTGTGTATGTTTGTGTAACAGACATGGAAGCCTCACTGGACCCCAGCAGCAGCTGATTAGAGAGACTCTGATGAAATGGCTGCAGATGCAGGTGTGAACATCACACTCTCTATCTTAGTAACTATGGGAGGTTTTTTTCAGTGGAGGTATTTTTGGAAGAAGAATGTTTTCTTGTGTGAAGCTGCTAGGAATGTGTGTGGAGCTGGTTGTTTTTGAGTGTTGGGCCACTGTGACTTGTGTTTTTGTGTGCAGCTGATGAGCTCTCAGCCAGAGAAACCCTTCATCAAAAACAAGGCTGCCCAAGTGTTTTCCTTGACCTTCATCATGGAATACCCGACCGTGTGGCCCAAGTTTTTCTTTGACCTTCTCTCATTGGTGGGCCTAAACCCTCATGGACTTGACATTTATCTGCGCACTCTCATGGCCATTGATGCTGAGGTGGTGGACAGGGATATCTTGCACACACCTGAGGTACGACCTAGCCACAGGTCTTGGTGAATCTTTTGCTTTGTGATCATGCTTGTCTTCCATCCATCTGTAACACTGTCTGTACCCCACATGCCTTCTGTTCTTCAGGAGACACGGAGGAACACACTGATTAAAGACACTATGAGGGAGAACTGCATCCCAGCTCTGGTGGAGTCCTGGTACCAGATCCTACAGACGTACCAGCGGAGCAACAGCGAGCTCACCTGCCAGTGTCTGGAAGTTGTGGGAGCGTATGTATCCTGGATTGACCTGAACCTCATTGCCAACGACAGGTCAGTCAACAGAAATCCGAACATGTGTTGTCTCAACAGCTCTGAAAAAAGCACTTTTGTCTTTGTGAAACCGCAAGCCAGAATTAAATTAAAAACACATTTTGGAATTGACTGTTACTTTTAGGTACCGCGTGTTGACTAAAGTCTTGTGCTTGTACATTTGCTTTATGACTAATTATTTATTAGTATTGCAGGGTACCCTGCACACAGTAGAGAGACTTCAGTTGGTGCCTTCCTTTGGATATTAATAACAAGCAACTGGTTAATTCATACATTTTTGAGAACCTACCATTTATGATTTAATTTGATGAAATGGAAAGCCATAAAATGCTCTGTAGTATCTCCAGTTCTCATGCCATTCATACTTTCTGTGAAATCATTGTATTGCTCTTGTTTACTTGAACCAACCAAGTTGATGAAATCAGATTATTTGTTTTGTGTGCAGGTTTGTGAATCTCCTGTTGAGCCACATGTCGGTAGAGGAACTGAGGGAGGAGGCGTGCGACTGTCTGTTTGAAATTGTAAATAAGGGCATGGACCCTGTGGACAAAACCAAACTGGTGGAGTCTCTTTCCCAAGTGTTGCAGTCTGCTGGGTTCTTTAATATAGAGCAGGTAGGCTACATTTTCTGTACATCTGTCTCTTTCCCTTTCTCAAAGTACATCACAAATCTCTTAAAATACCAAAACCTTTTCCCCGACTGCTCAACCCGTGTCCACATCTTCAGTAAGATGACACAGACCTGTTGATGTTATCAGTATAACGAACAAAACATCATCCTTACAAACAGCAATTTCAGATGACCGCGGTCCTGGTATTCGCCAAGAATTCTTTGGGAGTATGTTCTCTTTTCATGATGGTCACAAAAAAAACTGTTCCTGTGTCAGCACTTCTTGTCTAAATACAGACCCTGTTGTCTAAAATGGCTACACACTGCATATTAAACCACATCAACAAATTTTCACCACCTTAGAGTTTTGATGTTTTTATTGAAAAGCTGTAAGGGACTATTGGTTTTTAATGCTTATGGTTAACGTTAGCTTCACAGGTTCTAAAAATAGATAAGCAAAATCAGAACATGTCTTGGTTGCTTGAGTACTTTTGGTTTCAGTTTGTCAATTTTAAATTTAATTTAATTTAAAAGGAGGAGGATGTGGATTTCCTGGCCAAGTTTTCTCGGCTAGTGAATGGGATGGGCCAGGCTCTGGTGCTAAGCTGGACCAAACTCACTAAGGTGGGAGATGTGAAGGTTTCTGCAGAAACGCTGCAAGCACTAGAGGCAAAGGTCCCTTTGATGTTGCAGCTGCTTGTACATGAGGATGATGACATTTCAGCTAACATAGTGGGATTCTGTTACGATTACCTGCACATACTCAAGCAGGTAAATGCCAACATTTACACTCACGCTCTTTCCTTTACATTCTTTCGTATGCTCACAAATACAGACATATCCAGGATTAATGCATTTTTGTTTTTTTGACTGAACTTATGACATTTTTTCCACTGCAGCTTCCTCTCCTTACTGATCAGCAGAAGAATAATATTGAGGTATGAAATTACTGGTACCATTTGCCTTTCTAATTTAACACTTACTGCACAGAGCCTTTTAAGAGCTTCTTGTCATTTTCAACAGGCAACCATGTTGGCAATTATGAAAAAACTGACATATGATGATGAGTACAACTTTGAAAATGAGGTAATAATTATCTGCATCATCATGGACCAGAATTAGACTGACACAATATCAGAAAGTTGTATTAAATCATGTTTCGTGATTATTAAGTGGTCATTATTTTGTGCATATTAAGCAATATTTTTGTCTTTTTCTGCTTTAGGGTGAGGATGAGGCAATGTTTGTGGAGTATAGGAAGCAGCTGAAGATGCTTCTTGACCGCATTGCTCAGGTTTCCCCTGAACTCTTGCTGGAGGCTGTGTGCAGAGTCTTTACCAATACCCTGCAGTACGTATGGGCGCATACACAAACTTTACATAATACATATTCAGTGAAATAAGGAATTACAGCTCTGTGTTCAAGACCTGCTTACAGTAACACTACAAATATTTTATGTACTTAGGAACTGGCAAACAGCACGATTCATGGAGGTGGAAGTGGCGATCAGGCTGTTCTATATGTTGGGGGAGGCACTGCCTGCATCTCATGGAGCTCACTTCAGTGGGGATGCCACCAAAGCTAGCACTCTACAGGACATGATGAGAACGGTGAGAGAAATACTCACACCACACTGTAACTACATCACCAGCATAAAAAATATAAAGAAATTATTGGAGAGCTGGAAGAACGTTATTTTAAAATGTACATGTATGTTCCTGTATAGCTTATCTCCTGTGGGGTAAGTGAGTACCAGCACACCTCTGTCACGCTGGAGTTTTTTGAGACTGTTGTACGCTACGACAAGTTTTTCATTGTGGAACCACAGCACATTCCAAGTGTCCTGGTGAGTTTTAAACTCCACGCACCTGCTAGCTACACACTAATAATAAATGTGCATTGTTCCTTAAAATGTCTTCTTGGATGAAAAACTTTTGTACGCCCTCCGCAGATGGCATTTTTAGACCATCGTGGTCTGAGGCACAGTAGCCCAAAAGTGCGGAGCAGAGTGGCTTACCTTTTCTCCAGATTTATCAAAACATTACAGTAAGTACAAACACTGAGTCAGCATTAAAATGGAATGGATGACAAGTGTATTTGATGAAAAACAAAAGGCCATTTTCAATGCATAACCCCTTTTCTTGTGTTTTTTGTACAGCAAACATATGAATACTTACATCGAGGACATTCTGAGCCGAATACAGGACCTGCTAGAATTGGCCCCCCCTGTAAGAGGCACATGTGCACACACCTGAAATACACCCACAGAATGCACACCAAGTTCATGCCTCTTACATTCAGAATCTCTCCCTTTAGGAGAACGGTTTCCCTGCTCTGTTGAGCAGTGATGACCAACTGTTCATGTTCGAGACAACTGGAGTGCTAATTGTGAATGGAGAGAGTCCGGCAGAGAGGAAGCAGGCTCTCATGCGCAGTCTTCTCACCCCTTTAATGGAGGCCTTCCGCCTCCTCCTTGCTAAATTGACACAAGAAACTGACGAGGAGAGACAGACGGCCCTCGCTGACTGCCTCAGCCACGCTGTGGGCTTTGCCAGGTACCCACACACTAATGAATATGCAACATCTTTAAAGGCCTCCTGAGTGGGACAACTGTCTAAGCTTTTGCCCAATTGGGAGATCACAAAGTCTATCTCTGGTGATGCCACAGTCATCTGTGGTCAGGAGTTTGAGAGCACAGTTGGCCTTTCTGTCTTTTGGAGGGTAGGTCCTCCAGCTGCCCCATCACTCAGCACAATTCTAGCCAACCTGGGTGTTTGTTAGCTGAAATAACCGAATTGGCATGTTAAGCTTTTCAATAGTGTTAAGTCAACGACAGTTTGAAAAGATGTGCTGAAGGTTAACATTTGAAGAAGCATGTACTAACCTTTACCCTCCTGTTGCTGGCACTATTGTGTGATTGAGGAAGTCCTAACCAGTGGGTGGAATTGGACACAACTAAATTTGGGGAGGAGAAAAAAAAAAAATCTAATTCAGTACACACATCTACAAAAAGTAATTTGGGTGAAACTCTACCTCTTGGAACGTTAAGTGTTTTTTTAAATTTATTTATTTTGTGAACAATGTGAATGTGAAACAAAACAGTCATGCAAATTACATGCAGATAGAAATACCTTTGGATTGGATAAGACATTTTACTCTTGTGCTCTCTCACCCTCTCAGTCGCACCAGTAAGGCGTTCAGTAACAAGCAGACGGTGAAGCTTTGCGGCTGCTCTGAGGTGTACCTGGATTGCCTGCAGACCTTTCTGCCTGCACTGAGCTGTCCAGTCCAGCGGGGCACTCTGCGCAGTGCTGTGCGCTCCTTTCTTCACCGCATGATCATCTGCCTAGAGGAAGAAGTGCTGCCCTTTATACCAGCAGCATCTGAGCACATGTTGAAGGACTGTGAGCCAAAAGACCTGCAGGAGTTTATCCCCCTCATCAGCCAGATCACAGCCAAGTTTAAGGTATGCCAAGTATGTTTACACAATGCTTTTTGTAATCATTTAATAAAATTGTTCATAAAGATTTTTTTTCTTCTTTCTAAAATCTATTTAACCTTAACTTAAGCATGAGCGGGTAACACTTAATATATTGATATAATTTTCTGTCCCATGGCAAATTACTTTCGTTGTTACTAAGGGCAGGGGGACTGCACCAAGCTTGCATTATAATACCTAAGGCAGATAGCCCCTCTTTGAAAGATAACTGAAAGACTTTCAGTTTTCATGGAATAATCCGTTGCTCTGTATCTGTGTTTTACTTGTAGAGCCAGGTGTCTCCTTTCCTGCAACAGGTCTTCATGCCACTGGTGCTGGCAATTTTTGAGGTTTTGTCTCGGCCTGCAGAGGACAACGACCAGACTGCAGCCCTTGAGAAGCAGATGTTGAGAAGAAGTTATTTCAGCTTCATCCAGACCATCGCCAGCAGTGGCATGAACGAAGTCATGGCAAACCAGGGTGCGAAATCATTTGATTGGCATTGGAAATCTTTCTGCAAAACTGTAGGGACTTATTTGCAAAGACAAACTTACCAAAGTACTTCATCTGAAGTAGGGCTGCAACTATTGAATATTTTTGGAATCGAGTATTCTGTCGAGTTTTTTCATCGAGTAATCGGATAAATCATACTTTTGTGTTTTTAAACAACTATATCAATAGTGGGTTATGCAACATG
>JBBJLR010000133.1:18411192-18432897 GCA_037577145.1 Brachypetersius gabonensis | reverse complement strand
CTCGAGGCAAAGAATCTGCCTCAAACATTTTTTGTAATCGAATCATTCGAGTTACTCGAATAATCGTTTCAGCCCTAATCTGAAGTACTTCATTTTTTTCTCTTGGCAGGAGCGGAAAATATTGAGCGTGTGCTGTTCACGATCATCCAAGGAGCAGTTGATTTCCCTGACCCTGTCGCTCAGAAGATCTGTTTCATCATCCTCTCCAAACTAGTGGAACTTTGGGGTATTTAGAACTTTTATTCAGTTTTCATAAGTTGTTATCTGATGTTATCATTGTGCCATGATGAATGTAATGTTGAAGTAAAAAAGAATTTTCCATTGGGGACAACTAACCAGAAAGGGCAAGTTAAATAGACCCAGGCTAGCCTAAGTCAGCCAAGTGAAATGTTTTCTCACCTGCTTACATTTGTAGCGTAGCATGCTTCGAAGCATGTGGTCAGGTGATGAAATGAATGCCAGTATATGAATGTGAAGATAACTGGTTAGATTTACTTTGTAGCTGCTGATGTGAAAAAAAGGGTAGGGGTTTGGTTATGATGGTATTACTGGTTTAACAGCATTCTTAAACAAAGCCTAGTTAAATAGTTATTTAAACAGATTGTCCTTTATGGTGTACAGAAATGATTACTCTAGAAAATTAAAATGCAAAATCAAAATTAAAAACAAACTTGTGTGTCATAGTACTAACAAATCTGTAACTCATAACTTCTTTTTTCTCTCTCGTTCACGAATTACTCAGGGGGTAAAGATGGTTTAGTCGGGTTTCCAGACTTTATCTACAAACACATTGTCCCAGCATGCTTCCTGGCTCCGCTCAAATCAACTTTTGACCTTTCGGATGCCCAGACAGTCCTGGTGAGTCTTTTTAGACCTTTAAAAAAACTTGAGACTTATACAGAAAATTGGACGATACTTTATTTTGTGTAATCTGTGTTGCACATTTTGCATTCCAGACTTTGTCTGAGTGTTCGCTGACTCTGAAAATGATTCATCTCAAGAGGGTGAGTCACAGTTTCTCGTTTGCCCTTTGGTTTATTTATATAGAAGTTAAAGTTGCGTACTTACAGTGACAAAATGCATTAGTATTGAGCAGACCTTTTGCTTATCTGGTGGCTTGCAGGACAAGGCCTAAGTACGGACCTTTAACCCTTTTTTTTCAAGGCTAAGTGACAAACTACATAACACTGAACGAATAAACATGTTTATAGGGCCACCGAGAGCAGGTTCTACCCCATGGTAGTAAAGGGTCAGCCTCTTGGATCTTACATAATGTGTAATTAATATAAATATTTGTAATAGTTTTTTGTTGTTTCCAGGGTCCAGAATTCATTCAGTTCTTGCAACAGGATTACCTCCCCTCGCTACAAGTCTCACCGGAGATCACACAGGTATTCCATCACACCTGTCTCACTTTTGTTTTCAGTAGTACTGTTTGGCTTCCTGATCTTACTTCTCTTTACATTTTCTTTTCAGGAACTCTGTCAAGTGCTCCAGCAACCAGACACCAAGGTGGTGAAAAATTACATGAAGGTATTAGTGACTAATAAAACTGTTCTGTTCTTCGACTCCATGTATATAGATTGAAGCTTTTCACCCTTTCCTCATCTGTTTCGTCTTTATCTCTCCTCAGGTATTCTTTCAGCAAGCAAAACTGTAAAAACTGGAAGGGTTTCGGAAACTCCAGTCTGAGAGGACAGCAGTTGTCAGTGCCACCTACAGTACAACATAGACAGAGCTTAGCATAGGCTGCTTTTGCACTTAAAGAGAGAAGCTTAACCACGCCCATTCCTGGTCTAAGGAAAACGGTGTCGAAACAGGACTCTCGCAAGGATGAGCTATCACTGTGGTCACCACAGCCCTTCAGTGACCGAGGCCCAATCAGAGTCCTGCTCTTCATGTGGATTTGACCTCCTGCCGTGAGAAAGGGTGTCAGTGATTGGCCAATGTGACGAGGCGGAAAGCTAATTGGGAGACTGTGGGGGTGGCTTTGATTGTATAGAAAAGTCCATCTCCTAACTTCACCCTTTCCTACCTAAACGAGGAGAGAGAAAAACGTTTTGGCGCTTGAAACTATGAAACAATCTGAGTAACCATTATTTGTGAGCATTTTTTTTTTGTTTTGGTTTAACAAAGAGCTGTAGGAAGTATAAAAAAAAAACTAGAGCATTTAAAGATGTGGTATTTTTGTTTTGAGTGGTTGAAACGAGGTTTCAGAAATGAACTGGAGCAAAGGAAGGGCTAGATTGAGGATTTTATTTAATGATGGGTTTGATTTTCTTTTTATGACATAAAATGAAAGTCTTTAGTTTTACTTTGAAGTGATGGGGAGGAATAGGGAAGTGCTCTTGATCCTGGTCTTCTGGGTCTGAAACATTCTTTTCTTCTTTAATCCATCTTTCAGTTGTGAGCAGTAAATCTGCTTCTTTTTCTGATTTGTAAAAATGCATATTTTTTTGTTAATGGCATGTGAGCTCCACAGTGTAACCCACTTAAACTGTATGGTCCTGGACCGTCCTGTCTTAAAGCAGAGATTCCCTTAATAGTGCAACACTAAACAGATAGTACATCTGACCTTAGACCCAGGCAAATGACATTCAGACAGCAGAGGATGTTTATTTTAACATCCTTTAAAGGCTGTCATTCCTATGACTTATGCAATGTCATACTGGTCAACATCATCAGAGAACCACAGTCCAAGCGCTTAGATGGTGTCTGTGATGCTCTCTGGATGATGTCCTGGCTGCTGGAACAGAGTGTGAAGTTTCAGTGTTGGCCAGCAGGACCTATTAGTGCTGTAGATCAGTTTGTTTATCAGTCTTACTCTTGGGATCCCACAGTATTACATGTTTCAGATGACTGCTTTATTAAACGAAACTGAACCTTATCAGGTCATTAGGAGAACGTTGTATCAGAACTAGGCCTCGGTGGGCGCAATATTGGAAAACGCTTCTGTAGAGAGACTGGTTAACAAAAGTAAATCATCTTTTTCTTAGAAAGTTCAGACATGGTTCCTGTAACTTCACACAATGTTAAAACTGCCTGTTGAAATTGCACAATGGTCCAAAATTAGTCAATAAATCCTAAAGTAACTGTAAATGATGGCAAATAGGAAGAGTTAGATGGTGTCTGAGCAGATAGTTGTCATCCTACGCTACAAGACTGAACCGCAGGGGGTGATCTTGATCTAAAACAGGTTATTCAGGGCTTTTAACACTCACTCGGTTAAAATTGGTCTCATGTCTAGTGCATGCAGATATATGTAACATCACTGTGTTAAGTTGCTTAGGAGAAGCTAAAAGTGAGAAATTGTAAGCAGAGGTGACAATCTTCAGGTTATGGTTGCTCTTGTGCTGATAGAACATTTAGGTGTTGTTTCGTTACCCATTCTGATTAAAAAGATCCATATGGATAATTTCCTATAGGTCCTGCACATCAGCCACGTGTTCTTCTCAAAACTGATTTAATTATATTTTTGGCTGCTTTCCAAAATGTCTCAAAGTCAAGGAATAAAGTTCTATGCTTTTTCACATTTCTCACTACTTTTTTTGATGCTCTGAATGACTGCTGGTGGTCTCAACCTACACCAACCACAGGCCTCCACTCACTAGTTTTAAACAAAACCAACCTTTTATCCTTGAGCTCACCTTAGCTCAACTAGAAATGAAGGGGTAGTTGGAGGGCAGGCAGCTGGGAATAATTCTCAGTATTCTGGTGTATTCATATCAGTTGTTTTGTAGTATGATGTCAAGTGAAATAACTCAAGCTCACCATGTATATCATCACACTGCATATCGCACACTGGCTGGCTGCCGTTTGATATCCTCACAGGTCCTTACTGAAATGGTCTTACATGTAGCCAGGATTTCGCAGCACGTCTGCTAGAACCGCAGAACCATCATGCAACCTGTACATGAACCGGCCCTCCTAAGAGCCCCCAGCAGCCCACCAAGTCCTCAAAGCAGTCTAGAAGAATGATGAACAGTAGTTTTCATTGTCAGACTGAGAGAAATCTGTGTTGATTATTTTTGATATCCCTTCACATCCTTGTCAGTCTTGTCACTACCAATAAAGTGCATCTAATTTAACCCTATTGACTACTTTATTTTGTACCATTCACATCCCAAGTCCCAGCGCACAATAACAGCCTAGTACAAGACGATGTTGCTTTTTTTTTTTTTATTATTCCTCTTCCAAATCACACCTTTAGTCTCACAAACAAAAACTAAACCATACAGTCTTTATAAGAATAAAGCCTTTAAGCCAACATAAATCTTTTCCCCATGGTGTGAGCTTTGTTTTTTTTCTGTGCAATCTGACGCACATGTATTGGAAGGCCAGTCCTTATTCGCAGAGTGCAAAAGCCCTGAGGCAGGAGTTGCTCCTTTCCCCTCTGAAGTGCTTGGCATGAAGAGCCCTCATCTCTGCAGGTTCTGATGAAGGTCTCTGGGTTTGAGGCTGTAGTGGTGGAAATGAGGCCGGCACGTTTAACCCTTAATGACAGCGATGGGTCGGAGTTTGATGGCCTTCTTACTAATGCCGGCATCATGGCATGTGTTGACCACATCAGTCACGTTTTTGTAGGATTCAGGAGCCTGGGAAGTAAAAGAAAACCTGGTTTTCTAAAAGTCATGTTCTAAAAACATAATACATACATGTCTATGGTTGAAAACCTAAAACATGTTTTTAAATGGCAATTTTTAAAAGCACTAACTGATTGCAACCATCACATTTGCAAGAATACACGATGACACAGAACTGGAATATACTAGCATAAAACTACCCTTTGATAGGTCGTCATGTAATATGCATCCCTCTGCCTAACTAGTTAAGAAAAATAAATAAGTCCACTGATGTGCTGTCCCGGTTGGAAGTGTTAAAAAAAGTTCCTTCAAGATCAGAAGTGTTTAAACTAGCAATTCTCACTCAAGTGACTACTGTGACACCCCTGTAGAAGGCATGTCTGCAATAGACATTTTATTTTTTGGATGGAGTGCCCCTTGTAGTTCACTGATAGACTATTGACTAAGTCTAGAACCACAGAACACAATAGCTTCGTCATAGATTGTACATTAATTCCTGGTTCTGGGTGTCTACTCTTTTTTCCTTCTCTCTCTAACAAACTGAAGAACAAACAAATGTAGTACTGTAACCCCTCACTTTTACGTGGATCAGCAGTCACAGATTCAGCCTAATGCAGATTTATTTTCCTGAGAACATTTCCATATAAAATATAACTGTACAAATATAGAAAGTGCGTCTTGAGATGGTAAAATACCTGTACTTAGAAGTATCCGTTATCTATTTCTCCTTGTTGCTGATTGGGAGCATCCCAATCGCTCGCTGTATTTAGAGGCGGGAGGTTTGAAAGTAGCCAATCAGAAAACGTTATGTAGTGCGCAGGCACGAGCCTGCTGCAGCATCACTGCTCCGTGTCTTGTCTTCGTATTTTAGTGTTTTAAACATTTTCCCCCAATTGTCAGTGATCTCAGTTTATTTAGTATTAGTAAGCTGTGCCCTGTCTAAACATGCGGGCAGAGAGAGTTTCAATGTTTCTTTTGTGTACAAGATCTTCCGGGATCAATACATTTTTCTGATTCTGATTATTTATTACTACTGGCTGCTGCTGTTTGAATCATCTGCAGCAACTGCAGACCAAAATCTCCCCCGTGGATCATCTCAGTGTTTCTCTTGTTTTTCATTTTGTCCTTCGTCAAGCCCGGTATTTTTATTACTGTTGATTAAATGTGAATACGGGTTTACCTTTACATTTTCTAAAAAAAATGGTAATGCATTAAACTGGGTTTAAAATGAAATTAAAAGTTCTGGGAGCATATTTGGGGACATATTTAGGGTTCACACTATAATAAAAAGCATTTGTTTTGCTAAAACCCAACACGGTTTTTGAACTATACGTGGTGCTCCAGTTACTGTATGCAGCATTCTACCTTCCTCCCACCATCTTTCAATTTCCATCTTATGCAAATTTTGAACTGCTCCTATGCCCTTTAAGGCTACAATACAAAAACCCTCACAGCTTCAAATCAAACACTGTGTCTTCTACAATTGTGTAGAATTATGTGTCTTCTACGCATGTATGGTATGAAGTGCATATATAAGAACTATACTGCCATTTGGCCACTCACCTCCTCCATGACTAGTTTAGGTGAAGCCACTCTAATGGCAATGCCCATGTCGGCCAGTTTATCCAAAACGTCTTGGAAGTCCAGATTTCTGCGTGATTTAGCTCGTGACAGCGCTCGACCCTGAAGTTGATAACCACATTCATTATATGCACACATTCTAATTCAAGGTCTTCTTACCATAGAGTGAATTCTCTGAAGCCGTTTATATTTTTGTGCTCTACTCACCGCGCCATGGCAGGTGGTACCGAACGTCTCAGTCATGCCCTGTTCAGTACCTGTCAGCACATAGCTGCACGTGCCCATCGTGCCACCAATAAGCACAGGCTGCCCGGTCAACTAGAGAGCAAGAGAAAGAGCACCACTCCAGCACAACAGCAATGGAATTATCAAACTACCAAGGATCTACTGTACTATTTGTATTTAATTACTGCAAGAATAATTGTATGGTATCTGCTCTTTTCCAGACCACAGCAACCCTCCAGCCTGCTGCCAGACCTTTTTTATTAAGTCTATGTATTTAAATACAATGTCATTGAAGTCCCTGTTGGTGTAAAGGTCAGACATCCCAAAACATTTGTCCATATAGTGTATCAGTGTTTTTCCATCCGAGTGTGACATTAGCATTACAAAAAGGAAAACAAATCGAAGACCTTGGTTAAATCATGGACATTTTTGATTGGGACATTTTGAGTGGTTCACTGAATCGCAGATTGTAGGGGTGTACTAGAAATCTGGATCAGAGATTGTAAATGACAGCCATTTTGAACAGTGTTATTTTTGGATAAGTATGTTTGCAAACTAAGCCACATTGTAGATCAGGGGTGTTGAGCTCCAGTCCTGGAGGGCCAGTGTACAGCAGTACGATAGTTCTCTTCCTCAGACACATTCACTAAACCTGACAATTAACTGGAAAGGTGAATCAGGTGTTTCTGAGCAAGGAAAATCACCAAAACGTGCTGGACCACGGCCCTCCGGGACAGGGGTTCGACAACCCTGCTGTAGTTGTTAGGTCTGAGCTACCTGGTAGTCTACCGCGATGAGAGGATGGTGAGGGGGGAAAGCCCTTGTAGAGCCTTTGCGATGCACCAGAAGTGTCTTCTGTTTCCCATCCACCATGTGCTCCTCCACCTTGGCGATGTTATGAGACACATCATAAATCACGTGCATGTCCAAGTCATCTGGTGTAGTACTGAACACTTTGGAGAAGGCCTGAGAAATATGTGACACAAACAATATTGTGAAACACAGACTTACCGACAATCAATGATTTGGAATAGGACTAAAGTAAATGTCAGTATGCCAGTAGAATTATCCCCATCCCAGTGTACGCCTAATCTTGTCTGAAAAACAATACATTAGAATCTCAAGGAAATTTGCTCATTGCCCTTTAGTAGAGAGAGAATGGACAAAAGTCAAGTACTGGAGCTGCTACAAATATACTCTGTTTATCTATTTTGGGATTCCGCAGATCTTGCAAGGAGGTGTGCACATTGGCACCTTTGCAAACACATGCATGCAAGCATGCATCTTCGTAAAATATTGAATCACTCTTCCCTTGTGTATGAAGGTTTGGAGTGAAACTTGAGTGACGCCGTGCAAGATGGGACAGGATGTATGAAGTATGAGGTGCTGAGCTCACCTGGCGTGTGAGGAAGGTCATGGAGGAGCGGTTGACCCATGCATAGTTGCCTGCAGCAGCCATACCCTTCAGATAGTCCTGACCCTCAGGGGAAGTGATGTGAGCGCATGCAAGCTGACGATCATTTACCACAATGTTATCTCGCTTCATCGCCTTCTCCATGGCAACCAAAGCATCTGCACAAAACCACAGAGAGAGTTTCGCTCCTTTAGGTACCATTCCCACCCTATTTATAGATCTTTTTCTTCAGATTTATGTAATGATCTTGTGTCATTATTTATTTTGTGTTGATGCTCTGGGCCTCGTTTTCTTGCTGTTCCTTTTTTCTCCTCAATACGGTTGCATAAATTATTGTTTTGTGCAAGGCAATTGCAACAAAACGGTCAAATAAGAAAAGGAATATACAATACGGAATTAATGCAGGGGTCTCTGGGATGCAGTAAGGCACACTTTAAAAACTCAAATAAGTCATTTTTCCCAATGTATCAAACATGAATCCATTTATTCGTGAAATCTGTTAGATAACAAAATAAGTGTTTAATTGGTGGTTCCCAAGGTTACTGATCACTAACAAACCGAGCATTTAAGAGTTAATCAAGAACCCACCTGTAGCCACCTGGTGTCCCAGGCCACGACTCCCACTATGGATCATCACACACACTTGGCCCTTGTGATCAATGCCCATCTTTTTGGCTGCATAGTCATTGTAGATCTCATCTACCACCTGGATCTCAGCATAGTGGTTACCTGCACCCAGCGTGCCCAACTAAAGCAGAATACAAACCAGAGGCACAGAGAACATACAGGACTCAGATGAAGGACAGTTCCATGTCATGCCACTTACCAAGAACAATTCATCTCTCCTCACAGACAAGATAGCTACATACCTACATACTTATCATGTAACACTCTTGTGTTCTATGGCTTTTAATCCATTGGTTAGGGTTAATTTTCTTCTCTTGTTCTGTTGTAATAATGCACAAAGAGTTAGATCATCTTATCTTCTTAATGTGTGTGTACCTGTGGCAGTCCTCTCTTTTTGGCCTTTGAGGAGACCTTGTTTGGGTCAGCCTGCAACATCCTCCCATATTCCTCGCAGTGCTCCTTATCCTCTGCCCAGGCGTAACCCTCCCGCAGAGACCAGTCCACTCCCATCTCCAGCGCTTCCTCCAAGTCTCTACATACACATACAACAATAACAAACAGTTCACGATATTCTCCTCACTGTCATTTAATGCAGAGGAAATGTAAAATGCTATTGATCACAAATACTCGACGGTCAGGGACAGATGAAAAATGAGGACCAGATCAAGGACAGTTTTGAATACCACTAGAGCATACAAAAGATCATAAATATTCCAAGTAAACCAAGCTATTGCTGTATTTAGTGATTACCAGGTATCCACAATAAAAGTAAAGCCACACTAAACAAAGGCAAAAATGTGTTGTTATATGCAAAGTATATGAACTAATTCAACATATGAGAGCCTACATTTCACAGAATAGCCTACATTTACATGAAGTTCAAGATTCCTTTCGCTTGACAGTGTGGCATAGGCCAGCACAGTATCAGTTAAACTCTTCAAACCTGGGACAATAAACAAGATCTAGGACGATCTGTCTGGCGTTTTCTCTTACAAAGCTTCTCAAGTGTGTAAACGGTACAGTTAGTGTTTACTTGGCACTCATAGGAATAACGCCTTTGGATCCCACTCCTACAGGGATGTGGTCAAACAGCGCCTGGGCCAGCTGCTCCTTCACCGGCTGCACATCTCCTTCATCCAGGTTAGTCCTCAGCAGGCGCACACCACAGTTAATGTCAAACCCGACACCACCTGTGCACAAAAAACACTTCTATAACTCAAAGCCAAAATGCTGTAATCATCATTTAAGGAAAATATTTGGAGCTTCACTTGCCTGGGGAGACAACTGCCGTGGGGTCACTCATGTCAAAAGCAGCCATGTTTCCAATCGCAAAGCCATATCCGGAGTGGACATCGGGCAGGCCTATAGATTTCTTGGGAAAATTCAATTACATAAATAACACAGAATACAAACCAGCAGCTAACCTCAGCTCATCATAGTCTTTAGAATATACACATATATTAAAGTGTCTACAACAAACCATATGCTCACATGCACAATTCCAGGCAGGGCTGCCACATTCCCAATTTGCTTCATAGCCGGCAAAAATCCCCCAAAGCCTGTGGGCACAAAAAGGGAGTCAAACATCATATGCTTGTCTGACAGTTATCATCAGATCATCATGGGTGCTTTGAGAACTGATGGTACCTCCTCCACGGCAGGCATTCCTCAATTCCTCAAACATTAACTTCTCCAAAGCGTCGTTGACATAGAACACACCCTCGACCTACGGATTTCAGCACAATGTTTATTACAGTAGAAAGAGCAACATAGCCCTATCTTGATAGATAAGACATCGGAAGTAAGGTGGAGTCAAACTGGTGGAGTATACCTGGTCAGACAGTTTAAAGCGTGGTGAACTTGAAGATACTTTTAGAAACCGCTCTTGGAGCAGTAAACTCTACAATATATAATAATATAACAGCTGGGTCAACTTAAAGTTAAAAAACATACACCGTACACAAGAAACGTCATAACTTTGGGGCCACTTCGCTACCCAATATGATAAACCTCTGTGTGATAACTTTAGATTTTAAATGTATGGTCACTACCTGCATATCATTAGATTCTAAATGGGTGGTTAAGTCTCAGGCTGATCGCAGCTCTTAGTCCACATGAGGATCAGAACCCGCTCCAGAATCGGTTCCTTTGGCGTCTTATGGGTTGATATTTGTGATCACGAACAGGACAACAATTAAAATCCCTTCCATCGCACTTTGCCACAGTATTATCAGACCACTAGTGTTTAGTACCAATCATGCGAAATAAACTAAAGTAATTTTAGAAAGACGCCCCAAACCAGTAGTTTAACCAGTCAAAAGACTGACGCCTGTTAAGAGCAAAGATAATAGTTTTTTCTTCCCAGAACAGGAACCCACGTTTCTTTCCAGGACAGGATCTTTTACCTGCATGTTCGGGACGAAGCCCTTCTTAATCCTCCAGGAGGTCTTACCGATCTTCTCCAAAAACTGGAGCTCATCGTTGTAAGAGCGACTCATCCTGATATTTAGTGTTTTTAACCAAATGTTATGTTACATCAGCTCCTCCGCACCACAACCCGTGGCTTCTCTTCTTCGGCTCTTGATCTAAAGTCTGTTGGACGCCCCCTACTGGTCAGAAATGTTACTGTGGACAATCACGTGCGTGTATGGCGCTGTAGAAGGAACGTGGCCTCTGAGGCCAAAGTACCTCCTTTATGTTAGACAGAGAGTCGCGGCCTAAATATCGATTACTATCAAGATTTCAACGAAATGATATCTTCTCAGGCGATTCTCAAAGTGCACAAGAGACTTTGGGGAAAGTCACACTGACCTAATGCTGAACATCCGAGTCACTTTCAAGGCGGAACAAAAATTTCCATCGGTTACATTAGAAACCTGTTCATTCAGAGCCTTAGAGGGTAAAAGATGGCATATATTTTACAGGAACCTAAAAGAAGAACAGGTGATGCTTCTGTGAGAGGCGAGGCCGATAACCGGCAAAAAAAAAAAAAGACAAAAGGAAATAAGTATAAAAATATCATAAACAGCACTTTAACTGTCGTCCTGCACTCAAGAGCATCCAAGGAGACTACAGATCCAACGTAGACCTGCAAAAAACATTATTTAAAAATTATTATTATTATTATCTGATACTTATATACTTATTATTTGATACTGAAACTTGTAACAGAAGGCCTAGTAACACATTTCTGGAATGAAATTTCAGATTTGGTTCTTCCTGTCTGTCTATTATTTATATTGAAACACTGGGCAAGAATCATCATATACATTTATCTGCTAATGAACTGGTTTTATATTACTGGCAACACTGATTCCATATTTTTTTAACAAGAGTGTAGAGGCACTACTTATGTGTTAGAGATGACCCTTCGTTTGATATGACTGCACCTCTGCCCTGAACGAGGGGTCTGGTAAGTGAGGGAAGAACATGTTTGCAGGGTTCCTCGGTTTTTCAGTCCAGTTAGAGCAAGAACCGTCTCCTCCCTCCATCTTCCGTGGAGACCACTCTGTCCCTGTCAGTGGTGGGTTGTAAATATCTATGTTTAGTGTGTTTTAATTCAAATATTGATAAGTATTTTTAATCTTGTGTTTCACCTGGGCTGCTTTTCTGCTGCTCAAATAATTTCAAACTTTATTTTTGTGCAAGAGGATAGAGACACCAAACTAATTTTAGTGCTGGTAGATGCTGAACATAAAGACAATCATTTCTGACTTTGTTGTTTGTGACAGTGACAGAATTTTGATGGGCCAAATATTAGCATTATGCAAGTGGATAAAGGTTCTTACAAAACTGAATGTTTTTGTTTATTAAATACTTAATTGTTTACAACAAACACCACATAAAAACTAGAACATCTAATGCTTATGCAAGTACAAGTGCTCGCTGGAGAGATGGCTTTCTGAAGAGCACCAGAGCTGCTATAGGTGCTCTACATGAACTTAACAATATAAAATAGCTAATAATAATAATCATCATCAATAATAATCATAATAATCATAATAATCATAATAATCATGATGATGATGATGATGATGTGAAATATTTTGGGAACATCTTTTTTTCTGTCTTTCTTTCATTTTCTCTTTCTTTCTTTCTTTCTTTCTTTCTTTCTTTCTTTCATTTTCTATTTCTATCCATCTATCCAGCCAGCCAGCCATCTTTTTCCCTCAGCATAGTAGGTCATATTTTTGTGTGACTATTACTATACATGAACAGTGCAAATACAGTTATTAAATAAAAGAGACGTTGAAAGTCTGATTGATTATTCATTCACTCATATCCCAAAATTCATTTACATGTTTAACTACATAAATGTTAGTGCTTAAATTTAAAAGTGTGCAATACACTACTTTTGAATTAATTACTTAATTAATCGCTATTAAAATTTTAATCATTGCCCAGTATTAATACACACACACACACACACACACACACACACACACACGTGTGTGTGTGTGTGTGTGTGTGTGTGTGTGTGTGTGTGTATTGGAAGTGCTGTGCTGAATTTGTACTTTTATTATGTAAAATCTTACCGAGTTATTTCACCTCTGACGTTTCTGTGTTTCCCGTCGTCATACTCTCTGACGTCGATGTAAATAAACTTCAGGTAAGATTTCCTCGATCTCCTCCATTCTCCTGTCTCTGAAAAACTCTTTATTGGTTTATTATCTAGTTTGTAAGTACATTATGTCGGAGTAAACGTCGCTGAAGCCCAGAAAAAGGCAGTTTAGCGCAGCGAAACGAGGTTTAAAGCCGTGCGTGTGTGTGTGTGTGTGTGTGTGTGTGTGTGTGTGTGTGTGTGTGTGTGTGTGTGTGTGTGTGTGTCCGGCAATGTAGGTACAGACCAGCGTGAACTGAAATGAAAGCAGTTTTCATAAAACACGGAGAAGTGGGGGTGTACTAAACACTTATTGCACGAAGACCACCCTGACCCTGACTAATCCCGAATGGCTTTTCAGTGGACATGACGTGTTCTAGTCTGGCACAGAAGCTGCTATGTCATCGCATAAACAGTGTAGGGAATGGGGAATATGGGGCAATATTTGAAACTGGATCCCTGACATCTCTGTGGTTTTCTCTATTCAGGATGAAACTAAGAGTGAGGATCAACAAGCAGACTAGCCGTGTGGACCTGGAGGGTGCAGACCCCACTCTGACTCAGCTCAGTGTCCGAGTGAAGGAGGTGGTGTTGCCTTCGACCGGTCTCAGGTCAGTTTCAGTTTCGACAGGCACCGCAGACGTTTTTGATGTCTGAAAAGTGCGGGCGACAATTAAAACAGTGTGTCATATATTTGCGTGTCTTGCTATGTTTGTCCCTGATGCAGCTCGGACACAGAGTTCAATCTGTCCCTGAACGGGAGAGAGCCGCTGGTGGACACGGGACAGACTCTGTCCTCCTGTGGGGTGGTGTCTGGAGACATGATCAGTGTGATTCTGCCTCAGAGCAGTGCCACCTCCTCCCTGCCACCGCCCTCCAGGCCGCAGACCCACAGCAGCCCAGCAGGTCAGCAGAGCTCTCAGCAGAGTCACACCGTGCCAGTCATGCAGAGCTCCAGAGATGAGGTGAGTACACAAACACATAAAACACATTTACATTATAGTAGGTGTTCTCTCTCGTCAAGTTTCAGAACTGTTTCACAGCTGTGTGAAGGTTGTCTCTGTGGTCTTTATAGTGATTTTTGTGGAATCCGGTTTTAATTTATACAACATAGTATGTGTATGTATAGCAACTACAGAGCAATGTGAATGTCACTCAGCTTAATATAATTTAATACAGTTTACTCTGTCTTAATGATTAATTATTGATTCATATTTGCTATTTTTTATATCTATATTGATAGTTCTAGTGTATTATTTATCACATCCATGCTGCTGGTTCTTAGTCCTTAAACACTGGTCTGTTCTGGTACCGCAGATACATTCTACACTTGATATCTCACTTTCTTTATTATTTGGTGTGTATATCTTATAGTTACAAGAGGTAAACATCTACAGAGCTGCAAATCTACTGTACATGCCTGGGTATTGCTGTGCCAAGCCAATAAAGATATTCTGTTCTATTTTATTCTTTCTTTAAAATGCTTAACTATAGATACAATTTAATCGTCCATGCAGTTAGAATCTGGAAGAATGTGGTGAACATTAAAATGGCTGCATTTTTTAATCTTGGAAAAGAATGAAAGTGATTTCTCCTGAAATGAAAGTGAAACCACAACGATAGCTTCGCTTCAGTATATATCTTGTTGCAGTTCAGCTGTGAAGCTGTGTGTGTATCTTTCTAGTAAATCCAACTGAGGCTTTTACTTTGTGTCAGTCTCAGTGTGTCCTGTGTTTTGTTTGACTGGATTTGGCACAAATCGATTGACAACAGAACAAATTAATGAACAATTTAATGAACGCATTATCACTAATAAACCCAAGTTTAAGTGTTTGCTCTGTCTTTTTCAGGCAGGCTCCAGTAGCCAAAATGGCAAAGAGCGCATACGTGAGTCTGAGGTAGAGGAGAAGATAAAAAAGGGTGAGGAGGAGGAGGAGGAGGTGCTGGGGCCTTTCATCCCTGAGCCCATGCTGTGCTGCGAGGCAGAGCAGGGGAAGGTCCCTCACTCTCTGGAGATGCTCTTCCAGGCTGCCAAGTGTCACAGCTCCTCAGACTGCTTGCTGGTGGCAGCACATTTACTGCTACTGGAGACTGGCTTTCTGCCACAGGTCAGACATCAAGCAGCATGTTCTGTTCAGACTGGAACCAGATGCTGTCATTTATCGGTATTTTATTTTGGTACTGTGGAAAAAAAGATCATTATAGAGAATGGCCTGACCTTATCGGGACTTGTGAATGTTTTCTGTGGCATGAATGATATTTTTGTGCTATAAGCCTCTGTCATGTGACCATGCATTTAGAGAACATACTACATCTGACAGCTTGAAACAATACGCTTGGGCTTAATCTGAGTGTTGTAAAGTTGCATTGCTTTGTTGTATGGATCGTTGTTTGTTTCATTACAAACATGTGTAGTAGCTTTCCTAACCAACTATTTAATCTGCATTTAATCTGTGTAAAATATTTCACCAGTAAAACATTTCTGACTGTATTGTTATACGTGTAGATCATATAGATCAGTCATAACATGACTAATATTGTGTTGGTCCCCTTTGTGTCACCAAAACAACTGTGACCAACTGAGGTAGTGGCCTCAAGACCTCTAAAGATGCTCTGTGGTACCTGAAGACATTGAAGCCAGTGATGCATGCATTGTGCTTTTGGCAGTGGACAGGGGTCACATGGGCGCCCCGTCTGGTCTGCAGCTACCAAACACTATAGACAGCAAGCTGTGATGCACCTCTTTCTATCGTAGCCACCATTATTTTTTCAGCAGTTTGTGCTATTGTAGTTTATCTGTGGAATCATGACCCTGCTACTAGTTTATTGTTTGTCCTTCCTTAGATCTTGTAGTAGTTAGTAACCACTGCATACTTTGAACACCCCATTGCTTCTGACTTATATAGCCAACACAATCTAGTCTCTGTCACAGTGGTTCATATCCTTACACTTAGATCCACTTCAAGAAGTGACTGTTTACTTGCTGGCTAATATTTTGCACTCCTTCACAGGTGCCGCTGTAGTGAGACAGACCATATCATGCATTTCATTTGAAAGTGGTTTTAATGTTGTGACTGATATGTGTATGTTGTGTTTGGAATTTTTAGCTCTTTAAATTTGGACTATTTTCATATTGATGAGGGTGGAACTAGAATCTCCAGGACCAGGGTGGGAGCTCTAGAACAAGCGTGTGACAGAATGAATCAGCAATTCTTCTGTAATCTGTTGCAACATTGTTCAACTCCTTTGCTGTGTGTGTGCGCACAGGGTTTTGATGCCAGGACTGGACAGATGCCCAGTGGCTGGCGTGCCGCTGGAGGGGTCTACAGGCTGCAGTACACACACCCTCACTGCGAGAACTGCTTGGTATCAGTGGTTGGTGTGCCAATGGGCCAAACACTTGTCATTAATGGTACACCAGTCACCTCAAAGCAGTTGCTCCTATATGTAATATGTGATTAGTTTCTGTAGCAGTATCTGATTAGGATTTTCAATGTTTTCCTTGCAGCCACCCTGAAGACGGGGAGCACTGTCGAGAGCGTACGGAAGCTGGAGCTGAAACCAGCTGTATATGTGACTAAGGAATGGGCAGGTGTGGGCCATTTAAAGTGAAACAGTTTGTATAGTTTGCTATGTGAAGCAGCTAATTTCACATGCTTCTTTGAAAACCACTGAATTTCCAACGCACTGTGATTCGAATATGCTCTTACTGTAGGTGGACCTGCTGGAGCTGCCTACAGAGACATGCAGAAGCTCTCTCGTGTTTTTAAGGACCAACTGGCTTACCCACTCCTTGCTATGGCTAGAGAAGGTACTTTCTAAGTATTAGTGATGCAGACACCACTATACACACTTATTATAGTAGACTGATACCCCAATGAACAGTATTATAATACATAAAATGTACATTTAATACTGAAATGTACATTTTTGTAAACTTAATAATACAACTCCATCAAAGAGTCAAACAATAAAAATCCTTACAGTAATCTAGAATTTTTTAAAACTGTTAATTTGTGAATGAGCATAATGCTTCAGGCTTCCAAAACGGTGGCTAAACACGAGAACACTAGATAACACACACATCATGCCAGTAAAGCTGTCTTGGTCATTTGGTGAATTCTGTATCTCAGTTGAAAGTCAGGTGTAGCATTTTCATTAAGTAAACCTGTTTATTTTTATTTTTTGAAATAAATGAGTTAAAACTAAGATTTGAAAACCCACCTTATGACCCTGCTTTAATAATCTGAGATATTTAAGTAGACAGAAAATTAAATAGAATAGTCTGAAGCCTAGAGCATGTAAAGACTTTGTATAATGCAGAGCATTCATCATGTCTTCCCCTGCTGTTGCAGCATTGGGCCTGCCTGCACTGTTCGGTCTGGCTGTGCTGCCTCCCGAGCTCCTGCTGAGGATCCTGCGACTGCTGGACATTCAGTCTGTCCTCTCACTTTCTGCAGTCTGCACACACTTGCACTCCTCCACACAAGATGCCACGCTCTGGAGATACCTCCTGCACCGCGACTTCAGAGGTACCAGTGCATCATACACACTGTCCAGTGCTGCATCATTACAATTAAAGTAATAAATCAAAGCATGTGGCCAATTCCTTTTCCCTAGTTTGCTTTAGATTTAATATTTTATAAAATGTGCTTCCCCATGCACATCGCCTGTCAAATATGGTGGAGGCAGTGTTGTGGCATGAGTATGTATATCTGCCAGTGGAATAGGATCACTGGTGTTTATTGATGTAACTGCTGACAGAAGGAGCTGGATCTGTTGTAAGTGTATAAGGCTCTACAGTAATCCCCGCTTTTCACGGCAGTTACTTTCCAAGAGCACCCGCATTATTGTTTTGGTTAAAAAAAAAAAAGCCTAATTTTATAGCGTAAACCCTAAATATGCTCCCAAAACACCTAAATTTGATTTTAATGTTTTGCGCTTAAAGAAATGTAAAGGTACAATAGTATTGGGACACTGCGGCGAGGTATTCTCCGAAAACCGTTCTCCTCGAGATCTACCAAACTGTGGAGTTTGAAGTGCCTACTAAAGTTGTTCTACAAAAAAAAAGTGCCTGAGTGAAAACATTCAGAAAAAATATATTTATTGCCCCAAAAAAGAAAAAAACGGAGGATATTTGCAGTTTCCGCGTTGTTGTGGGGATTTCCGTGTAAAACAATTCGGTTCTCAAAAAAAAAAGCCGTGTGTGACTGAATCCATGACTCCTGATCCGTGTAAAACCGGGGGATTACTGTACTTTCTGCTCAGATTCACATTACAAAAACTTCATCAATGTCATATGGCCTACGGACTTAACCAGAACTGCACCGATACCGTGGCTTTTCTTTTTTTTGCAGTGTCTATTCAACGTGACCGAGAAACAGACTGGGAAGAGGTGAGGAAGTTGCTAGTTTATCAGTGCAAGGCATTCTGTATTCTGAACTAAAAATGTAAATAATTTGAATCAAAACATTCACTTAGTTATTTCTTAAAATATTGTTTTCCCACAGCTTTACAAAAGGCGGTTTAAGCAGAGGAAGGAGTTGAGCAGATGCAGGGTTAGATGTTACCCCTACCCCATGCCCCCCATTTATCCTCTCACACCAGTCCCCACACCCCCTGTGCCTCTGCCCCTCTACCCACCTGGGATAATCGGTGGAGAGTATGATGAAAGACTCTCCATCCCACAAGGCATCTTTCCCCGCCCACGCTACGACCCTATTGGCCCTCTGCCAGGTCAGGAGCCAAGTATGAGGATTCCCTCCAGCCGTCATCCGCAGAGACCAGGCGGGATTCGACCAGCAGACATCAGGAGAGGTTTCATCTAAATGCAGGCTTCTGCTTTATGACTTAAAAAACTGAGAACTAAGTGACACATTTGTGCTTCATCTCCATATCCTACAAATGCTCAGTTTAATTTGATATAATACATGTGCTCCAGAGAAATGTGTGGTTTATCATTCCCCTCGCCATGGATTTAGGCTGCAGAACATGCACACCACTCAAAAAGAATCGTTGATCACTGGTTATCGCAAGAATTTTTTATCACTGGCAAAATAGACCTAAAATAGAATCTGTTACATTGGTGGATTAGAACAAAGACAAATCACCTGATAACCAACAGACCAGGCAGCCTATTGAATCTGATTTTCCTGCATAGTATCCAGGTTTTTACTTGGTTATACAGATTTACACTGTTTTCATACTGTTTTTCAGAAAGGGTGCACAGATACAATATTTGGCATCATGCACTAATCATTAAGTAAAAAAAGGTACATATTCCATGATGTAAAAAACATCTGTCAATACAGCAGTGTGCTTGATTTTAGTTTTTCAGGTTTGGAATTTTTGCTACTAAACCTGCCAAGCAGTACAGAAGTGCGGCTTTCAGCAATAAACCATGTTTCCTTCTCAGTCTTAGAGAGTGCTGGTTTTTAGAACTAGTTGTGTAAATGCAGTCAGTCATGGGCTTTCTCATTGGTGTCAGTCCACACAGGCCTGCGCTTCTCTATAAAAGCTCTGATGCCCTCTTGTCCATCATGCAGTGCCAGATTTTCCACCATGACAGCGGTGGCGGTGGCGTATGCAGCGTCTCGGCCTTGAGCCATCTGCCTCTGGAACGCCGCTTTCCCCAAAGCCACCACTGGCCGGCTGCTCTCACACACTCTGCGTGCGATTCTCAGCGTCTCCTCCTCCAAATACTCCTCACTCACGACTTTACTCACCAGTCCGTGCAGCAAAGCTTCCTGCGCGGTGATCGGGTGGCCTGTGAACAACATCTCCATAGCAACCTGGGAAAACAGAGCAGAGAGCAGGTCAACGTCTCAGTCTTAGTCCTGAGGACTCCAGGTCCTGCCCATTTAGCTTTTTTCCTGCTCTAACTCGTAGGGTAGGGTTTCTTAATTAGCGGACTAGCTGAATGGAGGGGGAATCCAAACCACTGGACTCCATTTTTATGCTAAAAGACAGTCAGCAGAAGGAATGGGCACCTTTCTGGGTACAGCTCTTCCAATGGCCACTCCTGGAGTAGAGCAGAACAGGCCTACGTTCACACCAGGGGTTGCAAAGGTGGACTTGTCTGTGGCCACAGCAATGTCACAGCTGGCAACTAACTGGCATCCCGCTGCTGTGGCAATGCCATTCACCATAGCGATCACAGGTACTGGGGCATCCTGGATCAGTGTCATGACCTACAACAGTGACCACCTGAAATGAGTGGAATGAGTGGAAAACATTGTATTTCCTAACAACAAAATGGTGTATGTTTTACAGTCTGCAAAGTGACAACTGGCAACCATTTCCTAACCTCTGAGCAAGCCTGGAAGACGCGAGTGTGATATTCTCTTCCCTGCGTTGAGGTCAGCTCCTTAAGGTCGTGACCCGAGGAAAACACAGGTCCCAGCGCTAGAGAGAATGAGAAAGAGGCAGACAGTGCACAGAGATTGCTGGATGGATTCCAGAGGAAGAGTTGCTGTCTGCACAAATCTGTTCTGTCTGATCTTTCATAAAGACATCATACCTGATATTATAATGACTCTGAGAGCTCTGTCATCTATGTCCGTTAGGATGTCCTCTCGAAGAGAAGTCAGCATGTCAAGAGACAAGGCATTTCTCTTCTTAGGGTTATTCAGAACGATCCTCCTATAATTACAGCAAGTTCTTACACATTTACATCCTAGTGGCAGCTGTGCATGATCACCTGAGGAATAAAACTCTGTACCTGGCTTAGTAACGTTTATCAACAAACACAGCAAGGATCTCTATATTTAAGATGCTTCTTGATTTATTAATGAATTGGCATAATTCTAGAAAAGAAACAATCTGTCTAATACAAAGCAGATATCAATGAGGTACATTTACAACTACATGAAAACTACGTTTCCGTGGAGTACGTTAGTTTGCCTGTGGCTGAGCCTTGTTAAAACATCTGGCACACAAAAGAACGTATAGAACATATATACTATATGTTCAAAAGTAATGGGACGCCTGACCATAGACTTTATTATGGAGCTGGTCACCATTTGCTGCTATAACTGTTTCCACTCTTCCTGGAAGGCTTTCCACAAGATTATGGAGTTTCGTCCGTATTTTTATGGAGCTCGCTTTGTGCACTGGGGCACAGTCATGCTGGAATAATAAAGGTTCTTCCACAAACTGTGTCCACAGAGTTGGGAGCATGGCGTTGACTAAAATGCCTTGGTATACTGAAGGCATTAAGACTGCGCTTGACTGAAAGTAAGGGTCATCTGAATTCTGAGTAATTTAGAGGTGTGTCCCAGTACTTTTGTCCATATGTGTAGCAAGTCAGCTGTATTACTGTGAAAGCAGTACTGAAAAGTTGCTTCACCTTATTCCGTCCTCCTGTTGTCGGAGGGTGAGTGGAGGAGTGTTCTGAGTACACACTGTCCTGCAGCTCAGAGTTAGAGAACGGACACACAACCTGGTCAACCCGAGAGAGACCACCTGAGACATCTTTACCCAAAATACTCACACTCGCACAATCATAACAAGAGGGACAACTCTGTGCGACCGCTTTTTAAAATAAGAGTCCCCTAACCAGCCACTGATCCATGGAGCAAACACTGTAGGTTAAAGGGTGATTTTCTGCATATTTTTGTTCTAGGGATATTGATATTGTCCACTGCGAAGAACATTAAATTAAATGAATATATATA
>JBBJLR010000133.1:18384678-18402756 GCA_037577145.1 Brachypetersius gabonensis | reverse complement strand
TCTCTCTCTCTCTCTCTCTCTCTCTCTCTCTCTCTCTCTCTCTCTCTCTCTCTCTCTCTCTCTCTCTCTCTCTAATGTTCAGATCATCACATCTTACCATCACTTTGTAATAAATGCCACAAAAATGTTCACACTCTCATTAGTGAAAGTACACCTGTCTAATAATAATGGTGAAGGAACAGGTCACTAAGCATGTTCTGCGCTTTGCTGTAGAACTGTGATCCCATCCATGTCCAGCTCCACTGAGTGCACAGTGAAATCTCCAAGCCCCTGTGGAAAAATACCCAATTCAAATCATAATCACTCTGTTACTGAATTAGAAATAAAAAGTGAATGACTTCAGCCCCTTTATCCTTCGGCGCATCATTCCTTATCTCCAGTTTTGGTCCCGATTCTTAAACACACCTCTATATTTCCCTCTCACCTGTGTGCTGTTGAGGATCTTTTTCACATTGTCCTCTTGCTGGGCATCACGTGTAAGTATGAAGAGGAAACCACCGCCTCCTGCCCCTGCCAGGCTTTGCCCTAAGGTTAGAGGTCGAAGGGCATTCATCATGGTTTTCACTGCAGCTGGTTCACAGCCTGGAGCCATCGCCTTCTTCTGCTGCCAGTATCGATCCATACAGGCCCCCAGTTCAGGGAGGGACCCTGGCGGGGAGGTGCAGAAACATCGTGGAGCAGTACGGTAAAAACATACTTACTGACATACTGTTCACAGCAGTGAGGATCGGACCCAGACCTCTGAAGTATTTAACACTTCAAGTTCTTAAACAAAACTAGGGGTGTCGAATTAACATGTTAATTTTGATCAATTAATGCAGACTAATTGCACCACGTGACTTCAACCCAGTCTGGTGTTCTGTCCTTCAGCACTTGTGCAGTTGCAGAGTTTTTGAATTCAGTGAAATGCTCATTAAACTGTGCTCCTAGCTTTAGAGAAGCTGGTTTATCTTTACTTGTACTTGTTTGCTCCTACACGCTGCCTTCAGTGCACACTTCAATGGCATATGAGTGTATGTCGCTACTCTGGGGTTTGTGTCTTTGCAGTCATTACATAAGCAATTATATCTAGGATCAATAAAGTTTTCTAATTCTGAACTGCCTTTTTTCTTCAGTTTGCTGAATGCTATCTGAAGCTAGGAAACGTAAGTGCTGCACAGAATCACCACCTGACTCTACAAACTGGCTCTATACACCTCTACGGATCTATCTATCTAGGCTCTCCTCATTTAAATAAAATGTAATTTTCTCTGATATCTGCCTATTTCTCATAATTATCAGTGTTATAAACAGACTATAAACTGTGTCACCTTAAAAGGTAGCATTTTTCAAAGGGGAAGCATGAATAGACTGCTGTGGTTCTTGCTGAAGCATTTTTTTCCCCTCAGCATATTTCATCATATTTTGTAAACAGTGAAAAAACAGTTAGTAAATAAAAGAGATGTTCAAGTCTGTAATGATTATTCATTCACTCATATGCCAGAATTTTTAAATACAGAAAAAATGTGTGATTAATTTAGATTAAATAGAGAGCATGTCATTAATTAGATTTTTTTTTAATCAGGTGACACCGCTAATGAAACACAATGCTTGTTACATCCTGTTATTGCGAACACACTGCCTGATGTCTAAAACACTGATTTATGGCAGAAGTGCACAACCCTGGTCCCGGAGAGCTGGTGTACAGCACAGTTTGTTGGTTCTCCTGCTCGGATATCTGAATTATCAGATGAGTTTTATCAGGTATGCTTGAACAGTGAAATGAACCCCTACCGAAAAAGATGACGGGTCACTGCTTCAGGCCATTGTAATAGTATTGAAAGATTTTTTTCCCCACATGTTCCAATAGTTTGTAAAAAAAGATTGCTTGTTTTTTTCTTTTTTACAAAAATTCTGTACTGTTTTTAATCCCTGATATAAATATGATCTTTTTTGTTTGTGCACTCTTACCCTCAGTGCAGGCACGAGCGCAGGCCTCAGCATTGTTCACCAGCTGCTCTGCGTTCTGCACGATCGAGGGTAGACGACTGTACCAATTCCGCACCACATCCTACAAAAACCACACTGTTAATAACAATACAAGCATAAAACATAATGCAGTGCATGCACACCCCAGCCAAAACGTGTCAGAGAGTCAGAGAAACAGAAATGTTCATGTGGACCTGTAACAGGTTGCGGGCCAGACGAGTCTTTCCGGTGTAGATCAACAGGAGGCGCTGTTGAAGTGCAAAGAGAAAGCCTGGAGAAAGAGAGAGCTGTTCCACATCCACTCTAAGTGGCAGAGTGGCACGTGACCGCGCCACCTTCACACCCCCTACCAGACCCCCAACCTGGTCCTGCCATCCTCCACCTACAGCACAAAAACACGGGAAAAACAAGCAATATATGAAATATGAAAATCTTAAAATAATATGAAATATGGAACTCCTCTTTTTACTCTTTTGTAAAAACAGGATAGTATTTCGCACCTGGATGCTTAAATTGCCAGGATTTGTTTTGAGAAATAGAATATTTTACTGATGTCTCATGCCTTTAATAAGTTGCAAAAGAGAAAAAATGTGAAGTAGTGATTACCGCTACAGTAATCCTCATATCAAATTACAAACATACACAAAAAACAAACAGTATTGATTTTTGCTGATGGTGTTACAGAAAACAACTGGTAATATCGGTTTTGATAGAAATATTCATTTCCAGCCCAAAAATACTTCCTGCATAAGAATTAAAATCTTTCAATTCCTAAGACACTCAAAATGGAAATGTGGGCTTTCAGCACTGGAGCACCACTGCGCAATATAGGTTCACACATTGAAATATATATAAGCATATAATCAATGCTACTTTATTATATTTGAAAATAAGCCCCTCTTTGGCCCCTCTGACCTGTGGTGAGAATCTGCTCCAGATAAAGTACAGCATGGATGAGAGAACTGGTGTCATAGCTTCGTCCAGTGCATCTGTACACACCCGCTAGGACAGCGCCTGCCAGGATACTACTTGTACCTGCACAGGACACACACACACAAACGAGGACTGAATTTTACAACAAAATATTTCGCTTCAGGGCTGTAATCCATAAAAAATCCTACTCATAATACTCAATAAATACTATTCACATTAATCATCATCCAATTATGTCCCAACACACACAACAGCAGTGTAAATGTGAACTCACCAAGCCCAGAGCCGTGAGGCAGTACTGACCAGCTGTGCACCTCCAGTCCTCCTTCCCAGCGCTGCAGCAACTGCTGCTCCAGAGACAGAGGAGATGTAACACACACCACGTCACTGCACACACACACCGCCTTCAATAGGGCACCTGTAACAAACACACAGCCCTCAGCAACTCACAAACTAGAGAGAAAACACACAAACACTGTAAAATAAAAAAAAAATCTCTCTTGCTGAAGCTGTATTCTATAGAGTAGTTCTCTAACTGTGAACCTCAGAAAAAGTCTCTATTACAACAGTTCACTGCAATAGTAAATTGCTATGAATAAATTAATATGTTTAAATTTGAAAAATATATGAAAAAATTATATGAACATAATTTTATTGCTCATAATTAACTGGTTATTTGATTCTTATAATGTTACAAAGTATTAGCCTTTTACAGTGGTATGTATGACTGGATCCAGGGGACCTTCACATCGCAGGCCCAAATTTACCATCGGCCCGGTTTGCCCGATGCCCAGTTCAGCGCAGAGTTTGATCCCTGTACAGGGAGCTCCAGGGCAGTTCTACCTTTATAAAGAACTTTCCTCCAGGATCAATACGTTTTTCTGATCTGTACCTTGCTTTAACAGAAGCTTGTAGCCTGTGGGCTATTCCACAGCCATCAATATTTAAGCGAACTGCCGACACCATAATGTTTATTTTTAATTTTAGGAAGACTGATTAAATTTTAATTAAACCAAGGAAAAAGACAGCCTTACCAGAACTTTATCCGCTGAAGCTTGTTTACCCCCTTCACCACCCACCCCCCAATTTTCTTTTTTCTCCGGATCTGTATAAATCTCAGAACTGAGTACCCTCCATTGACGGAAATCTGTCGTAGCGACCGAGAACTTTAATCCATGTAAATATCTTATTAATAAATAAACCAAAAGTAAAATGAAAACAGAAATAACAAGATCCTTACCCTGAATCTAGCGGAATCTATATAATTAATTGAACTGTATAAATAATTATAATAAATAATTCATTCGCTAATAATTAGCTAATAACCCTTAACATAGTTCATTTGTGTTTTTGGATAATAGGTTTCAAAAAAAGACATAAGGTCTGACCTGGAGCGTGGGGCTGGCAGTAGTCCTCCAGATCAGAAAGCACCTCACACACAGTTTCTGACGTCACACTGCAGTCTGGAGGCCCACTCGTGCACACCAACACCAAGTGCGGTTTTGGAATGCGGCGGACTCTGGCTCCAATTGGTCGTTTTCCGTCCACCTTTACTGCCACATTCACCACCACACCGCCATGTTCGAATGCAATAGGAGGGGTATCACTCCAACCACCTAGAAGGTCATACATTTAACAGAGATGAATACCCAGTACAGTTTCTATTGAAATGTTCCATTTCACTCTGTAGGTGTGGAAATCATATATTCAGCATCATTGATGTAACAGTGAACTCACCAGAGAGGTCCAGTCTGGCTGGACACTCCACTTCCTGCCATTCTCCCATTGGTGACATCTCACTCTGACCAATAAACACAAAATCATGTGCCGTCATCACCGCCTTCCTCAAAAGTACCTGTCCAGCGCCCTCATAGTGTCTGGCTGCTCGTACTAGTAGATCTGCCCTGTAAGTGATGATAAGCCAGTCAGTGCAGCATTTGGTACAGTTGATCATAAAGTGAAAGTGACTTTGAACACACAACAGCACACAGTGTGAACAGTGTGGAATTACTCTCTGTATTTAACACACTCAGAAAAGTGAAGCAGTGGGCAGTGGGCAGACTCTCTGAAACAGCCCAAAGGTGATCCAGGACATACTTAGAAGTCAGTGATTATTTACTCTTCTTGCTGTAAAAGAACCCCCCCCACGCAACATGCTTTTTTTTGTACATTTCCTCTCAGGCAAATTCTCTGATTTTCTTTATGCCATGACAAAGTAAATGGCTTGATGAAACATAATTTCCTTCAGTTAAATAAAGACAACATGAAGATGGTTCTGTTTGGGAACAATCTGCCAATCTGGAATCTAGGGCAATCAAGACTACAACCCAAGCCAAAACTAATCATGGATTGGGATCTTAATTTCAGTGATCACATTAAACCTATAACAAAAAGCAGCATTCTGGCATCTCAAGAAGGTTAGAGATTTAGTTTCAAAGCAAGATTTGAAGAAACGTATTCTTGCCTTTTAGCCTGCAGTATATGTTCTTCTCAGCGGCATCCCAAAATATCATTAGATTGTAAACAGTTTATCAAAAATGCTGCAGTTAGAACCTACGTAAGAGTTTTATCAAACAGAGCACATTACTCTAATCCTCAGGTTCTAACTCTGGATTACAATGATTTCTGTAATGTTTGATGAATGTACACTTGCCTAGTCTCTTAGATCAGCAGGAGTTGGCTGCTAGTGATGCCCATATCTAAACTAAACGGGTGAAATGGAAGTAAGTTGTCCACTGTTGGAGTCCACTGTTGAAATCAGCCCCTCATGAAGATCAGATCTGCCCTAACTGATGCCAGTTTTCTGGTGCCTTTATTTAATCAGATGGCTCTACTTTTATCTTTTTATTACTTGCCAAAGATCTACATTTTTTAACAGCACGCTCTACTTTTATCTTTGCAACATGTGCAGAAAACATTCATCTTGAATAATGGGACCAAGGCATTATTTGTCATATCTGAAAGGTCAAAAGAGCTGAACAGATGAATTCTACATTTATATGTTTATTTTATCTCTGAAAATCTCTGTGACCTCTTTGTTTAATATGTACTTTATAAATACACATGTCATGCCACTTTCTGGGTTCTCACCTGTTTAGCCAAAGAACTCTCTGATTGGCCAGTTCCTGGACACCAGCTGCTAGTTTGCCTTGCTCCAGAAGCCTGAAGGCAGAGGCCCAAGAAGGGTTAGCTGCTGGCCCACTCCTCAGACCTCCGCGGCCCTCTCCTGCCATGCAGCCCAGTACGTCAGCAATGCATGCAAGACTGCGTGCAGCTATGCCCAGGTCACTACTGCTGCCCGACGCCACTAACACAGGACCAACAAAGGAGCAGAAACAGAAACAGAAAGGCACACATTACGTTCACGGGATTTATCATACACTCTTTTCCAGAGCGACATGCATCAGTACATCATTTTTAGAGAGACTAAGACTATTTACAAGAGCCTAAAAGAAACAACATATGGGTCCTATCCAACTCTCTTTACCAGAGTCCAGTGTTTGCAGTAGCTGCTCCTGCTGGCCACCCAACACTGCCGCTCTGATGGAAGGCAACAGGTTGTGGTCAGTGTGGCCCTTCAGCGTATCCTCAGCTCTCCTCCGCCCTGCGCTAAAGAATAGCTCCTCTCTCCAGCGCAGCTCCTCCTGTTGGTCAGTCAGAGACAGAACCTCTCTAAGAGAGAGTCTCCAGGCCTCTCTCCACCTGTCTATACTCCCAGAGCCCCCCAGAAGAAAGCTCAGTCCCTCCAGCCCCACCGGACCTCCTTTGGGCATAAACACTGGAAACAATCGGGCATCAAGCAGACTGTGACTTGCTCCACTCTCCGATCCCCACAAATCCTCAGGCCTGTTACACACAAACATGCAAATACACCACAGGTGTAACATTCCATGCATTTGCTGTTTATTTGCCTACATTCTCAGAAAGTGATGTGAAATTTTTTAATTTGTGTTCCCTACTTTATTGCAGTGTGGCTATAGAACTGACTCCATGTTTGATTGAGGAATGAACCAGCAGAAGTGTCACCATGAGCCTGTAGTGGGAGAGGACAGTAAATATAAAAGGTTATATATGAGGCCACGGTATAAATGTAAACATCCAGTCCTAAAATCTGACATGCAGAGCAATACAGGGATACGTTCATTATTATTTGACAAAAATCTTTAAAAAGAAATAATATAATGGGTGTCTTAACATTTCTGTCCATCTTCAGCAATTGATTCATGGTTGCCTGGCAATAACACACTCAAACAACTAAATGTATTATATTTATATGTAAAACACACAATTTTAAATAAATGACTTAATTCTTCCACCATTTTATAAAATCACACAATGTCGTGAGTTTCAGTGACTGTATCTTGGGCAATGGGATTTTACTCTAAGATCACTTTAAAGCCTTGCCTTCTGTGTCTCTCGTTGATTTAATAGTTTAGAATTTGTAGTTCACTCTAGAAATCCTCATATTAATCATAATGAGCCAGAGACAGAACTACCATGCACAGCGTGTCCAAAGGACAATCTCTGCTCCTCCACACGCTGTCAGCTCTTGAAAAACTAGTAATACGTTTCAGATTTATTAAAGGAGAAATGTGCTTGAGGGGATACAGACACGGATACAGGAACCACAACGTTACATACCTCCAAACTGTCATGAGCTCCCAGCACTGAGAACACTGTTAACTTCAGATCTCCCAGCTGCACCCTGTGCCCCTGCAGAATTATGTTAGTGGTTGGAGGCAAGCGCTGTATGCAGGCTGACGAGTTCAGATCCAAACCTGATAGGAGGCATCCAGGATGCACTTGAATTGGACCCTGAAAATGAAATCACACAATCGGACAGACTGCACATGGCCCCAAAAGCACGACTCATTCTGATTCCACTCACTGAACTTTGGCAACTCCGAAATGCACAACATGCATTAAAAAGTAACTTTAAGAATATTGTCACCTAACCATCCTACAACCCAAGCAGGGAAGGCCTTTGTTACGTAGAAGCTATTTTTCAGACAACACTAGGACTCAGGGTTTAGAATTTGTTGGTCATAAAAACATATAACTTGTTGCTGAGAGAAAGGTATTTTGAAAAGGCTGTTTACTGTACTGTGGCAGCTCAAAATAGAGGGACTGTTAATTTATCTGCTGTTCATGAAGGCACTGTAAAATTCACTTAATAAAATAGCTTAGTAATAAGGAAGAATAAAAAGGTATACATATTATATATAAATATTGTTGAATACTGAATAAAACAAAACCATGTGGCTTTCTTTAACAGAATTTAATTTAATTTTAACAGAAAATGTTAAAGCATAACGGCCTACAGGAAAACAAGTTTTTTACCTAGTTATAAACACTTGGTCCTTGGGGTGGCAAACGTTGAGAAACTGTCCTCTATAAAATTAGACAGTGTTTGAAACTGAAACAGGAGAGGAATGTATTGGCTAGGATATCAACGTACAGGATGTTGAATGCTGAGAATTCAGCAACACCAGCCTGTTTATCGCTCCTTCAAGGTGTTTACGCATGCTAGCTCAATGCAAACCACTGGTGCAGCCACAGATTTTAAATCAAATTTAAAGCATTTTTAGAGGTATCCACATCAATGAAACTCTGAGGTCTGCTCTTCAAAAAACACATATGTACGACATACAGTACTGTGCAAAAGACCAAACTGTTTTGATATACAGTACTGTCTTTCCACAAGAAACGTTAACATTAGAATAAGTTCAAACAAACACAAAAGCAGTAAAGATATTATATCATATGGTGAGGAGAACACAGGTTCGGTTCCAGATTTCTCCTCAATGAAAATTGGATTTGTGAAATTCCATCAGCAGCTCCTGACTTAATTAAATGATAGACTGACTGAGTCAAACAAGGTTTCTGATGGGAGCTTTAATAAGGAATGCATTGATATACTGTACATAAAAATCAAATTTTACTGTACTAATTTATTCTTTTTAGGCTATATTTAGAGCTTTCAGTAATGTTGATGTGAAAAAAAACACTGAAATATTGTTTTCACAGGTGTTTTCGCAAGACTTTATGTCAGGTCTTGGGTCCCCTTCTCAGACTTTATCTGATCTGCAAGAATTCTGGGCAGTTTCCTAGTTATGGATTCATTATCTACGAAAAGGTTTTGCGCTTCCTGACCAGTGTAAAGGCGTGTACTTATTTAAGCAGGTGTCATTCCCCAAGTATCCACGCCAAAGGTGTTGACAGCATTGTATTCAATCAGCCGAGCGACAGGAACACTGACCTGTAAGTGGCAGTGTTGCACCACTGCCCCCGCTGCAACCCTCACATCACCTTCCAGTACTGTGTTGATCACTCTACTGCCCTCGCTCACACACTGCAACTCCTGAAGACAAGAAGATGAATTATGATACTCGATTTGAACTCTGTCAGTCCTACATTTGACTGTCTAAAAAACGTGCAGAATACAGGTTCTGCTCTAAATAACACAGAGAAAAGCAAACTGAAGACCCTTCATGTGTATTACCTGTATGTGCGAGAGCATCAGTCCCTCTGTCCCTGGCTCTGTCAGACGCACAATATGTTCTCTGCCTGACATTGTGAGGTAGTCATATCGCCCATCTGGAATGTAAA
Source organism: Brachypetersius gabonensis (assembly GCA_037577145.1). Lineage (NCBI taxonomy): Eukaryota > Metazoa > Chordata > Actinopteri > Characiformes > Alestidae > Brachypetersius > Brachypetersius gabonensis. Next base: position 18,393,246 of record JBBJLR010000133.1, on the reverse strand, counting down.
CTGCAAAGACATGCACACATAGCCCTGTGTGGATACGCATCCTAATGCAGAAAACAAACAGATAAATGTGAGAGAAGGAGTGTGAATGAAGTACCCAGAGAAAGGTGAACTCCTCTTAAAGTCCTCCAGAGCACAGAACGTGCACTTCTTACTGCTGCCCCCTGTGGACCGAGAGGTGAACTGCAACCTGGTCTCTCTCCATTTACAAACTCCATTTCAGTCATTTTTGAGCAAAGGCACATTAGAATATCCAGAAAGAGAGAGATCTGCAGAGAGAAGAGAGGCTCAAAATCAAGAGAAAACAAATCAGGAGAAAAGATGAATGTTCATTGTAGGAGTGTGTGTACCTGTAGGGGAGGTGCACCTGAATCCATGCCCAAGTAAGTGCACCCATCTAGTGGTGGAGTAACATGAGTCTGCAACAGCCTCTCAGATACAGATCTTGAGAAAAACACAGGACCCGAAACCTGTAATGCACATAACAGACACATAAACAGAGAATCGTGCATCATATTTAATCCAAACCTGAATATTGTTTTTGCAGAATTTCTAAATGTGGTTGACATTCAATGGCAATGAATATGAAAGTACATTTTTGATGACAGTTTGATGATTAAAGTTAATACAAATTTTGTCATACCAGAGGCACTTTGCCATCAGGCTGGGAAGCAGACTGAATCCTTTCTTTAGAACCCCGGTAAATGATATCACACACTCTACCCTGTCAATACAGAACTCAGCATCACTACATTGAAGTGTGGAGTTTCAGCCACAGCAGAATCTAGGCCAATACTCACCTTCCCATCAGTGAGGTAGACTCCATGGTTTTCAGCAAAAGACAAATCACCAGGCAAGGACACAACCCTTACTCCAGAGAAGGCTTCCCATGACATCTCTGCAGAGACATTTTACATTTAAACGTACAAGTGTGTGTGTGTGCATGAGCAAGCAGAGACATCATGCTGTGTGTAACCTCACGATTAGCGGTGGGGAGACTCAGGATCATATCAGTACTACACACCCAGACTCCAGGTGGAGAGCCAGCACACACCTGAAATAAACAAGAGGCAAATTTTACACACAAAAAAAAAACATGCAGGTTCAGCACAAACCAGTGGTGGAGCTTCACTCTTAAACAAGGTTGGTGGGAGGGGATAATTAGGTAAAGGGAAAAGACACAGAAGCATAATCAAACATGAATGCCTTTATAACAGTTTAATAACAGTAAAATAATTTTCTCAATAGCTGAGTGGATCTGTGTTTTCCTGAAAGCTAAAAAAATGTGAGGCGCACTGCCCTGTAAGCTCCGGGACCCTTTCAGTGTTTTGATTTTTATAAACTCCTGAAAGCCTGTCTTCCAAATAAACCACAAGGCACCATTCACACACATAGCACCCAGTAAAAACAAAACTTTTGCTGGACAAATATTGTTTGTAATGACTTAACTTTTCATCTCCCCATCCTGCTGAAGCCTCCCTTTTTGTTTCCTCGGAGCTGTCCTTCACCTTTGTTTCACATTTCTCTCTGGTATTTGTGCTTTCTTCTCTTCAGTGCTGCTGACTTTTGATGAACTATTCATTGCTGTCAGTTACATTAACAGCTATGCGAATCCTGCTGAATGTTTTTAAATCTTACTTTACCTACCGATATATTCATTTATTTATTTGTTTATTTATTTGTTTGTTTAAACATTTGCTCAATGTAAGTGCCACCCCCAACCTCTGTCCAAACATAATAATAGTAAGGCATCAGTGGCCTTACTATTGTGGCCGCTTCCTCTACTATGTCAGAAAATAAATGCTCATATATGCACTATTGTGTTTATATTGGTTTTTAAAAAGTGCGCTAGAACACGACTAGCTCGTTCAGAATCAGAAAAGCTGGACAGTGATTGGATAAATGCACCAAAATCGCCACTTTTCTGGCGAAGCTCAGGTTCTCTGAGAGTGAATGTATGTATAAGTCCCTTGCTGACCTTAGTGGAAAGGCAGTCTAACAGCATGTCTAAGCAGCAAACTGGTCCTTCAATGCGCTGCTCTTTCGCCCTAACAGGCATCCAGCAGAATGCCCGACTGCAGCCATCCCAGGGAAAATCCCTGCCCTGCCACAAACACAAAAACAATGAAGAATGACAATAAAAGAACAGCAGTGAAGGACCATGAAAAAAAGCTCGCCTTCTAATCATTTACCTAGCTTAGCTTTACCAGTGGAGGTTATATTGTATGGTAACCCCAAACCTACAAGAGTGAAGACTGAGTGCCTGCCAGCTAAAGAACTTTGCCCTTATGAACCTATTCAAGTGCAGAGAAAGTCTTTTCTTTCCGCCCAATTCCTCAGCAATGAAATTATATGTAAACTTATAAAATTTCCTCTTCTTACCGTGTGCAGTATGAGAATGTGTGCATCATCCAGAACATCTGCAGTAACCACCTACGTACAAAAACACACAAAAACAAAGGAGTAAACAGCAATGCCTTATGCTAATAAATTCTAATGCTAATAATATAAAAAGAATAAATATGTATCTCAGAACTTATCAGAACACCTATCAGAATCAGAATCAGAAAACTTTAGCGATCCCAGAGGAAGGCAAGACTATTAAACGAATAATCTGGTAGATTTAGAAATTACATTGTGCTGCTGCCGCTGCATGTGACACAAATAGAAAAGCTAATGTACTGCTGTCAAAGTAAATCCACTTTTTATTCAAAACCCACAGTATATCCTGCTCTGGCACTGAGGTGCTCCGCAGCCACCAGCAGTGCGTTGAGAGTGGCTCCTCCGCTGCCCAGGCGCTCCTGTGGGTCAGACACAGTGAGCAGCAGCGCTTCAGGGGGCAGAACCCCACGCTGCTGCCGTATCTCCAACTCTGCAATGTACAATAAGCACATTTAGGTTTATTGGCCTATTGAAAAAATGTAAATGCCAAATGGCACGATTCATTACACAGAGAGCAGATCTAGCTCTGTTTGATTTAGTGCAGCACATTGTATGAGAAGATGAATTAAAATAAATTGTACTCAGTAGTAATGTGGCACTACTGGTACATATACACACAAATTTTCTCAAACAACATTTATACTGAGAACCTTTCTGCTCCAGTATATTTTCACACCAAAAATGTTATATTATCAGATGAGACCAAAACAGAAGATTTTGTCTAGACTCCAAAGAGGTAAGTGTGGCGCAAAACTAACACTGCCCATTCTTCAGGAAACATTATACCTATGGTGAAATATGATGGCAGCATCATGCAATGCTATGGGGATGCTTTTCAGTTACAGTGACTGTGAATCTTGTCAGAATTAAAGGGAGAATAATTGGACACAAAAAACGGAAAATGGTGCAGAAAAACTTGTTCCAGTCTGCAATACGCAGCCAAGAGCGCTAGGCATCGCTGAGGTATCCTGAGCAAGGTACCGTCCCCACACACGGCTCCCCGGGCGCCGTGTTCCTGGCTGCCCCCTGCTTCACTTGGTGAATGGGTTAAATGCAGAGGTTGAATTTCGTGCTGTTCACACCGTGTGCTGTGGTGCGTTCACGTATGACAGAATGTTCACTTTCTTTTTTTCAATAAACCTATGGCTTGGGAGAAGATTCATCTCTCAACATGACAATGACCCTAAGCATAAAACGAAAGTCACACTGGAATGGCTCATAAACAGAAAGATGAATGTTTTGGAAGGGCCAAGTAAAGCCCTCTTAATCCTTTTGAGAATCTGTGGCACTATTTGAAAACAGCTGTCCAGGTTTTCTTGTCCTTTCCATCTCTATTAATGTGCAAACTGAGACATTCTTAGCCGAAAAGAAGTATGGCTGTTATTGCAGAAAAAATCTTTGCTCGGAGTACAGGTTTTTTTATTTAACTCTGCAGAAAAATATTTCTTTTTGACCATTCTGTCTGAATGAAATACGTATTTGTAACCATTCAATCAGTGTTCCCAAACTTTCATTTTCTCAAGGTGTCAGCTGTAGACTAAACTCTTCCAACTCCGGTTATCTTACTGTTTTTTCCTGTTAATAAAAGGAGATAATGAGAACATGGAATCTGGCATAGCTCCACCACACACAACAACAAGTCAGTCTAGTGTTAGCAGTTTACAGACCACTGTTCCTCACCAGAATTAAATGAATGTAAAGTGGCCGCTTATCAGGTACCTCAGAGGTGCCGAGTGGGTTCGGTTCCCAAGACCGCTAGGCACCTTTGAAGTATCCTGAGCAAGGTACCGTCCCCACACACTGCTCCCCAGGCGCTGTGTTCCTGGCTGCCCCCTGCTTCACTTGGTGAATGGGTTAACTGCAGAGGATAAACCTGGAGAGCAGTATGTAGGGACGGCATCTTGCTCAAGGGCACCTTAATGGTGCCACTGACAGTCCTGGCATTCAAACCCACGGCCTTGCGATCACAGGTGCAACACTAACTACCAACCCACCAGCTGCCAGCTAGTGTAACAATTCTGTCACTGTTTTTCTCACACAGTGATGAAGTTTCCTCAGTGTCAGATTCCTTATGTTTGAATGTACACCCACAGCACCCTTATTCTTTTTTTAACCTGTTAACGAGAACAATAAACACCTCCACACTCAACAACTAGTCTACCTTGTGTATGCAGGAATCTACTTCTTTCAGAAAAGTGTGAGAGGTGCAGAAGGAAGAGTTGGCAGTTTCCTGATTCTCCACCCAGGAAACAAATATTCCCACAAGAGTGTTTAGTGTCTCTTCAAGTCTTGTAGGGCTTTTTTCGTGTACATATATACACAAAATCTATATCTGTTTATATATACATATATATAGTGTTCATATATAGTAGTTGGGAATGGAGCTCAATCTTATTCTACTTCCCCCAAACTATGAAGGCTGTAATGTTAATTAGTAGTGCAAAACGGCTCATTTGTGCAACTACAGCCAGACCTGTTTAGATCTACACTACACACTTTATCATATGTTCTGGTGTTAGTACTGCACCAGTAGCTTCGTCGCTTCCATTCTTACCTCTCTGGAAGGCATACACACTGTCTTTGTGCTGGCAGGTGAGGACCACCACAGTCCAGTTGAACACCCCCTTGAGGGACATAGCGAAGAGGACTTGTCCTCTGTTGTGAGACCACAGTCAGGAATCCGCTCGGACTGTTAGTGCTCAGTCCTAAAGCCCTCCCTGATGGACCGGTATAGCGCTCTTCTGTGTACTTTCTGGTCCCGTGTGCAGTTCACTAGAGGGAGCAGGGAGCTTTGAGACGAAGACTAGACGACCCGCGCGTCAGAAGTCTGCAGGGTCTTCTGGGTAATGTAGTTTAACCTTGAGCAGACTTTTCTCCTCAAACAGCCCCATGATCTCGAGATTAACTCCTTAAACGCTTCCGTCTCTGACGAGAAACATCCAAAATTAGTTTTGCACTTAATAATCCGGAAGTGGATCGCACTGATATTTATTTTATTTATTATATCTTTTTATTTCAGAGGTGTAACCCGATACTGTGAAACTAAAATTTATTTGCAAACAATTACATAATCATTCTTGTTTAATGTAAATATTTAATTACTAAATAAATGACCAAGTATAACCTTTTTATATATTGTAAATGACCTCTAGAAGTCCACCAGCAATAACTTCATGGACCACTAAGGTGCTGCAGGCCACAATTTGGGTAAGAGTGCTGTTGGAAAACACACATACACAATATATACATACAGTATTTAAAATTGTAACTGAACCTACACATTTTTATATGTAATTTTCATAATGGTGCTAATTAATTTGTGAAGAAAGTTTGGGGTATTATTTAGTCTTTTATGCATCATTGTAGATATTGTACATTTTAGGCCAAGAATCAGGCCCCTAGTGTTTCAAAAACATTGCATTTGTTGGCTTAGACTGCTTTTAGAGACAACTTGGATGTCTGGTTCTCATCACTGCCACCATTAAAAAATTTGTAAAGTTTCTCACAAATGGTTCTTAAAGACAATTTACTCTAGACTACAGTTCCTCTAACTCCCTTGGGATGCATTTTGTATTGTGATAGTTTAATGATGTATTCATCCATTGTTCACCATCTAACACACAAAACCACAAACGATGTAGTTTTTTCTTTAAATGTATTCACTTTATTTTATAAAACATTACTCATATTGGCCACTTCCTCATGTAGACTAACATGAAATATTGTCACATAATCCAATATAGTAGAAAGGACTTTGAGTTCTTTACCCAGAAGAAATACCACACCCAGAACACCACACACACAGTATTTCTCACCTGTTAATGTTTATCATGCAAGACACCCACGTTTTCAGTGGGGGTGGGCCTCCACGATCATGGCGTCTCTGATAAGAGAGGGGGAGGGAAAAAAAAAACCCCAAAAAAATGACACCAACCCCTTCTGGGTTTTCCTCTGCGAGCACACCTGAGGGTGGGTGTGGTTGGTAATGGGGGAATGAGCTGACATCAGTTACAGCCCTGGAGCATCACAGGGTGCTCAGAGGCACAACGGTAGTGCTCAGAGCCTTCGTCAGCTTAAAGTAAAAGTCATGTGGTATGAACTCAAGAAAATGGTTAGCTAACTTGGATAATCTGCTTTCCACAGTCTGACAAAAGACCCATCACATACACTATGGACATCTACAGAATGCATCAGAACCCAGTTTCCCAAAAGCATATTAGTGTTAAGAACATCTTAACTGGTAGAGTGTGGTCAGTTTGATTCTTGTCGTCCCTTTTGCGAACGATCTTTATAACAAGACACTTTGGGGAAACCCAGTCCAGAGGTCAGTAAATCAAAAAGGTCACAGAGAAAAATGTGTTTTAAAAAGAAGAAAAATAATACTGAATAAAAATGATTTGTTGCCACTAACTTACATAAAAAACAAATATACATTATATCAGTACATATGTAGTAAAACTTTGCAATAAGGGCACTAACAGCCCTGTTCTGCAAACATCTAGGCTTACATTCACAGTAAGGTTATAATGGCATCTGCGTGTTCTACGTCACGTGAGGCAGTTCTGAACAGTTTGTACATTGCTAATCGTTAAAATACACACATGAACACCAGCGCACTCTGGCACAGCAGACAAGAATGGGGAAAAAGAAAAAGAAATGTGCACATTTCTCAAAATAGCATAACCCTTTTTCATCCAACACAGAGTCACATTCCAAGTCACCACCAAGTTGAAATGAATGCATTGACTCTACACAGCAGGTTAAACCCTGCTTACCCTGTCATTGACCTGCAAAATCTTCCAAATCTTTTTAATAATAACAAATAATAGAATATAGTGGAACCTAGCTGGACAAATTTGTTTAGCATGAAATTCTGTCTTTTATCTAGCACCATCCTGTTGTAAATGTTGGTCCGCTGATTTTTGCACCTCACGCTGATTCTAGCTAGAATAAAATGTGCATATAAAATATCCTTACATGGTCAGAAACAGAGGCTATTTTACATTCCCTAGTGCGGGAATGAACGTTTTTAGCCAGCTCAGTCGGTCAACACACACAGAGCACAGGTGCAAGCAGACATCATTGGCATAAACATATGGAGAACATTTAAATGGTAATGGCTTATAGGAGGTGAATGGGTCACCCTGAGCACAGGGTTTGGCTTTAGTGAACTGACTGAGTTGACCCCCCACCCCCCAAGTTTGGTCCAACAAGTTGACAATTTGTCATCCCAGTTCAGAGTGATTGTCCTCTTCTCCAAGTCTGCTTGCATGTGTGTTTATACACGCATGTGTATGAACAAGGACTCATATTAGCTAAGCGTAGCTAGTATATACAGTCTTGTCAGATTTCAGCTCAATCCTAGCAAAATCAACGCTACACTGCTGAAACACACTATCCTGGTTCCCCTAGAGGACAAGTATCTAAGCAACATATGTGTGACATTTCTCCTGAGAGAGAGCAAAAAAAAGAACAATCCTGCTGCTGAAGAGTGTTCATGTGTGTGTTCCAGCATGTTAAACTGTGTAACAGCAGTACTCCAGCACAGAGATCTTTAGAGTTAAAGCCTAATGAATTGTGTGTAGAGTTCAATTCTACTAACTCTGGTGTCTTATTGCATAGCAGCAAAAAGAAAAAAATAAGTAAAAAGAAAACTTCAAGAAACTTCCCCATGCACCTGGAATTACAGCCTTATTTTTGAGCATGCGTGAATAGTCCAATCAGAATGGACTATAAGGCAACCCAAAGAACAGAGTGTCAAATACACACTCTTCACCTTCAAATCTCATTCTCTCTCTCTCTCTCACACACAAACACACCTTTTCAGAGTAGTCATACTGTCTGTGCTTGGTACGTTTGGAGTATTTGACAGTTTTAGCCAATATACAGGCAAATAATTAGCAATATTAACATTAATATTAAGCACATTCTTCCTGATACACAACGAAAAGAGTCTCCTCGTCATGTAGAACAATTGATTGGCACCCATCACCATCGGTCCATGTGTGTTTAACAGCAGGTCAGCACTGGAATGGTTCTGACAGTCAGACGCAAGGACACACACACACACACACACACACACACACACACACACACACACACACACACACACACACACACACACACACA
>JBBJLR010000133.1:18359663-18370627 GCA_037577145.1 Brachypetersius gabonensis | reverse complement strand
TATGACTTGCTGGTTGAATAAAATCAACTTTAAGTGAAAATTTGCCTGGGGTATGAATAATTTCGAGGCTCACTGTAAATCCACTTTCTAAGTTTTTTTTTTTTTTTCTACATTTATTGCCTGTAGTTACTGGGCAATTTATCAGCCATCTTCTACCCTGTTAATAAATGTAGGCTAAATGATCGGTGTGAATGTTCCAGTCTCAGCACAAAAGGAACAGTGACATGGTAGTTGTGTGGTAGTGTGTGAGATGTTGGCATAAATCTATTAGGCCATTTTACACTTACTTACCACTTTATTAGAAACACCTACCTTATTACAGAGGTGATCATGAGTCAAATGCATGAAAGTCTGAATCGAGTCTCTGGGGTTTTACTCCAAGTCAAGTCAGAATATTATTTTAGCTCCAGGGATTGTGTTGTACACAAGTAAGCCTGCCAGGATAAACACTGTATTAAATAGCAAGCCTTTCAAAATAGAAAAAGCTTCAGTATGAAGAACAGAACTGAAACTCCACATGAAAAAATTGTGATTTAAAAGACAGATGTTTAAAAGAAAAAGGCAAAACAACTTAAAATAGTTAGCGAGAGGAGTTGATGAACTCTGCAGCTTAAGTCTGTAATAGTTTAGTCTGTCACAGACAAAGATGCAGCTATATACAGTAGAAGTTCTAGAAGTTCTATATACAGTAGACGTTCTAGGCAAACATGTGGTATCTGTGCTTTCAGGTAGCCTCAGAGTACTTCAAGGACACTACCCTTTTGCTGATGGGAGTTATATGCCTGGCTGCTTCCATTGAAAAGTGGAACCTGCATAAACGCATTGCCCTTCGCATGGTCATGATAGCAGGGGCCAAACCTGGAATGTAAGTCATGCTTACACAGTCTCACTTATGGTTCTGATTTCTGAACCATGACAGACCGTCTGAACAAACCTGTTCTTCTTGGAATGTACGACATATGCTACGTTGTACACCTAGGACATCTTGTCACTCTTTTAGTGTCACAGGCAGGGGTGCAACTACTCGCTTTTTGGGGGGTATTCTTGATTTATTGAAATAAGAGTTTAATTTAGTATGTAAACATAAGTAGTATAACACTCACTGAAGTCACAAAAATCACTACATATACATTAGTTACGTTTAGCCTCAAGCCTTCGTGACATGAGTAGAAAGTGTTTTAGTCCAGACTGTTTAGAACAAGGAACAATACAGGACAAGTTGATGCATTACTGGGCAACATTGTATAGATGCTTTCATTTGATATTCAGCTTGCTTTGTTATAGGTTGGTGCTGGGTTTCATGTGCTGCACAGTATTCCTGTCAATGTGGCTGAGTAACACTTCCACCACTGCTATGGTGATGCCCATTGCTGAAGCTGTGCTCCAGCAGCTCATCTATACTGGCATTGCTGATTCCCATGATGACTCTGACACTGGGGAAACACAAGAGGATGAAAGCGGTAACACAAAGCCCTTTCATCATTCACATGGAACAACAAAGGGCATTATCATTAAAAGACAAACACCTGCATAAAGATGTTATGCTTATATTCATTGTTTAATCCATTTGTACACTTGCAACCTGTTGAGCTAGTCTATAAGGTACACTTTAATCTTCTTTGCAGATAAAGAGGACACTTTAAATAAGAATCAACTTGAGCTTCTGTACCATAAAGACAGGTAAGTATTTTTTCTTTTTTTGTCTTTACCACCATGTTTATTTGCTATATTTTCTCATTTGTCTTTGTTAATTCGTGCAGTTGTGAGAAACCAGAGCTCTGCACATTGCCTGAGGTAAGGCACATGACATCATCTGAATGATGATAAAATATCGTCACAGTTCTGTGAGTGCACTCCAGCTTTCTTTCTCTGTAATACAGGAAGCCAATGGACTTGCACTGAAGCCAGGTCTGGGACCCGACCTTCCAAAGCAGACTAACGGATATTTACCTGAGGTGAAACATCAACAAAGCTGATCAAGGCAGTGATATGGCCTTAAATTTCCGATAAAAACGAATCGCTTTTTGTTTGCATTTTTCAGGCTGCAATTGATATTTCTCTACCCAAGAAACCCAAGATCCGGAGGGACTCTTTGTACCCCACCAAGAGGGACCACATGATTTGCAAGTGCCTGTCTCTCAGCATCACATATGCAGCCACCATTGGTGGCCTCATTACCATTACAGGCACCTCCACCAACCTCATCTTCGCAGAACAGTTCAATAAGTATGTTTCCCTTGTAGTTGAATGAATACGTTTTTTTGGGTATATAAGATCAAAATGACCAAGAAATAAAACTTTTGCATTTGTAAGTTGCTTTGCCATACTAGCACACAACCAATGTCATCTCAAATCTTATATTATAAGGAGCTTGATTATCTTCCTTTAGGCTCTTTGTTAACAAGAACCTGTACTTTCATTTGAGGGACCTACAATTAAGGGAAAGTTGCTTTAAAATATTAGGGCAGTAGTCACTGATTGGTACCATGGTTCTGCTTCAAGATGTAAGGAAAGCACTGTCTGCTTTCCAATACATTACTCAAGCAAAGTAATTATTTGTTTTGTCCATAAGAGATTATAACTAGGCCAGGTTTGCTTAAAATGAGAGACAAATTCTTGGAAAGGTTAACCTATTTTGTGGATTTGCAGAACATTAAGATTTAAATCATTCCCTTTTACACAAAACCTCGTGTTTTTGTTAAACCTCACTACAGATATATATAATGTAAAACTTTGAAAAATGATACGTATGGCCACTGAATGCGAATTATGTCATACTGCCTTCATTTTTTCTATTAATTGCATTATGCTTATTGACGTCTTTCAATAACATGGAACCCTATTCATCCTCGCTTTCAGTCGATACCCCGAGGCAAAAGTCATCAACTTTGGCACATGGTTCATCTTTAGCTTGCCAATTGCTCTTATCATGCTGGTATTAACTTGGATCTGGCTCCACTGCTTGTTCCTGGGATGCAAGTAAGAAAAAACGCCACTGTGGATTTTACACAGTCACATGCAAATGTTTGAATCTTGTCGGATAACATTTTTTAAAATATATTTTTTGAAAAAATAAGCTAACACCTCATCTATGAAACAAACTTCAACATAGCACTTCCCTGCGATTTGTTGTTTCAATTCAAATGCTAAGTTTAACAAAATATCTCAAGTTTTGCACAGGCCATTTTCATCCCCTAGAAGAAGAGTAATTGTAAATTGTGCAAATGTCTACTTTATTTTTTGCTTCAAATCAAAAACATGTAATTTGACCTTGAGTGCCCATGTTTTTGCATACATTGTTTGTACCAGAAAACTGTAAACAATCTACAAACAATAATTCCTGAAAAGCTGTTGGTTCAGATGTGTGATCATTTTGAACAGTAATAAAATGATTAATGTATTGATTTAACCACAGATGTCTCATTGGTAAAAAAAAAACAATACAAAACAAAACTCTCAGTTTCAGAGAAACTTGTTCTTGGAGTAAGAAACGCAAAACTAGACGCGAGATCCTCTCAGAGAAACGAATTCTTGAGGAGTACCAGAAGCTTGGACCTATCAGGTAAAACACAATCTTCAGGTGCCCATTAGGATGCCTCTCACTGCTCTATCTTGAATGTAGTTGCAGTTCTACTTCTAAAAAATTTCTTCTTTGCTGCCCTACAGCTATCCTGAGGTTGTGACTGGCCTTTTCTTCATTCTAATGACACTCCTGTGGTTCACAAGAGAACCAGGATTTGTTCCTGGCTGGACATCCCTGTTTGAGAAGTGTGTGAAAACCTATTCTCATGCTTTCTGTCCAGTTCCATGAGTTTAAGAATGTTTGTGCATGAGTAAAAGAGCTACATCTGTAGTACACTTATTTGTTTATAATTTCATTTATGTTGCCTTTCCAATTGGACATCTCAATACTGGTTTCTTAAAGAAAAAATGGAACAATTCAAACAAGAAATTTACACTGGCATTAAATGTATGCTGCCTTGCAGGAAAGGCTACAGGACTGATGCCACAGTCTCAGTACTGCTGGGCTTCCTCCTCTTTCTCATCCCTGCACGCAAGCCCTGGCCATCTCCATTCTCTAGCAAAAGCAAAGGTCAGAACTTACAGTATTACTTCTCAACACCCTAACACTCCAGCCACCAGCTATCATCAGGCAAGCCACATAAGCCCTAATATGAATTGCTAGGTTTATCCAGTTGCAATTCCGGAGTGCATTGGGGAGCTTAACAGATCACACCCTGACAGGTGTCTCATTAGGGCTGTTTAAAAATCATATCTCAAATATTTTTTTAAGTTTGTTTTGGGTTCAGATTGCACATTTAGGTTTCTCATAGCCTGTGCCACACTTGAGTTCTCAACTCCCTTTGTTTGCAGGGTTATGTACATACATCACATTTAGTCCTGGTCTTCTTAATGAAAATAAGTACACACTACGCAATTTAACACACAATTACTGTTTACTTGCTGAAAACATTGCCATCTACAGCTGAAGAGGACGAGGAAGAGGAAGAGGAAGACCCCTTGGCACCCATGATCACCTGGAAAGACTTTCTGAGACTGATGCCATGGGAGATTGTCATTCTGGTTGGAGGGGGTTATGCACTGGCAGCAGGGTGTAAGGTACTGATATTTTTCTGAATGTATCTGTGACACATATAGTTTTGGGAACAATGATGGATTATTTTAATTCATGACTTTTAAGGTAACTACAGTAAACCCCCAGTTTTACGCGGATCGGGACTCGATTCAGTCGATCCAGCGGATCCAGTCATACGCCGTTTATTTTCGAGAACGAAACTAATCGTTTTACGTGGAAATATTCAGGACAACGCGGAACCTGCAAATATTTTAGTGCTTCTGGCTCCCGGTGCATGGACTTTAAAGCTCTCTCGTACTCTCTGTCGTTCTCTCTGGCTCACTCTCTCTCGCGCGCGCTCTTTCTCGTTCGTGAGTTTTCTGGAGAGCGCGTTTCTGTCTTGCGCGCGCACGATCTCTGTCTCCCTCTCTCTCTCTCTCTCTCTCTCTCTCTCTCTCTCTTTGTCTGTCTCTCTCGCGCGCGCGCGCTCGATCGATCGATGTCTGTCTTTCTCTCTCTCGCGCGCGCGCTCGATCGATCGATCTCTGTCTGTCTGTCTTTCTCGCGCGCGATCTCTCTCTCTCTCTCTCTCGTGCACGAGTTCTGTCTGTCTGTCTCTTTCTCTCTCTCTCTCGTTTGCGAGTTCTCTCTGTCTGTCTCTCTCCCTTCTCCGTCACTTTTCCGGAGCACGCGTTCTCTCTGTCTCTCTCTGTGTCTATCTTACATTTTCGTTAAGGGTAATGTATTAAACTGAGTTTAAAATAAAATTAAAATCTTCTGTGAGCACATTTGGGGGCATGTTTAGGGTTTACACTATTAATATGGGCATTTTAAGGCATTTCTTTGACCAAAACAAAGAAATGTTTGTTTTTCAAATGTTTGTTTTCAACGCGGTTTTTCATTATACGCGGGTGCTCGAATAACGAGGGCTTACTGTATATTCTCCTGTGATTTATCTGTGCAGGTATCAGGTCTGTCCATGTGGATTGGCCGGCAACTGGAACCTATGAGCGGCCTGCCCCCGTGGGCCGTCACACTGTTGGCTTGTCTGCTTGTATCAGCAGTGACCGAGTTTGCCAGCAATCCTGCTACACTCACAGTGTTCCTCCCCATCCTTTCTGCACTGGTGAGGACACTCAAAAGACAGAGTGAAAAATATAGAATGGTATTGTTCTTAGGCACCTCCGTGACATTAGACTACAGATGATCAAATTGTATTGGAGAACTGAAGGCTATAACATACATCTTTCATTGAAGCCAAGAAGCTCTTTTGGCACCCACCTCTCCTAACCCATGCCTTATTGTATCCATTTAAAAAAGTACAACCTTTCTCATCACAATCCAAATTATGATTAAAGCAATAGCTCTCATGCCACAGTCAACCAAGACATGCTTAGTGCCTAAAGTTTGCTTCTTTGCACTAGAGCTACAAGATTACTATAAAAGTCTACACCAGGTACAAACTGCCAAGAAACATCACACATTTCCCTCACTGTATGAGTATACATGAGTATGCACATTTAGCAAGAAGGTCCTAGGTCCGATTCCTGGCTGGGGCAGGTGAGGGCAACTTCTGTGTGGATTTTGCATGTACTCCACATGTCTGTGTGGTTTCCTCCCACAGTCCAAAGACTTGCATATCAGGTGAATTGGATATGCTAAATTTCTCTTAGGGGTGAGTATGTTCATCTGTCTGTCTGCCCTGCAATGGACATCCTGTCTTGTGACTGCTGGAAAGAACATCCCCCTGAATGTCTCTTGATATGGATAAGTTACTTGGATAACGAATGAACAAAAAAGTACTTTGGGATAAAGAAGTTTTTGTAAAAACTATAATTCATTTTTAGTTCATACATTTCAGTTTATACTTTTCCTGAAAACATTAAATTAATTATATCCTACATGTGTATCCAATAGTTTAAACATCAGTTTAAAATAATACTGAAGCACTGAAATGTGGAGGATCTACAAAAAATGGGGCCACACAAACTTTTGCATATGCCTGTATATGTAACATGTTTTTAAGATATAGTTTTTTAAGATATAACTGCAGGCACAGTCACGGAGTTAAAAATTATGTTTACTAAGTCATGTTTTGAGTGGCCTCTAAACCAGCTTTTGATCTCTCTTTCCCGGTTAGTCAGAGACCCTACAGATAAACCCCTTGCACACTCTCATCCCAGCCACCATGTGCGTTTCCTTTGGTGTAATGCTGCCCGTTGGAAACCCGCCAAACGCCATCGTGTTCAGCTATGGACACGTGCAGATCAGCGACATGGTGAGACATCATAAGCCAATTACACTGGTCCTCTACTGAAGTATTATATAACTCCGGCTATTATGCTCAAGTTCTCTTGCACATGGAATGTGTGCTACAAATGTAAATTAGGCAATGCTACTTGATGATACAATTCATCTATTTTATTGTGTCTCAATTTTCTGCAGGTTAAAGCTGGTTTTGGGGTGAATCTGATTGGAGTTTTGGTTGTCATGCTGGCCATAACCACATGGGGTGTACCCCTTTTCCAACTGACTGAGTTCCCTACCTGGGCTGTAATGAGAAATGCAACTGGCAGCTTGTAGCCACAAGTACCATTTTTTGACAGAAACAAATGGAGGACATTTTGAATGTGTGCCAAATGAGGCATTTTTTTATTTTCCCGTTATGGGCTCAGTTTGTGCTCCTCTCGTGTCAATTGCACAGTTGCAATACCATAGTGAATGCAGGGAGTTTGAAAGCGCTGGACACAAACCACAGAGTTAGCATAAAAAGAAAATGTCACCAGTTCTAGAAATTACTGATCATTGCAGGATTGTGTTGTTTATTTGTGTTTCAAACTTTATAGGTGGAAAAAGACATTAATTACTATGGCTGAAAAATGAAATGTTTTTATATTGAAATTTTCATATCACAAGTTTCAATGTCCTAGGTTATGTTATCTTAAAAGGGACTTCCACAGATTTTTGAATAATTCACTTGCAAACAGTAATTCAGAGTGGTTTGGTGTGGAATGTTGCATTGTAAACTTAATGACTTAAACTTAAAATGATTTCTTTACAGTGGTGTTGATTAAAAACAGGGATCACAAAGTGAATAAAAAGCACCAGTAAACCTATACATTATGAATTTTAACATGTAACACTGATAGTGGCAAAAAAGTGAATTATATATGGTAATGCATAAAATGTTTAAGGCCAAAAAGTTCTCAAAACTGCTGTACAATGTTTCATGCATCAGGCAATTTATTTTAGTGTATTGTTTAATAACTTGCTACAAGTTAATTTTTGGAGGAATTAAACTCATTGAGTTCCTATCAACTGCTGTGAACAGTTCTCTAGAAGGAAGCATTTCACATCCGACCACTCTGAATGACTTTGTTCCCATCTTAGTATAATTATGAAGAAATTAAAAATAAAAAAAAATGACTAAGTTTAAGAGGGGGAAATTAACCTAACAATGCTGAGATTGTAAAATGCAAATCTGGCACACAGGACCTACAGTGTTCAAGACTCTTTTCTGAAAAGATGGATGTGCTGGTCTTAAGGAAAAAAAAAGATCAAAAGTAATTGGATTTAAATCAGTCACCTCATTGGTCAGAAAAAACTGCAATTAAATATTTTCCTCAAGTTGTTCAGTCTTTAGTTTCTTTATTCAACATCTTACACCATATCCATTCAGTAAAAGAAGAGAATACAGCAAACAGCAAAAATCTGGGGGGGTTGTACCAACTGAATGTAAAATCTGCATATAAAACAGATTCACTAATAAATTTACTGAGTTCTTCTGTGCATTCTGGATTTAAGTTCTTTGTGAGCAACTATGTGGAAAAGTGGAATCAGAAAACCATATACTGTACTTTTAGGATAAGAAAATGTTGGAAGAAACATGAATCACATTGCATTGTTTTTCTTTATGTACTTCTATAGTTCATTTAAACAGTCATCTCTGTAAATACCTGGAACTGTTTCATTACTATCAATAAAATCACTCCTGAATCTATGTAAAATATTTCATTTAATTACAGCAAACACTTTTACAAACCAAAACAAAATAATTTTGTACTTTACATCCCATCATAGCATGTTGGTCAGCATGTTCATTGTTAGGCACTCAACTCTGTCACCTTAATTCATTTTAAGACATCTAGATCTTAACAGAATACAGAACAGAATCTGCCACTTTCAGGTAGTTGTGCAGTGGGGTGCTGCAATACACAAACTGAACATGGATGTGTGGGATAAATAAGGTCTCTGAGGATAGTGTAGTCACTAAGGCCACAGCAGAAGTAATTCAGTTTATTGCCTAAATACAGTGCGATGTTCTATAATTTTGATGACCTTGCAGCAGGTTCATATCCCTTATTCTCAATCTTCTCCTTGTACTTCAGGAAGTCTCTTCGCTTGTTGAAATACTTCACCTGTCATTGCAATATAGTACACACTTAACCAATACAATACATTTAACCAACACGTCAATATCTTTTAACAGATATATGTCATCTGTCTAAGACAGATTGTATCACGCTGATTCTAGCCGTTACCTGATACTGCTGTGCTGCCACTGGCTCCAAGAGAGTAAACATTTGCTAAAACTCTATAAAACATACTATGCAAGTTCTGTAAAATAGCACACCTACTTGATTAACACGCATACATACCCACTGAGCAGGACAATGAACCTCGAACTCTTTCTTATATTTCTCGCAAGCGCTAATGTTGTCTTGACTGTAGTCCAGACACTTCCACAATTCATCTCGAGCGCCCCAGCAAGCGCGCCTCTCCCGCGAGTTTGGTGCAGTCATAGCTGGAGGTCGAATTCAACGTGTATTAGTAAATGAGAGCAACAAGCATTTACAATAACACAAACACATAAAGAGATTAATTACTTTACATCCGAGAGAGAGAGAGAGTTTAATGTCGTCTGGTATTTACATCCGTCGCTGCATGCTGACGTAGGGAAGGGCTGAAGCCGTAAGGGCGTTAGAAGAACACTAGATGGTGTCCATTTCACTCGCTATCATGCGCGAATTGGTTTCTCTTGATGTGGTCGCATGAGGTTATTTTTCACTGTAAAACATGCCATTAACCACAATATGCAGTATGAAAATACACTGCACATCTACAGCGACATCAGATTTAAAGTTCAAAACATTATTTTATTATGTAACCCCAATATAATACATTGAATTCCGAAAGCATGAAGAAATGAACTGTTCTACATAGTTCATGCTTAGCAGATTATATACGCTATACAAAATATATTTTATATTTTGCATTGTTAAAACTGCTTTTCATCATTACAACCTTTCAGTAAGACACTGTACATTTTAAAACAGCCTAATATTATTATTAATTGTAACAAGTCTCAATAATACAGTTGGTCTCCTGTGGGAAAATGTTGCTTACCTGTTGAACAGACTGCTATTTATTGATGCTAAAATATTTTTTGTGCCGCTACAGAATGAAAATATTTCACATAAACGTAGTAACCCCTGTGAAAAAGAAATGCACACAACTTCTAAAAGTCTTATACCAAACCTTTACTGCCAGAAACAAATCTTATGTGGCACATACCACAAAAGTAGCCAACTTCTCATTTTCCTCACGTATGAATAAAGCACACATCTACAATGCTTATATGTTGCTTATATGCTTTATGTTTTATGCATTTGATATATATTTTACATGCAGTTTGACTTCCCTATAAACATATTAGGTTCTAATACAGTATAGGCTAAATGCTCCATTAAGCTCAAGTACCAATTAAGCACACTTGTAACTTTAAACACAAATTGTATAAAGAAAAAACAAGTAATTTTCATGCTTGATATTTAATTCAATAAATGTGGTTATTATTAAATATTATTAAATATATTTAAGCCAATCAGACAGCTGCATATTCTGACAACTTCCTGGCAATGTTCCCTCATCCTGGTGACCATTATGAAAGCTGCGTAAAAAAACTTTGGCCAGAAGAGACCCCTCAGAAAAAGTATCACTATTTTTTTTTTAATTTACAAATTTAAGAGATGAATGTTTCTAACACCACCTAGAACAAGTTGGAACTAAGTTAGAGATAGTTACAGTAGTTTTACAGGCTTTTAGCAAATGCTATGATATGCGGTTAGCATGCTAGTCATATAAGATTGGGCACAACGTTGATGTATGATATCTTGTGTTTTACTGTTCAGTACATAATTGATTTCCAGATTGTTGAGAATTAATATTTCATAAATAGTATTAAAACAACCATTGTTAGTTTTCTTTTCAATTAAAGTTTTAAAAACTGAGCAATACATTATTTTCACAGATTTACAATGACAAAACCAAGGTGGAATTACAGCTCCTGCCCCAAAATGAAAGAGGCATGTCGTCTTTATCAAGAGGG
>JBBJLR010000133.1:18289194-18333622 GCA_037577145.1 Brachypetersius gabonensis | reverse complement strand
ACTACACCCACTGCTCCTCCTAATACTACACCCACTGCTACCTCCACTCGTACTACTAATACTACACCCACTGCAACGCCTACTCCTACTACTCCTACTACTACACCCACTGCTCCTTTTAATACGACACCCACTGCTACCTCCACTCGTACTACTAATACTACACCCAATGCTTCTTCTAATACTACACCCACTGCAACCCCTACTCCTACTACACCCACTGCTCCTTCTAATACTACACCCACTGCTCCTCCTAATACTACACCCACTGCTCCTCCTAATACTACACCCACTGCTACCTCCACTCGTACTACTAATACTCTACCCACTGCAACTCCTACTCCTACTACTCCTAATACTACACCCACTGCTGCTTCTAATACTACACCCACTGCTACCCCTACTCCTACTACTTCTAATACTACACCCACTGCTACCTCCACTCGTACTACTAATACTACACCCACTGCTCCTTCTACCCTGCAAAGTCCTAGTTAGACGTTAACATGTTTCCTTTTAAAAATTGGTGGCCATTTTTGTATGGAGGCTCCTCAGGTGCAATTTAATGATGCTAGGTGCCATCTTGCACTTTGTCATTTCCTTTTTAGCGGGAAAAAATAGAGAGAAATGAAAATGCCTGGTCTCTGACGATGCATTACAGACTCAAGGGTAAGAATATAGTAGAATATAGTGCCTGGACTGGAACATGTGCTGGTGTTGAAGCATTATGGCTGTTCTGCCACATATTAGGCTGAAGTTTATTAGAGAGGAGTGTGAATATGAAGCGGCGGACGAACCGTGAGTGATAAGCCTGGTGTGCCGCAGCACAATGGGCTTTAGAAACCTCCTCCGCGCAGATACAGACATTACCACACGCGCCAGCGTAATTGGGCTTTGGCATTAGCATTTGAATGACACCTTGTTTGGGCTGAAGGGAGGGAACGAGCAAAGGGGAGAAAGAGCGAAAAAGAAAGAACAGGTGGAGAGAAGGAACAAGAGGAGGACAGAAAGCACAGTGATGGGTAAAAAATAGGCAAAATTGTGACGAGAGAGGGATGAGGGACAAAATGAGAAGGGTGGTGGTGGGGGGTGGAGTTGTGTTAGAGCTGCCTGTGTGTTCTGATTAAAGATGAGCGCTAGTTGGTTGGGAGCCGCTGAGAATAGAGGAAGCAGACAGGGGTTTAATTGGCTGATGACCTGTCCTGCGGTAAAACCCTCAGCAGCAGCAAGGGACCCTCTCTCCATTCCTCTCTCTCTCGCTTGCTCTCCCACTTTTTCCAGTACACAGTTCTGTTCAAACGTTTGGAATTAGCTGTCACAATATTCACCCTTTCTGTGATTTCATTCAATAATAATAATAATAAGTGCAGCGCAGACACAAATGCAGACAAGACGAGGTGTTCCTGGAGGCTTTGATCAATATTTCCAGTTTCGTAGGAACAAAAAGGACATTAAATTTCACTAATCTTTTCATCATAATTGTTTGTCATGTTATTAACCTTGAATTCTTTTCAAATAAAAAAAACCCTTGATTTTCACCGCTACAAAGCTTTGTTATTTATTCACATCATTCTGGACACCAGATGTCATGGTGGTAAAGGTAAAAACTGGCAACCACTGCTTTGGATAAAACGCATTCAATAGGGTCGTCAAAAAAATCGATTCTCAGATACTAATCGATTTTAAAATTTATCATCAAGTTCAATATCAATTAGCACTAGTAGCGATACTTAAATGCCAGTTTCGCGTCTGCCGGTTCACAGGATCACCGGCAGACTACAACAAGGCATTGAAGTGGGCAGCCACTCCCCCGGCTACCAGGAAGACCCAGTGTTTACATGACAGCCCTGTAACTCGGCCGGGGGAAGAACCTAGCGTCACAAAATTTTACATGGACCCTCAGCTCCCCCAGACACATCAAACATGGCTGGTAGCGAAGTCCCACCCCTTGCAGAACTGGCGCGCTGGTCCCGAGAGCACAGACTTTCCGAACTGTGACATGACTAGATCTCCATGAGACCTTTCCAACAAGCCCTCATTTGGGCCCCCCAGCCCACGGGGGTCCAGAGGTATTCACCCAAAACCTTCCACCCACTGATCTCTACGGAGGGAAAAAAGTGTTGTGCGACTTTAAATGCACTGACAATAATAATAATAACAATAATAATAATAATACATTTCATTTATAAAGCGCCTTTCAATATACACAAAGATGCTTTTTTTGATTAAAACGTTCCTATGTTTGTTTTTTCTCCCCCTGTTATACCGAAAACAGTATCGAGAACCACCTTAGTATCAAAATTTACTTTGAAATTTCAGTATCATGACAAGCCTAGCACTTATATACCTGTATGTCTCAACATCATCAAAAATGATCAAATCGGTGTGATTTCGGTGTGTTTAGTCAATGCATGTCCCCTCGGGTCTAACTGTAATTTCCAAAATGTAGAAACTTCAGCTTATTTCCTGAAGGATCCAACTTGAATATTCAAATGCGTCTGTTTGAACAATAAGACAATGGGATTGTAATAATCAGATCTGTGAAATCCTTCACGATGACTGAAATCATAACACCATTCAAAGGCCTAATTGGTTTTTAATGTGCAGATGGGTGTACAATTAGGTAGATGTCATCTTATTTGAGTGTTATAAAACTTTTCATATTGTTAATAAACAGCGATTGCGGTGGTTGGGAGACCCCCTAAGTAGGAGCCCCAGAAAGCCCTCCGCACTTTTTACACATCAACATGGAAAACCATCCATCCACCCATTGTCTGAACTGGTTAACCAGCCTTTAACCCATTGTTGAAGGAGTTTGTGCTCTTGAGTGTCCATCATCGACACAACGCCTGTCAGTTGGTCATCAGCTTTTCACAGTTTTGTGTGATTGAGTTATGGGTCGACTGTCAAATGTAAATAAGAATAAATATAAAGCTCTAAGTGTAAAGATAAGTGAAAGTGACAACAGCACACATTGTGAACAGCAATGGGTTAAGTGCACACATTCTGCACTAAATCCATTTAACCCAGTGTGTGGGGACGATACCTCAGAGGTGCTTAACTGGCTTGGGAATCGAACCCACAACTTCCTGATCACCCTAACCACCAGCTACACCAAGATAATGCACCGGTGTGATGATACACTGTAGTGGAAAGTAGTCAGTGGTGCAACCATGTGACACACTGAAGGCTTAACCAGGGCTGTGGGAGGTCCTGGGCCTGGACCCTGTGCTCATAGAGAAACACCCTGAAAAGATCACCAGTCCATCACAGGGCAGACACACAGACCGAGCGGCAATCTGGCATCTCCAGTTCACCTGACATGCACGTCTCTGGACTGTGGGCGGGGCCAGAGACCCTGGAGGACACCCACGCAGATATGTGGAGAACACTCCACACAGAGAAGACCCTCAGTCGCCCCAGGCAGGGATCAAGCCAGGACCCCCTCGATGTGAGGCGACAGCACTAATATGGAACACCATTAGTGTGATATTACTGGAACTGTCCTTCTAAACGATCCCCACAGAAACACACAAGCTGACCAGTGAGTCACCCACACACACACACACACACACACACACACACACACACACACACACACACACACACACAGGGTCTGCTTCTGTTTATGCAGCGCGAGGCGGAATGTCTCTCGCCTGCTGACTCCTAACACACCTGAACGGCAACACAGAAAATATCCCAGAATGCCGAGCGAGGCAGCTGCTAGAGGCGCTGCGGGGAAAACGCGTGTCCCTCCCGTTTGGTCACCTGTCCTGTCAAAATCACTCATTCTGTCCATTAATCAAAGCACATACACACCTGCTGTCAGCACACCTCCTTTCACTTAGCCCGGGATAACGGTGTCATGAATAGGCGCGAATGCTTTTTTCCTCCCATGCTGCTCCTCTCTCTCTCTCTCTCTGATCTCACACTTCCACGCTTTATCATTTTTCTCTCTCTGTTCCTCCCCAGCTTTCAGCAGACAATGATAAACGCCCTGTCACGGCGAGAGAGAGAGGGATAGAGAGAGTCAAAGAAGGGAGAATGAGAGTCAAAGCAGACAGAAATATCTGGAAAGTGTAGATGAAGAAAGACAGAGAGAGAGAGAGAAAGAATGAGTGAGAAAAAGACAAAAAAGAGAAAGAGAGAGAGACAGAGAGAGAGAAAGAGAGATAGACAGAAAGAGAGAGCTAGACAGAAAGAGAGAGAGAGAAATAGACAGAGAGAGAGAAAGAGAGAGAGACAGAGAGAGAGAGAGAGAGAGAGAGAGAGAGAGAGAGAGAGAGAGAGAGAGAGCTGTAATGCTGTATGGCTGCCAAGCGGTACTGATGTTGTTACCATGGTCGCGTTACCATGGTGTTCACAGGATACATGAGTAATGAAGGCAGGCGCTCAGCAGACGGACGAGCCGATGGTTAGGAAAACCCAGACCAATCAGGGCTCAGAGTCCCTGGGCCCCACCCCTGGGGGAATAAAGCACCTGTGTCCTCTGAGGAACACG
Organism: Brachypetersius gabonensis; assembly: GCA_037577145.1. Classification (NCBI taxonomy): domain Eukaryota; kingdom Metazoa; phylum Chordata; class Actinopteri; order Characiformes; family Alestidae; genus Brachypetersius; species Brachypetersius gabonensis. The sequence continues at coordinate 18,329,121 of JBBJLR010000133.1, read as the reverse complement.
GCTCGCAGAACCCTTGTTACAGAAGGCACGTTCAGCCTAATCAGCCTGTCTGAATCCTCACCCTCCCACACCCGGGGGACTCATCCTTCCTCCGGCGCGCGCTCTCTTTTTCTCTCTCGCTTTCTCGCCGGGCACCTGAGGGATCTCTCTCCTTGCTCCTCTCGCTCGATGGAGTCAAAAAGAGACACTTTAATTGATTTCCAAAACACGTTTCAGATGACAAAGCCCAGAGCCGCCGGGATATCACAGGTACACAATGCGGAGCCCGGGGATTGATGGAGGCCCATTCAGCCCTTTGACAAACTGATTATCTCTCTGGGGGCTTAAGTGCAGATCGATTACAGGCCATACAAAAGAGAGGAGGAACGAAAGAAAGCAAGAGAGACAGAGAAAGTTCTATCACTTTCAGATGCGCGGCGAGACTCTTTCGCGAGAAGCTTCCAGGTAGATTAAGAGTACTTCGGCGTTCCGTATTGATCACGTAAATCATCCAAAAAGCATGTTAAGGAGATATGATGCACCTCGGCTTGCGGCGACCAGGGTGGCACCGTTTCCTGCCAAGAATTTGTTAATTTCATTCGTTATGTGTTCACCGCGGGAATTCTCGAATGGCATAAAATGTCTGAAAATGCTCACAGGTTTTTTATAACAGCTACAAAATATTCATTAGTTGCATGCGGTCCTTTTTACACCGCACTAATCAAGAACCGACCTAAATGGGAACCGATGGAATGTCAGATTACGTCAGTTTATCCTTCTAATCCGGCTAATTAGCTACCTGCCACGACAGTTAGACGGACTCACTGGTTACAGCAGGTTTTCTGATTAACTTTTCTCGTTAACCTTTACGGCGACCAGGGTGGCACCACTTCCATCCCCGTTTCCGTCCCCAGACGGATCAATAAGGACACACTTATCAAGGCTGAGCCTTCGGTGGCTTGGAGTGGGAAAACGTTGATTTATGGCGTGGCACGGTTTGCTAAAGCCCAGCCCCCCTCCTTCCAGGCAGGTGGTACGGCCCAGGCCGCAAAGGAGGATGCAACAGCTTTATAGCCCCTAGCTACGAACACCAATTAAGCCTGAAATGGACGCCGTACTGCGCTTTCTCCAGGGTTAGCGGGTTAAGCAGTTCGCTCCGTCCAGGCCAGCTGTTGCTCACTCTATTACGGGAACACAGTCCCAACCTGGGCTGCTACCTCGGCAGAGGAATTTCAAAAAGGGCCTCAGACTGAAAAATCTTATTAGCCGGCCACATTTCAACTCAGGTTTTGCACCCGACACCCAGTACAGGAGCTCCAAGCCTCATTAGCTCAGCTACAAAACTGAGGAAAGGCTCAGAATACGGCCAGGCTGGTCGACTTCAGTGCAAATCTGTGGGTTCGGTTTCTCACCTACGATTCCTCCAAGACGGCTGATTTGCAGTAGAAGCTGAAGCTGAACCAGAGAACTTTTACCCATTTTTCCATATTCCACATTACAGCTGGATACACATCTGGCGGCACGCTAGAGCTCCCAATAACTCACGTCAGGGGAAGAATAAGAAGAACTTTTATCACGGCGACGACCATCTGTTATGTTTACAGCACTGACACGATGGTGGTATAGTCTCTGAAAAGTGTCACAGATTTGATTGGACTACAGTACGAACGCTTTAGCGTGTTGACACCAGTCTCGACAAGCCCCGCCCACTGTGAGTGGATCCTAGATTTGATACGACGTCAAATTATCACTGCCACCAAAACGGTCACGTCTTACTTTAACGTCCAAATTTGTTCCTTCTATTCGTTATGATGCGTCACAGCTGGCGTTTTCAAATGGCATAAAATGTCTAAAACTCACAGCTTACAGGTTTCTTATAACAGCTACAAAATATCCATCATTTGCATGCGGCCCTTTTTACACTGCGCTAATCAAGAACCGACCTAAACGGGAACCGATGGAACATCAAATTCTGTCAGTTTATCCTTCTAATCCGGCTAATTAGCTCCCTGCCATGACAGTTAGATGGACTCACTGGTTACAGCAGGTTTTCTGATCAACTTTTCTCAGTAATTAATGCATTAATAATAATGTTTATTTTTTTATATATAATTCTTAAATTTTTCTCTGAAAGTGTAAAAATATGAGGGGAAATGCCCATGTTTTGAAATATTTTACCTTTGAATAAAATTCATAAATTTAATTAAATATTTTGTTACATTTTCTCTGAAAAAGGTGTTACGTCATTAGTGTTGACAATCTAAACAGCAAACTACTTACTATAAAATCTATAAACTATAAAGAAAAACAGCAATCAACACATCAATGAACCATCCTAGTTCACACTCTGGAGTATTTACTGAAGATGTAAAAGTGTCCGATGGCTTTATCCTCAGCTGGAGGAGTAAAGAAGTCCCTAACTTCCCACTGGGAATTCCCCAAAGAACCCAGAAAGCCCCGTCGATACCAGTCTTAAGGTCCTACTTACCAATCAGCCCGAGTTCCACAGTGCCATCACTTTAGCATCTGGACACTGAGGTTCTCTTTACAGGATGGTGTGCAAATGGAAAAGTTTTGCATAGAAAAATACACAACAAAGCCTTGGGTGTCACTGACCCGGCACAGTAATGAGAGACTAATAACGTCAGTAATGCCGTCTGGAATAAAGGCTGTACGCTGCAAGACGAAGAGGACAAGCTTTAATGACCCGATTTCATCTAACCTTGGGAGGCCGCATCAAACAAAAGTGTCCCTAATAGGCAGGAATTAGGAGTTTACTCAAGCCGATTCAGGACTTAGAAGATGTTAGTGGTAATCAATAAAGAGCAATGATGCTCGCTAAGCTATTACCATGGTCCACATTCGTGACTGCTTTGTCTTAGAAGCCCATTACCTGCGAGGCAGCCAAGGATGTCTTTCATATGGTAAACAAAGAGGGGAGGGGGGGCAGTTATTCACACGGCTGAGTTAATAATGAGACAAAGATGCTGTCTCTACAAAACACGCAAGCCTACATTTCTCACACTCCACTGGAGTAGAATTGGTTTTACAGTTTAAAGTTTTCTGGCAGCGCGATGCCTCGTCATCAACTTCTGACTGACCTTTGTCTTGTTTGTTCACATTTCCAGCGACCCTTTTTATGCCCTTCTATGAAATCGATACTTGCTCTCGGCGCAGGCCTGTAAATGTCCAGCATAATACGAATAAGGGTCAACGTGAAAAGGGGGGCTTCCGCTGACTTTGCCCCGTAACTTTTTATTTCCGGCATTAGCTTAATTACCCAAGCTATTCCCGGATCAAATCGGGCACGAAGCGAACAGACACACACTTCTGTTCTATCAGGACTACAGCATTCTTACAGGGGACATGATCTCGTCCTCAGCTCAGAACAAAGGCCTTTACATCCATAACTGACAGTCTTTAAAGGGCCTGTATGCTACATTTTTTCTTGTACAGTAACCCCTCCGTTTTATTCGGATCAGTATTTGCGGATTCAGTCTAATGCAGATTTTTCTGAGAACCGAACTGTATTACCTCCTCCAGTCCAGCGCTGGCAGTAATACAATGAAAAGTTGTCAACCGCCATAAAAAGAAGAAGAAGGTGCTGCAGCGTGTAGCATGACTGTTCCGTGTCTTGTCCTCGTATTTTAGTGTTTAACCCCGCCCCCAATTTTCAGCAGTGATCTTAGTGTATTCAGTATCAGTAAGCTGAGTTCTGTCTAAACATGTGGGTAGAGAGAGTTATTTCAACCTTTCTTTTGTGGACGAGTCTTTGTTTTCGCTTGCTGCTAATGCTAACCGCTAATGCTAATAGTTTTTTAAACAATAAAGTTTTCTGATTATTATTTATTTACCTCTACATTTTCTTTAAGGGTAATGTATTAAACTGAGTTTAAAATGAAATTAAACTGTTCTGGGAACAACTTTGGGGGCAGATTTAGGGTTTACTCTATAAAAATAGGCATTTTTTTTAACCAAAATACAGCAACGCGTTTTTTTCAATATGCGCAGGTGCTCTTGGGACGTAACCCCCATGAAAAGCGAGAGTTTACTGTATTCTATTTTTCCCAGTAAAGTCGTATATAATGTTAGTATGAACGTCTCGTCAAAACAGTCCATTTTCCATCCTTGAATCCTACCTTCAGTATCCCACCACTGGGTTCCTAAAGAAGACGCTTGCGCCAGGGAGACTGCCCCCTGTAGGCAGGGAATGGAAGCTGCGTTGGGTAAAAGTGTCTGCTAAACGCCGTAAATGTAAACGCTTCTGTATGAACGGGTGGCACTAAACTGCTAAAGATATGTAACATCACCTGCTTGCAGCTTAGCATCTAGATATGGACTGGAGGACTCACATCAAACTTGCAGCAAATTTCACTCACTTTTCCATGATAGGGGTCGTTTAATGAACACCCAACACAGACCCGAGTCGTGTCCGTGCTGCTCAACGGCTGCAGGTCAGCTGACGGCATCACTGCTTTCTGACTGGTCGTAATCTTGTCATCACAACACGGACGCTCAAAAAAACAGCAATGAAGATTCGAACTAACAACTGGGAAGCCGAAGAAGAACAAGCACTATTACCCATGTATAAGCACTATTACGACATATCGTACGTCGCTGTGGACAAAAGCATCTGCCAAACGATTGCATTCTATTGTAATGCAATGGAATCTCTTTGGGAGTTTTCTACGACGCGAACAAATTGATCTGATCATTGGGTGGTGGTGGCCTAGTGGTAGGATAATTGCCTCCGAACCAAAAGGTCACAGGTTCGAATCCTACCTCCAGCACCACCACTGGGTCCCTGAGCAAGACCCTTAACCCCAAGTTGCTCCAGGGAGACTGTCCAATGTAGTTAGAGAATGAAAGTCGCTTTGGATAAAAGCGTCTGATAAATGCCATAAATGTAAATGTAAATGTAACAGTGATTGAAGAAGGCAATGCACCCACTTTGAATACACATCTTACTGGAACTGCCTCATCCTTGATTCATGTTTTATGCAGTTTAGTCTAGGCTCCATACAATAGGCCTGCTAGAGAAAACACACACATGAGCTACACCTGGGACACATTTAGCTGCCGGTAAAACTGGTTTCAGCAATTCTGGCTTACAGCTTTAGGTGCTGAGGGACAAGCTGTGCTATATGCCGTCCACAGTCAGGGCAGTCAAGTCTAAAGATGACCTTGCCCTTGGTGAGACATAGAGCTTCTACATTTAACAGGTTTGTTTGTTTGTGGGGATGTGGGCACCCATGCATGGAGGGTTAGAGAGTGTATGTGTGTGTGTGCGTGTTTAGAGTGTTTGTGTAGTGAATGAGGGTCCTGATGTGAGATGCATTTTCGATCCGCCCAGTAATAAAATCACTAATGAAGCTAATGAATGAAAAACAGCATGAGGGATTATGAGCCAGCACATCTAAGGTAAACAAGTCTCGAAGACACTGAAAGAGATAGAATGAAAGTTAGCCAAGTGGAGACATGCACTAGAGTGTTCACAAATTTTAGCAAGTGTCCAAGTCAATGTCAGATTGATTGAAATAACTGTTTCATTAGCTGAGGGTCATATTTAAAGCAGTATTGCATGCAGTGGAGTGCATGTTATTTAATGTGTTTGGGTTGTTTTTTTTTCATGACTTTGTAAGAAGCGCAGAGTAAAATAGGGCTAACCAACAATGGCAGGGCCAATGAAAATGTTTATTTTTTTAGAATTGAAAGGTGGAACACTTTCTACTTGGATACGTAAGCACCGATGGTCCTATTCAGGGCGGCAAACATGGGTGCTTTGTAGTACACAAGAAACGTGTTCCTCACACTAGTTAGCATAGACTTAAAATTACAACTAAGGAAAGGAGAGTATGTGGTAAGTGTTGGCCCTAGACTGGTTTGATTTATGAAGCCTATTTTGTTAAAAAAAAAGGTGGAGTTTGTTACAAACAGCACACTCCAGATTTTTGGAGAGGAAGGAAAGAAGAGACACCAGCTTATAGTTGTTCAAATCTGATGATTTGAAGGCCATTGGAACATGCCTATTTCCACTGAGCTATTTGTTATGTGAGTGATTTATGGAAGAAGATCAGAAGGATATGGTCAGAAGCATGGGAAACGGGGATGGCTCTAGCTCTGATATAGTAGGGTTGCAGGATCTCAGGCGCTAAAGAGCATCATCCATGGGAAGTGGGGTAAAGCACGTAAGTGGAGAGTGGTTGGTAGGTTGCGACCAGACTGCAGAGAAGAATTATTTGATCTTGGTCTATTTTTTTCCTCAAAGAAGTTGGCAAAGATGGAAATAGAGGAGAAGCAGGAGATTGGAAAATCGAAGACAAATGGGGGAAAAAAATGGGTTTCTTCTAGCAAGACTACAGATATATCAGTGATTGAATTAGACAGAAAAAAATATAGGAGCAGATGAGCGTTTAGACGTGATTTCTTACATCTTCTTTCCACTGCCCTCAATTTTTTTTTTCATCTGTAGGGTCCTGCAATCTGGTGCAGCACAATTTCCTTACCACGTTCAACAACAGAGGGCGGAGCACACAGCCCTGGGGAGCCCCTGTGCTCAGCGTAGGGGTGTTGGAGATGTTGCTCTCGGTCCTGACTGACTGAGGTGACAATGGTGCTCAGATACTGAAGATGTCTGTGAGAAGATCTGCAAGCTGGTCTGTGCATCCACGCAGTACAGAACTGTTGTCAGGTCCAGTGGCCTGCCATGGTTTCACTCTATGCAGAGTCCTCCTCAGATGAGCCATGGTCAGACAGAGCACCCGGTCTCTGGGCCTCACCAGCACAGGCAGGTGGAGATGTCCTGTAGTTGATGATGGCTCAGATGCCCTGCCACATAAGCTGTGTGATACAAGTGTCCTGGAAGTGTGCACATGCTGTTCTGATGACCTGGGACAGGTTGGCTCTGGCAGCTTTATGACTTGACTTGACAGTGTCATGGGTTCCTAGCTTTACATGCACCTTTGCAGTAATCCACAGCTTTTGGTTGGGGCATGTAGTAAAGGTCTTGGAGGCATTAATGACATCAATGCACTGGCTGCTAGCTAGTCACTGACGCCATGTACTCCTCCAGATTGGAAGAGCCAACATAGTTTGCAGCCTCCCTAAACATGTCCCAGTCAGTATGCCAAAAACAGTCCTGAAAACCAGAGATTGCTCCTGGCTAATGGCTTTCAAACAGGCTTGGCACATCTGATGAGTGGTCTGTACACTGGGACCAGTATGACAGACTCAAGATCTGAATAATGGAGATAAAGGGAAGGCTCAGCTCTCTACGCACCAGTTATATTTGTGTAAACGCAGTTCAGCACATTCACCCCTCATTGAAAAGTCAACATATTGATGGAATTTAGTGAAAATTGACTTGAAATGTGCAAAAAACAGTCCACCTGGCTGTGAATTTTGCAGTTCACTGATGGCTCGGTAAAGTTCAGCCAGCATATTGTTCACATTGTCGCTGGGTGGATTGTACACTTTGTCTATGAGCATGGTGGTGAATTTCCACAGTGCATTAAAGGGTTTACCTCCTTCCAGCAGCGGTGAGCAGAAACTACAGACCAGCACAGTATTCACACACCAGTCAGTGTTGATGTAAACACACAGGCCCCCACCTCTAGCTTCTGCTCATTGCTGCTGGAATTTGTGACTGTTAAAAGTAAACCCTTTTATGCACTGTGAAAATTCACCACTGTTCACACTGTGTTCTGTGGTGTGTTCAAATATGACAGAATTTTCACTTTCACTTCACTCAAGTTTTTCTAGCCAGCACTACAGTTAGATTAGAACATTAGCATGTTGCTAATCTGGGTAGCTATCTCCAGAACGCTGCCGCTGAGCCATGCCTCTATAAAAACTGCTGATTCCAAACTGAGAGACAGTATTGCTGAGACAGTATTGGAAACACCATGTCTGTAGCAATAATAGTGGGACACAAACCCCATTACATTGGGTCTACTGACATGCCTGAGTTCATATTCTCATATATTCTTTTTGAATGGCATTGCACTACAGCAATGTGTAACAGATCAGAAGTCGATTAGAAACGTTTTAAAGCTTTGCAATGCCGTGTTATAATTGAATAAATCCAGTTAAATTATTTTGTAGGTAGAGCTGACAAACCATTTTTACAGTGTGCTCATTCATTTGAGAGAGCTATGCTCACAAAAGATGATTGGAAAAAAATAAGTGTCAGACTTTACTTTTTTCACTCATGCTCAAGATTCTTCATTTCAGGGGATGTTCAGTACAAATTTAAATCCAACCCAGAGAAAACTGTAAATATGATCAAATTAAATCTTTTCCCTTTTCCTTGGTAATATATAACCTACTATGGTGGGAACCCTCTAGAGCAACCGCTTTAGTATTTTCAGGTTTCAGATGGTTCCAGTAGAAGGCTTCCATATATTGGACACCAGCACACCAGCGAGTCACTGGCATTGACAAAACCCAGCTACAGTAAGCACACACTTGAGTAATAGTGACTGCAAATCAATGAGTAGTGAAGAAGAGAATATTTCCTACGGGAGGTCCACAGCTTTTTCATTTAAGAATTAAGATTAATGATTAACTTGTATTGAATCCCACCCCACTGGTTAATAATATCACCACCACCCCACCCCCTTGCCCATGAGAGAGAAAGGTGCATTCACAAATACAATCAATGTAGTTTTTTCCCGAGAGCATATACATTTCTTTCAAAGTTTACATGGACTGTGACAGGATTGCTCTAGAAATAACTTAAATAAGTGAAAAACATTGCATATAATGACAAAATAATGATGCTGCCGGGTCAAAACATCATTATTACTCTTTTGTAATACTGAGAACTTGGCCACGAATCCTGGGCAGCTTCTAAAAGATAGAGCTGTAAGGGCTGAGGAAGAAGGAAAAAATGGGATGATGTTGATGTCAAAAAAATGTCATCACAGGAAAAGCAAAGTATGCGTTGAAGATTAAACGTTAGACTGGTAGTATACGCAGTTTTAGATGTGATCCTCCTCCCAAATTTCCATCATTTTATAACCACCCATAACAGATGGTGTAAATGATTTTTAACCTCACATTAACACACATTAAAGTTATAAACTTCTTTCTTTCTCCTGTAAAGTTCTCATTCCAGACATGCAAGGTTTTGTTGGAACAGTGATGATAAGCAGATCAAGTTCAATAAGGTAGCATTTGATGGACTGGTCTGTGTAAGGTCTTCATTTATTTCTGCTTTACTTTCTCAAATAGATGGTGGTGTAAACAATTTTCAGCAGGTGTCCTGACAAAGAATGTGTCTAGTGGTCAGTGGCACACAGCGAATGACCCTGTGGTCAAAGACTATGCTGGGCTCTTTGCTGCTTGTGAGAGTGTTGAAGGCTGTGAAAAATGTCTTTTAGACTGCTTCAGTTTCAGCTTTGCCTTCAGCAAAAGGTCATCTGCCTTTGTGCCATCTTGGCTACCGGGCTAATAGCTTGGTACATGGTGGGAAAGGTAGAGAGATGTGGACTATGTATGACTTTAGGGTCACAGACAGAAGCCCTTTAGCAGGTAGAGTTAGAAGGCTAGACGCTGTTCTCTGCTCCTCTGTCTTTCATTCCTTTTAAAAGCAGATGAAGCATTGCTTTGATATGCGGCCTCACGATGTAGCAATTAGGGCTATTCAGACACACAAAGCCAGCAATCTAAGACCATTTACATATCTGAGGTTTACAGAGGCAATTACATGGAGGGGCTTTACAAGAGCGCCCACCTGGATTTAAATCCAGACAACATGAAAAGTGCTTTGCATAGTTTCATTAGAGAGACTGAGTTTTTCTATATTTGTTAGAGAGCTCGAAAAAAAATAAACCAGTGCTAACAGACCTGTGACAGCAGCAAGATGACAGAAGAAATGTGGTCCTACATTGCCACCTGTTGGCCAAAATGAAATGAGCTGATCATCCCCATCTTAAAGACAGTGAGGAGTCTGTTTCATTTCCAGCTGAGCACGGATTTCACAGATGTGCCATGCCTCTTCCAGTTTCTACATCCCAAATCCCCATCTGCATGCCCATGTAGGCCCTCACCAGTACAGGCAAACGGTGTCGGGTTACTCAATCACACTTCTGAGCACCAGTCTTTCGAGGCTCTGGTTCATTTTTCACATCTTCACTGGGCAACACGCCTGGGTCAGGTAATCAGCTTTCCACAGCCCATAATAAACTGTATGGTTTAGGAGCTGCTGTGGAACAGAAAAACAGACTGGCTAAGGGTCCTTGAGGTCTGAAACAATGCTTACTACACTGGAACACTCTTTCCCAGTACAGTCCTTAGACAGCCCAGAGGGTACATTATTTTTGCTGTATCTCAAAACCCAGCACATCTGTTACTGGTAGTGGTTTAATAATTGCTTTGGACAGGTGTGCTCAGAGCTGAAAGAGGAGAAGGGCAACAGATAGATGGATGGATAAAAGATGGATGTATGCATTAAAAATAATATGCCAGAATAAATGGATAAAAACCTGCATGGATGTACATACTATCTGCTTTATCGACTAATTTCTGAGGTTCTGCACTGGAAATCAATTACTGCAATGACTGGCCTGGAGATCAGTCAGTTGGCTAGAATAAGCCCATCTCAGCCACTCTTTTCCTCAGTTGTGTTGAGAAGTACAAGGGCAGCACCACTCACAGCCCATATGGCTTTCTGGAGAGCTTTTTATGAACATCTGTTGTGACCGAGTGCAGATGACAGAAAATTAGAGTTGAGAGACAGAAGTGCTGGAAACAACATTATGAATGAGAGAAGTCACGTAATGAAGTATTTGGCACTAGAGGCCAATTAGATTCTTGTAATTCTACCCAGCACTTCTATTGCTACTGATTTATTCGTCACCTACCATATGTTCACCTACCATGTGTTTGCGAATACAGATTAACCAAACCCTGTTCTGTAGTAGTGGACTACAGAACTACCGCATGCTGGCTTGGAAACAAAGCAATGCTGGGGTTTTTTCTGTAATGCCTGTTGTTACTGTGTGAAACTCTTTGGGTTTGCTATTGCAGCTGATTTTGAGTTGTTTCTTTGTTTTTGTGGAAGTCTGAGTTTTGCCTTACAGCCACGTCGGACACTGGGCCAGTGAAAACAGAGCATTCTGAATTCCTGAAGCAGAAAAAGCTCATCGCATTCTCTATTCTCACCTCTGCCAATTTGTCACAAACAATGTGGCTAATGCTCAAGCAACCATGGTTCGAATTACAGGGTGTACCGGGGGATACTGTACCCTCCGATCAAGACCCAGACCCCCCCAAAGAGACCAAAAAATGCAGGTGGGGGTGTGGTGTTTTTAACGTTTTTTTGTTGTTAAAAAAAAGGCAGTACCCCCCAAATATGGTGGGTCAATTCACACTCTGCATGCAACTGATCTTTGTTAAAGTTTGTGTGAAACGGCATGGCTCCCACTGGTTTGCTGAAATATCTCGCCTCTAATTTACGAAGGCAACAAACTTGTATGGGAAGGCTTTGCTCTGTGAGGTAATACTACAGCTGCTGCAGATTTGCTGGAAGTGAAATCACAGAGATTAATCAAAAAAGTAAATTTCATAAAAATGATTTAGGAGTGATTACTGCAGAAATTCCCCTGGAATTGCTAAGGTGTTGCCAGGTGTTAGACGGTTGCTATAGTGTTCAAAGGGGTTGCCATGGTGTTGCTAAATGATTGTTGTCATATCTCAGGTGGTTGTTAGGATGTTACTATGTGGTTACTATGACTTTCCAGGTGGAACTTATGTTTCTAGGAGGTTTTTATGTTATCCAAAATGTTGAAAAGGTTTTGGTAAGGAGTTGCAAAGGTTTCCTTTGTGGTCACTTGGTGTTGCCAAGCAGTTCCTATGGAATTTCAGGTGGTTGCTGGGGTGTTGCTAGGTGACTGCTGTGGTTTCATAGGTGGTTTCTAGGGTGTTGGTTAAAGCAGTTGATTTGGTATCTCTGGTGGGTGCTAGGGTGTTTCTAGCAATGAGCTAAAAAAGAAAAACAAAAGATAAAGATAATCATAGATTTGTTTTTTTTCCACTGAAGTGTACGTGCAACAGTTCCAACCTGCCAAAGCATAGAAACTACAAGATCTCTGATGGTGCTCTGTGGTATCTGGCACCAATACATTTATAGATACTTTTGTATAAATTGTGAGGAGGAGTTGGGATATGACTTGTTGTTTTACACATTTCACAGAAGCTTGATTGGATTGAAATTTGGAAGCCATGTCAACATCTCTTGTTCCGCCAAACCATTCCAGAACATTTTTGGCAGTGTGGTGTATGTACTTTCCTTCTAAAAGAGGCCACTGCCATTTGGGAATGCCACTGCTAAGAAAGGTTGTACCATGTTCAAGGCAATGTGTAGGTAAATATGACAAACTGACTTCCATTTGAATGCTTGGACCCAAGGGACAGAACACTGTCAAAAACATCACACTCCAACTGTCTGTCTGCTTCCCAAAGTGCAACCTGGTGTCATTTCATGCCCTGGTAAACAGCACACACACACCTGACTCTCCATTTTTGAGCTTTGCCAACCCAGTCATTTAACCGTAATGATCTGGTCCTTGTCAACATTGTGCAGGTCTTTATGCTTGTCTATTTTCCAACAATTTAACCACTAGAGTCAACTGTTCACGTACTATCTAACATGTGCAGTTGGAATCACAATCAATGCGCTTTATCTTTGAGTGATCAGAATGTTTTCGGTCAGGGATGTATATGTAAATGACTGGTTTCCTTGTACATTCAAAAAGCAGCCATTCATTTTTTATTGTTCTGGATCTATTTGAATGGTAATACAGAGATAAATTATAATGTTCTCTAATAACTCTGCTACACAGGGTCTGCAGTAACACCACTCCTTATCACTTCAATGTGAGAGTAAGCTCATATAGGCTGGATGAGTAAGGGGTAGTATAATCATAACGCATTCAAAATAAGCTGGTTTTGCAGTTGAATGGGTAAGGTAGTTTTAGAAACATTGTGTGTTTATACTGTATACTACAAACCCTTTTATTTCAAATAAGAAAGAGAAGAAATTTGATCATTTGCAAATATATGGCATCACAACCATGACAAAGTTAACATAGCTGAGTTCTCACATATGGATTGTGCGGCCTGGAGGAATTAATGTTGATGTTTACATATCATCAAACCTTAAATAAAAAAAATAAAGCATGGGCTCTTTAACAAACTGTGTGCAGGATCGTCTGTAAAAACCATGATTTTCTCTCTTTTTTTTTCTCATTTTTTTCCTCACTGTTTTGTCCATGCGCTCTGGAGATTAGGGCCTTGCATTAAAATAAAACGCTCGATATGACAAACAACAAACAAGCCTGCCGACTGTCGTGTTGCTGATAAAATCTGCCACCTGCAGTCACAGTGATGAATGACCTCAGCCTTACATTACTGAGCACTTACACTTAAAAAAAACTCTCATAATCTTAAGAGCAGTGTTCAGCAGGACCATAGCCATAGCTTCTGTCTAAGCTTTCAGAGCATAATGTTCTGCGATCAGCACCAATCCACCTTCTACAATATGGCTTTAAAAATATATATTTATAACAGGTTGAATGCTTGGACATGTGGCTTGGGTCTAAAATTCAGATTTTTTTTACAAAATGTCATTCCTGTCTGATTTCATAAAGAAATTACAACAATTACCAAAGAACAAAATGTTTTTTTGGATTTCATGCAAAACAAATATCCCAATCCACCCTTTAAACTGATTTGGGCCTGATTTTACATGAATCCACATGAATTGACACTCGAGACTTTGTTGGAAGGTGAACTAAACTGTTGAAGGGTGCTCAGAGTCTTCTGGCACATCGTGCACAGTAACAGTTTTGGAGAAAACCCAGTGATGAACACCAGCAAGCCCATCTAGAAAGAACCATTTCTATACGATAAATCATGAGGTCAAATTTAAAAATGCAAAACCTACTTTGAATGAAACAATAAAATATATACTCAACAATCAAGAGGTCAAGTCGACCACAAAGAGTTTTCTTCTAGATTGGGTCCTATAGCCAGTATTCCAGAGTCTTGACTTGCACCCTTTATAAACTGTAACCTGTAAACAAAAATAACTAGTTCTGTTTGTCTCCCATAACATTTTGGACCATCTTCCCCAAGGGGAACTGCTGCCCATCTCTCCAGCCTGACTGATCACCATCAGGGCTCCAGTTCACCACCTCATCTTGGATCTGCAATCGCTGGGATCCCATGACCAAATGTCCTCGACTGGTTTGGCTGCCTTCAACTCCCAGTGTGCTCCTCCCCCATTCAAGGGCAACTGCTGTTCAAAAGCTCCAGCAGAGATTGTTGTTACAGTTGCTGTGAATTAGAGACTCTCAAACTACTCCTCACTCAGACTCCAACAAAACTACCTCTACTGACTCTAACGGTTCCTTTACTGATGCTAACAGTTCCTCTACTGACTCGAACTGTTCCTCCTCACTCAGACTCCAACACAAACTACCTCTACTGACTCTAATGGTTCCTCTTCACTCAGACTCCAACACAAACTACCTCTACTGACTCTAACTGTTCAGGACATGAGTTTTGTAATCCAGTTGAACAACTCTAGCTTTGGTTTGCACAGAAAAAGGTACGAGGTCTATTCCCAGCACTGCAGTAGTAGTAGTAGTTTCCATCATATTGCCCTGGGTTTCACTGGTTTTTCTACTATAATGCTTATAAGCACTGGTGGTTATAAGAGTTAGAAAAAACAAGCATGTTAATTAATGCAATACATGTAACGGCCAGGTAGATCATGACAAATAGCCTAGCAGGGAAGACATACAGGCATGCATGTCAGCTGTTTTTTGAGCTTGTGATGACTTCCAGATGAACATCACATTCACATAACATTTCTGTCTCAGTGAAAGAAAGAGAGAGAGAGCGAGAGAAAAGAGAAATGTATGCTGGAGAGGAAGAGGAGGAGAGTTGGGCCAGGAGGAGGAGAATGGGAGTAAAGAGTTGCGGCCAGTGTGTGTTTGTGCGCGTGTGTGATGTGCAGCGCTTGTTTATTACCATTCTGGCCCTCTGGACTCAGGCCCCAGTGATAAACTCAGCAAGTTCATTAGCCACCAGCAAGAGACACAGATTAGAAACGAAGAAGACTATGGAGACAACAACCCTCATGATTTTGTCTTTGGTCCTCTGCCATCTGTCCATATCTGCTGCACTGCACTGGAAGAAAGGTAAGATGGAACGGCAAATAATTAGATGAAAATACAAATGAGATGAGAATGACATTTGTCTAAAATTATTTAACCATAAGTGCAATTTAGCCATAGCTGACAGGTCCACAGATGTTTTGTCAGGACATCCATTAAAAGTATGTCTAAAGGAAATAGTTGAAATACCGTCTCATGGAACGGATGGCTTTTCAGTTTCTGTTCAGGGACAAAAACAGATTAGGAAGGAATGTTTTCTTTTTCAGTTTTTCATCAGTGTGTGCATAGCAAAGAGCTTACAGGCGTTCTGTTATGACTGGATCCAGAATTAAGAAAGCCATAGTTGTACTGTTTCTATTAGACTTCACACATTTTCAAAAACCAACTCTCAAGGAAGGCGAGGCAAAACATGTCCCACGTCTGCTAAGGCTGGTGAGGTTTGGGCAACCTGGACATCACTTAACTACTGCACAGAAACCTCCTTAAGAATACTAAAATAAAGAGGCACATTGGGGCCTGATTCTTATTATCTGTCTGTACATTTTACTGATCTTATTTTTTTGGCCTTGGGATGATTGTTTTGGCTTTGCTATTCAGATTTTATGGTTTGTTTATGACAAATCGTCCTGCTGTGTCCTAAACTGCAGCCAAACCTTTCCAGAGCCTCAGTGGTGAGTCTTATTAAGCCATAACATTGTGAGTTATGAGCTTTGGCTTTGGCTTGACCTCTGTATATCTACCTGACATATCATTAGATTCCACCTCTAGGGAACAGATAGAGAACACTATTTTATACTGAGCTCCCTAAAGGGCAGAGCATTTTTGGGAACTGTCATCCTCACCACCAGCCTGTTTTGGTCTAGGACTCCAAATATTTTTAATGAGTTGCCCCAGACATGGCAGCTGTCTTAGAGTGATGGTTGGTCACCCATTCACTTGTCGGACGTTAACCTCCAAATGGAATTTTTGGCTGAAGACTACCTCCAGCTTTGGCCAAAGAGCTCGTCTTCCGCTACCACTATGAAATCCAATTAAAAGCTACTTATACAAGACTAAATCTGATAGTTTGTTCCTAAAACTATAATTTCAGGAGCTTTATAATATATATAAATAATATAAATAATCACTGTCAAGTGTATCTTATAGATGAGCCCAAAGACGTGTCTGATCCCAGGTGCTAAAAAAGTTCCCTTGACCTCATGAGGTATTTAAAAACTGTTTTAAGGAAGGAATTGACACATAAGCAAACAAAGGACTCCTGTAAACCAGAAGCATGGTTTAAGAGAGTAGCTAATGAGAGAAGGACATTCCACAACTCTCAGTCACATTAACATGGAAGTCTGTTATTAGAAAGCTGGCAAAGCTGTGGAACTGCCAGCTGAGTTCCAAGGAAAGCACGTGTTTCTTTTTTACACTGCAAAAAAAAAGCCTCAGTTGCTGAAATGACTTCATACCGTTTTCAGGCTCATTTAGACTTATTTTAAACCATTTACAGCACAAACAAGCACAAAGTGCCACACATGATGTTATGATAAAGTTCCCTTGACCTCATGAGGCATGTACACTGTGTCTGTAGTAATAATGAATCAGTTATAAATTATAAATGATAGTTATTTGTCCTGCTGCAATCATTTTGAGATTTTGAGTTACCAGAATGGAAGTAAAGTTCCAATTTTTTCTTGCCTCTTTTCTTGAAACAATGTAACATTGACACGACTGAAGCATTCATGAAAAGCCTGTATTCTTGTGAATTCCACCCAGGCCTCAGTAGCAGCTACTGCTCTGTTTCTCTTATTTGCTGCCAAATCATTGATGCACAGCAATGTTTACAATGCAGAGTAGGCAAGGACACTACAACAGCCTCCTTGATCGTACTTTTCTGCAGGCTTGTAGGCCTATGCTGTGCAACTGTACCAATATGGTTCCAGTACGCTGAGCTGAAGGACAGCAAGGAAGGTAAGATTGGATTGCAAGCAAGACAAGTTAGATACCAATACAAATAAGACGAGAAGTCTGAACTGTAAGATAAGTCTAAAACAGTTTAACTTTAGTACACAGATCTCGTACTGTATTTTATTCGGTCTTCTGCTCATGTCTGTAGCTTGTAGGCTTGTGTTGTGCATCAGAGCTCACATGACTTACCATGTAGAGTTGTGAGAGGCATCAGACCAGTCCCTGTTTGGTGTGACCGCAAACTTGATGAGGAGCAGATCCAGCCCTACAAGTATGCCACACAGATGCTTGCTTTGAAATCCCACAGCAGAGCTGTCTGAGGAGCTTTACTGTCTGAGGGCTGTGACTTGTGAGCAGATGAGGTATCTCCCTACTAAAGGCTGGATCTGTCAGTCATAGTAGGCATAACCTCCAGACAACCAATCATGCCTCTCCCACCAGATGTTTTGAGTGTTCAGGTTTAAGGTGTATTATGTCTAAGAGGTAAGAGAAACCCATGGCTTTTTCACCCTTTGTACCCAGTGACCTAACCCTTACCCTGCTCCTCCATCCCCCCAGCGCTATACCCATCTGCCTTCAGAGTGAAGAGAGGAACTCCAACTTTGCTTAACCCCTCCATCCAGAAGTCTGTGGAGGACATCAACTTGCTCTATGAGGTATGCTTCACCCACTTTTTTGTTCCTTAAACAACCAATTTGGCAAACATAATAAAATGAATTGTTTTTTCCTACTAACCCTAAATGTCAAGGATTAATGAAGGCATGTTTGCTTCTTCAGATTTCATACATACTGTCTATGAAACAAAATCCTGGCTTCTAGGTGACTACAATGACTGTCTTTAACTACGCAGTATGCTCTTGTCCATTCTTATAAGAGCTTTTTGACTTAATTTGGACTAAAGAACTTCTAACTCTGAACTTACTTCAGCTATCCTCGTGGTACTTTTTTTTTTTTTTTAGCTCTGTGGAACTCTTTTTAGCTCTGTGGCACTTTTTAATCCCTCAGCTTCTCCTTGTTGAGGTAAACAGTGTCACAGACACTGACTTAAACAAACAAAGATGCTTAGCTAGTAGCAAAAACATCACCAGGCAGTCAGTAAACCAGGCACCCTCCAACTCATCCCATTTTTTTAAACAGCAGCCTAGAGCCCCGTCTCAGCTCTGCTGCTTTGAAACAAACTAAAAAGGCTACTCTGGCAGAAGACGCAGCAGCAAGCTGTGATAATTCTCTCTGGATCTCTTTAGCCACAGGTTTTTACCTTCAGAAGAACCAGGAGAAGAAAGAAGTTCAGTCAATGCCTGTTCAATGTTTTTGTTTTTCATGAAAGTGTGGAGCTAAAAAAAAACAACAAAACATGGAGTGAGAGAAATTTGAAGAACCACAAAACCATCACAGGTGGAAGGATCAAAAAAGCACTGATGTGCAACTGGCAGCAGGAAGATTGCTTTGTGCATAGAATGTGGTTTAGTAAAATACAATTCAGTTCAAAATTAATCAACCGCAGCATGTTTCAGAAAAATATGGTAACTAGAATGCAGTTTTCATTATATGTGTTATTCGCATTACTTATTTTATATATTGTTTATCATCGCTGTTGGAACAACTGGAACAACTTTACCAACTTTCAAGCTAATTAAACTAGACTTTATCAAAGTAAATTTGGACTATTTCTTCCGAACTTTGCCATAACATTTCTGACAGTGTACACATCAGCAAATAATGCAAAAACAAAAACGAAAATGGAATAATTGTTTCTACAGCCACGTTATCTATGTAAGCATTTTTCTCAAAACTCTAAAGACTTTGAATTAATTGCGGGATCTGCACAAGCTGAGGTAGATTCTAACTGGAACAACAAACATGGTTGATAATGCTGGTAATATTTAAAAAATATACAGAGATACAGAGATACAGTACTAAGGGAACAATGCTGATATGCGGTATTGACTGTACAGTCATTTTATTGCACTGTACTTGTTAGAATGTATTTGTTCCGATAAAAGTTCAGAGATGGTCAGTCCTCACTCTGGGAATGTGTCGGGTTGAGTGTGTCTGTTAATGTGCGTGTTGGTCAGGTGCTGTGGTCAGGTCTGTTTGTGGACGCGGGGGAGAGTTTTCTTCGCGTGGCTGATGAGGAGCTGGCGTCTCTGCGGAGGCTTCAGGCTTTGGAAGTGGTGTGTGAAGATGTCCTTCCAAGAACACTGTCAGACATCCGCCGCCTCTGCTACCAGCTGGAACAGAAGCGGGGTCATCTAAGCAGAGAGGACTTCGAGCGAACTGTGCTCACCATGGTGTACACAGCCCAGAAACTTGCACAGGCAGCGCCAGGTCACCAGAGAGAGCTGTGGGAGAGTGTCTTTCTTCAGCTTTTTAAAGCCATTAAAGGAGATCTGCGCTTTTAAAGACTGTTGGAGCAGTAGTTTATTTGTTTTGGAGCAGCCAATGATTTTTTACTTTTGTTAGTTTTGAATAAGACCTATTTACAAGCTCATTCAATTCTGAATGAAACATTGTAGTGACCTTATGGGCAAATGTCAGCTTTAAAATGAATGTTAACTTCAGTTGCATATATGTTTTTATATGTTTAGATAGGCCTGGATACATGTTCTTATCAGACAGAATCCCCCCAAATGAACCTGTTAAACAAATGTACAGCTTTTCTCTTCTACCCCAGATGCAAATGATCAGCCAGGACTTCTTTTGTGTCCAAAATGTAATTCTTTAGTTAGGACTGTCACAATGGACTACTGTTTCCCTAATATGTCTAGGACAAGACTAATATTTTTTACCAAACACTAGAGGTCAATAGTCACCAAGTTATTTTGTAAATGCATTGGAAATTGTGAAACATTGATTTCTTGCTGAACTATTCCTTTAAAGAAAGCAAAAGCTGAGCTTGCTCACTAAAAGATCTGCAGCTGTCCAGCTTGGACATGTGGTTCATGTATGTGTTGTACTATTGGTGTATATACTGTATATTACATGATATACAATGTTTTTGTCTTTGTGTTCTACGCAGAATATTTTTGTAGAAAAGTCCTGAAAATCATCAGCAAACTACTAATGAGCCAGCTGCTATTACTACAGCTAGGCCTTACATCCATTATTGCCATTACATTTTTGTTCCTTACAAAACTACATTATTTACGGTGTTATGTCTCTGTGCTGTACTGTATAAAGTGCTATCCAGAATGGTAAAGACACCCGAAGTACAGGAGGCTGTGTAGCTAGTGGTAAAGTAAGATTTCAGCTACTGGATGACGCCCAGTTTATAGCTGAAGACTGAGTTCCTGTTTCACAAGTACTAGTTCTAGTACTAAACTTGCCATTCTGGACTAACAAACTTAATCAAACTGTAATAATCGAATTATTTTATTAATTAATCAATTAATTAAATAAGTAATTAATCAAAGTGTTGTAACTAACTATAAACCCAAACCTTAATTCTCAGTAAAGAATGGCAGAGTTATAAAGCATTTAACTCACATTTCAATAAACCATTAAGTATGAACATTCTTACTATATTTTAACTGTAATTGCAAAAAACTCTTTAGAAATGTACAAAAAGAGGGGCAGACCCCAAGGCAGTCCAGATTTTTCCTCTGTCTCTACGCGATGTGAGTTGAATTGGAACACAAAGTGTGGATCATCTGGAGGCTCCTGAAGAACAGTTTTAGAACTGTAATAACTCAGTAAACCTTCCTTAGACAATAAATCTAGCAGGTATCGCCATTAGCTAAGGGCAAGTGGGCTAAACAGCAGCACACTAAGAACAGGACTAGGTTTGATTACTCACTGATTTGTTATTATTTGCACTAAAGTATTTAGACAGGTCTTTCCCTATTTGCTTATAGCAAACTGGTCATCTCTGAGACAAGGGTAGCCAGGACCAGAGACTGCAACCCCTAAACAATTTATCAGCTTCCCTGCTTTACACACTGTCTAGCTCATCCCTTCCCCAGGCCCTTACTCATTTGCATCTCAGACAACTGCCCTAGGATCAGATTACAATATACACCTTTTAAAAATGTCATTTAACCATTACTATTTGTTCATCTGAAATACTACTACTACTACTACTAACAACAACAACAACAATAATCGTCATTATTATTGTTATTAATTTATTTCAATAAAAATATACGATTTTTATTAGTAGTAGTGGTATCATTGTTGGTACTAATAGTAGAATTATAAATGCATACCGCTTATTAACTTTTTATTCATACTTTTAGCCTGTATACACGTTCCAAATGTGATCAAACTTCGAACAAAAAAAAAATTAACATGAACGCTCGGGTCTGTTCGGGTCCGCTCGGGTCTGTTCGGGTCCACCCGGTTTCTGCTCGGTTTTCATTTTGTTCAGGCAGACGAAACGATCTAGTTCTGGGGTCCTAACTACGAAAGCAGTGAGAGGAAAAAAGTAACACATTCAATCTAAAGTACCTTATGTGTTTTTACACATTATGAAGGTAAGATAATAACGTTAACTGCAGACCGCGGGGACTGAGGGGTTTAAGGCGCCTGTGTGTGTTCAGGTATCAGCAGTGTGGGTGTTGTTTACGCTCCCCTGTGAAGACGGCCTGAAATTCAAATGGGCTAGGAGGGCTAACGCTTGTCAACAATGACAACATAAACGGGTTTTATTCTGCAGCGTTCGTGTAGTGACTCGACAACTTGTATTTTCAATTATAGTTTGTTTGTTCTCTCTTGTTAGTACACTCTAAGTTTTATGATGGAGTGGGTGTAAAGTTTGTTGCACTTCTCGGAACAGCAGATTGCTAACGGCGTTAGCTCGTCTGTTTCTATGGCAGAGCTGAACTGAACTGAGCTGTTAGCTAGAGGGCTAACGGACAGAGGTGCTAATGGTCACTTGTGGGCTTCAGAGGTTAGAGTTTGTGCGGTTAAAATGACTATGGCATATAATAATGTGTACATTGTATATGTGTAGGTAGTATATTTGAATGTTGTCTTAATACATTTTTGAGGGAATACGCTAGTATGTATGCAGAAATAAAAAGAAAAGCTAGGAAGTCGGACGGAGTGACTTCAGTTAATGTTTTGAACCGACATGCACAGCTGTCACTGTCCAGCTCACTGCCTCTCCTACTGGACAGACAGTTTGGTGCGTTTGTGGTTTTCACATTTAATAACCTGGCTACGTTACATTCTTTCACCTAGTTGAACAAGCGGAAGCTCTAGCTATCAGCTGTGTGTACCTTACGTTACGGGATCGATGGACGCTTGGTTAGGTGGCTTAAAGTAAAAGTAATAAGGAGGGGACCTCCTTATAGTCATGGTTGAAAACGCCACATCACACAGTGTAAAATTATTTCTCTGCATTTAACCTATTCACCAGGTAAAGTAGTGGGCAGCCAACAACGGGTGCATCGCGGGGAGCAGGGTGTGGGGTCGGTATCTTATTCAAGGGTACCTCAGTGATGCCATTAGCAATCCTGGGATTCGAACCCATGACCACCTGCTCACGGGGAAAATTCTAATAACCGCTAGGCCACCAGCTGCCCTGCCCTAAGCTATCTGTAAAAAGTTTTAGAAGTCAATAAATTACATTAGGTGGTTCCATATTGTCCATACAAAAAATGGCTGTTGTGGAAATCAACCTACTGTTACATTCTGGTGGCCATAGTTAAGACAGAAGCTATACATTTGGCCCATGATTAGGTATTCCCACAATTTTGTTTTAAAAAAATAAGATGATAATCACATCGACCAGCTTACTAATGAAACTACAACTGGGTTTCTCCATGATTTACAGTAGGGCTTCACGATTGTGGCCAAACTGAAGACCACGATTATTTTTGATCAATATTGAAATCACAATTATGAATTATTTTAGATAAAACACATTTTTATGTCACTTTCTATTTTAAACAAACTAAATGAACAAGGCTTTCAGCTCAAAATGAAACCTCAAATAAAAATAAAAAATAATAAAATAAAATTTACCAAAGATACACACACACACTCACACACACACGCAAAACTGATGACATTTCAGTCTAGTTTGTCAATAAATTTGTATTTTAGTCTCCTTTTTATTGATGCAATTCTATTTGACCCAGTAAGTATAAGTACCTAGTAGAACAGACCAAATCTATAGTTTCTTTTAGTCAAATTTATTTCATAATTCAATACTTTTTGCCAACCAACCATATTAGAACTTAGATGTACACACACACATACATTTAAATAAAATAAATAAATAAAATCACATCACTAAAAAGTGTGAATAAAATGAAATTGTGTGTGTATTGCCATAAAACCCACAGTTGTAAAACTGGTAAAAGTCTTCACCCTCAGTGTGTCGACCTGAACTTCCCTGAACATTTTTTATTCCTGAACAAATATAGTCTACACAACCAAATCGGAACAATTTAGGATCAGCTTTTATTGCATGGATAAGGGAAAGGCTGCTTATGAAAATGTTGTGTGCGAGAGAAAGAGAGACTTTGTGTGTGTGCCATTTCTCTGTCCTGGCACTATATTGGCCCTGCGTCCCAATACTTTTGTTCGCGCTAGTTATATTTATTCACAGTGCCTCTCAATGGACGTATTGGGACGTAACGCTGACAACGATATTTAGTTGCCAAAGCAACACTACACACAGGCACGCGCGCACACACTGGCACACACACACACACTGTCTCACGCACGCACGCGCGCACACACTCGCACACACACTCACATTAGCGCACGCACGCACACACAAAGACATGCACGCACACACTCACTCGCACGCTCCGTTTTTAGGCAGCTTACTGAAGCCATAATCTCTTGTTCGCCCCCTAGTGGTTGGCTGAGAAAGTGTTTGATCTGATGTGCACCAGAGCTGCTATTAAAATCGCTGACAATCATCTTAATTTAATCGTGGCAGCCAAAATCGTGATCAAGAATAAAATTCGATTAATTGTGCAGCTTTAATGCACAGTGACACATTTTGAATTACACTGTCACAATGCATTGCTGTTTCCCTGATATGTGTATTTTCTAAAAAGCAGAATGCCTGCTGAACGCAAGAAGTCAGTAAACATGGATGAAAAAGAAGCAGGCTCTTGCGGCAACAAGGAGAAAGAGAGAGATAGAGACATCGATAGACGACCCAACTCCTCCCGAGAGAAGGGCAAAGATGAAAGCAAAATGAGTGGCAAGAAAGACAACAGCAAGTCTGCAGATGAGAAGAAGAGAAGACTAGAGGAGGAGAAAAGAAAGAAGGAAGAGAAGGACCGTAAGAAGAAAGAAGAAGAAAAGCAGAGGGCTGAGGACGAGCAGAAGAGGAAGGAGGAGGAAGAGAAAAGGTTGCAGGAAGAACAAGAAAAGAAGCTGCTGGAGGAGGAAGCAAAACGTCAGAAGGAGGAGGAGGCGGCTCAGCTGAAGTAAGATTTCTGAAGGTTTTGGGAATAAGGGCTGTCCATTGATGATAGTCTCCCATATGTGCATTCTCTGTTTACTTTTCATTACATTTTCATTCTTATCTGTTTTGATAAGCACTATTGTCGCAGGTTACATCTGTGTTTGTGCTGGTAGGGAGAAAGAGGAAGCTCAGCAGTTACACCAGGAGGCTTGGGAAAGACACCAAACCAGGAAGGAGCTGCGAGGGAAGAACCAGCATGCACAGGAAAGCCGTCCTGAGGAAGCCTTCTTCAGCCGTCTGGACTCCAGCCTCAAGAAAAACACAGCCTTTGTCAAGAAGCTCCGTACGCTTACAGAGCAGCAGCGTGACTCCCTCTCACATGACTTCGCTTCCCTCAATCTCAGCAAGTACATTGGCGAGGCTGTCAGCTCTCTGGTGGAGGCCAAACTGAAAATTTCAGATGTGGGTTGTGCAGTACACCTGTGTTCTCTGTTCCACCAGCGCTATGCAGACTTTGCCCCACTCCTGCTGGCTGCCTGGAAGAGACACTTTGAGGCCCGTAAGGAAGAGAAGGCTCCAAACGTGAGCAAACTGCGCACAGACCTGCGCTTCATTGCTGAGCTGACCATAGTAGGTCTCTTTACTGATAAGGAAGGCCTCTCACTCATCTATGAGCAGTTGAAGAACATCATCAGTGCTGACCGTGAGACTCACACCCACGTTTCGGTGGTAATAAGCTTCTGCAAGCACTGCGGTGATGACATTGCTGGCCTGATACCTCGTAGAGTGAAAAGTGCAGCAGACAAGTTCAGCCTGACATTCCCCCCGAGTGAGATTATCAATGCAGAGAAGCAGCAGCCCTTCCAGAACTTGCTCAGAGAGTATTTTACCTCCCTTACAAAACACCTAAAGAAAGATCACAGAGAGCTACAGAATATTGAAAGGCAGAACAGGTAGGCAAATATCCTCCTACATCCAGTGTAATTCAGTTTAATCAACCATCAGAGACAGCAGAGCACATTGTAGCTTCTGTTAAACATCTCCGTTTCCCTCTCAGACGTATCCTGCACTCAAAAGGAGAGCTGAGTGAAGACAGGCATAAGCAGTATGAGGAGTTTGCCACATGCTATCAGAAACTTCTGGCTAACACTCAGTCTCTGGCTGATTTACTGGATGAGAACATGCCTGAGCTGCCCCAGGATAAGACTGTCCAAGAAGGTACAGTTGCATGCATGCAGTGGCTTGTTTGTTTAAAGTTGTTCTGTGTTTGCTGTTCTTTACATATGAATTGCTACTAGAGTGCACTCTTTACACTCTCTACATAACATGCATCAGTAGAAATTCAGTTAATTTCACCTTCTCTTTGTTCCACGCACACTACTAACAGTAATTTGGTCATTGTTCTATAGAGGTTAGGGCTGGGCTGTATGGACAATTCAAATTTTCTTGATATACATCTTGATGTTATTGTATTTATTTATTTAGACCTACAACGTTTGAATGTGCAAAGAGGAATCAGTAGTGCCTCATTTGAAAATTACTTCGACACTAGAAACATTCATTTTTATTAAATATTTGATGTGTCACACAAGTCCAGTGTCGCAGGACTAATTGTGTTGTCTGTCTTGAAGTATACAGTTGGGCAGGGTTTTTTAAAGCGTGATGATATAACAAAAGACTCAGAAAAGAACATAATTTGAACATACAGAATTGCTTTTTTGCACAATAAAAATTCTATTAATTTGCCCAGCACCAATCCATATTCAGATCTGTGTTCTTATTTGCAGGTGCCTTTTTGTTAAAGCTGTAACTGTCAGCATGTAGCTGTAAATCCAAAAGTGGTGATCCCAACATATCTCACAATGACCTTTTTTGTTGTTTTAGAACATGGTCCAGGCATCGACATCTTCACCCCGGGGAAGCCTGGAGACTATGAACTTGAGGGCGGAATCTGGGAGGACGAAGACGCACGAAACTTTTATGAAAACTTGGTGGACCTAAAGGCATTTGTGCCTGCTATTTTGTTCAAGGACAATGAGAAGGCCGGCCAGGGCAAAGACAGGGATGAGAACAAAGGTAGAGAACTGTACCATGGATCACTGTCATTTTCCAGAGGTCCAGTCTATGGGTGAGGATATGAATGGCAATTAAACTGACTTGAATACTTGTCTCCCTTTGCAGAGCTTAAGGAGGGGCGTGAAGGTAAAGAGCCGAACAGCACTGAGGAACTTGAGCTGGAGCTGGAGGCTCTGGACATTACTGATGACCCCCTGGAGCTGGAAGCTGCTGATGAGGCTGAGAATGAAGAACTAGCCAAAAAACTCTTGGATGAGCAAGGTGAATGAACACAAATATGCATAAATGTTTTTGCAATACCACATTTAACCATATATCTCTCAGAAATATGGTCAGAGTGTTCAAAGGGCAGGGAGTGAAAGCAACAGTGAATTGGAGGACAAAACATTTCTTAAGGGCATATCGCAAAGCATGTTGAGCATGTTCAGGTCGTCCACCAGACCTAGCTTCTGTAGCTCAGTCAGACTTTAAGTACAATGTTACAAACCCAGTCCCCTCAGATTTGACACGCCACATCGGCTGGATTTGAGGGTTTGAATTAGATATGTTTTAGCATTTCACTGTGGTATTTACTATCTTAACTCTGTTCAATTAAATATGGTTATTACACACACTGTCTTCTGATCTTATAATATTAAATTTGATGTCTTGCTGTTCACTAGAAGGAAGTACTGTCCTGTGCAACAGTACTGTCAGCTGAACTGTTTCAGATGAACAGTCATGTTAAAGACTTGAAGTTGTGGGTGGTTATGTATTCTGTAGAGTAGCTGCTTCTATCATTTAATGTGACTGTGTCTGTGTGTAGAACAAGAAGATGAAGAAGCTAGCACTGGATCTCACCTTAAACTCATCGTCGATGCCTTTATCCAACAGCTCCCCAACTGTGTCAACAGAGACTTGATTGATAAGGTAAACAGAGACACATCTTGCATACCAGTCAGCTAAGCGCTTATACACCTATTTATTCAGCCCCACCTGGTTTTATGATACAAAACCTTCTTTAAATAGCATGTTTGAGTGCTTGTGGGTGTACCGAGTATGAACAATACCAGATCTGTTATGCAAGTGTGTGTTAAAATATAGAGCTGTAGGCGTCTTTTTGTTAGGACCATTATTGAACTTGACCAGTAAAGATATGAGTCAACAAATCATGGCTAACTATTGTACATTTGTTTGTAAAAACATTACCTGATAATGAAGAAAAATTACATGTTTACTATACATACAAAAGATATTTGAAAGTTATGTGAATGAAACAGCCGTGTTCTAAAGTGCACTGCAGATTTGTGTCTTTTATATATTTCTTAATTCAAGGCATTGTAAAATAAGTGTTTTTCTGTGGTTACATACAGGCTGCAATGGACTTCTGTATGAATATGAACACTAAGTCCAATCGCAGGAAGCTTGTTCGAGCCCTCTTCACTGTTCCCAGGCAAAGGTGAATTTATTCTTCTCTCCATTGTTCCTCAGCATGATGCTTCTGAATGAACCTCAACCTGTGTTGTCACTAGATGGGGCTGTTGTTACATTCATCTCTTGTAGCTCTAGACATTTTAAAGCATTTTCACTCCCCCGTTGGCCTGCTTGTTAAACCTTTGAATCATTTCTCTTTTTTTTTTTTGCTGTCAGGCTGGATTTGTTGCCGTTTTACTCAAGGCTAGTTGCTACACTGCACCCCTGCATGTCGGATGTTGCGGAGGATCTCTGCTCCATGCTCAAAGGAGACTTCAGGTTCCATGTGTGTATTTGCCTCTTAGTCTATGTTCACATCACAAGTCCAATTGCAAATTTCAGAAATTTTGCTCAGATCTGATCTTTTATAACATGGTGGTTCATGTTTGTGTCATGTGACACACATCTGTCTTTAGAGTTAACATGCACCCGAAAAATGACCCACCTACACTGGTATGTCTCATAATTAGCCCCAAGTTGACTCCTTAATGCATCTTGTGATGTGTAAACCATGGATTCACAACCTGAATACCAGGTTAGACATATAATTTATTATTTGGGTGCAGAAGCCAATCCGCAAACACAGATAGCTATCCTAAAAACAATATTGGTTTGTCTTACCTTAAATACAAAGTATTCGTTACTCTTATAGGTAAGAAAGAAGGACCAAATCAACATTGAGACCAAGAATAAGACGGTGAGGTTTATTGGGGAGTTGGCTAAATTCAAAATGTTTTCCAAAACAGACACTCTGCATTGTCTGAAGGTAAGACATATTGTACTTCAGTAATATTCATAACTGCATTGCCTGATGCAAATGAAGCAGTTGAGTAAGAGAGTATGTGTGTGTGTGATTTGCAGATGCTGTTGTCTGATTTTTCTCATCACCATATTGAAATGGCCTGCACTCTTTTGGAGACATGCGGACGCTTTCTCTTCAGGTCACCTGAATCCCACTTACGTACCAGTGTTCTGTTGGTGAGGCACATACACGCACACACTTTCTTTTGTTTTGGTTTGTAATGGTTCTGAGTTCTATTCTGTCCACAATAAATAACACCCAACTGCTTTCTGAGTGCAAGAAGTCAGTACACTTTGTCAGTACATAAGTCTCTCTATGTCCACTCTCTTCCACTGTCTTAGGTTTTTCTCTCTTAAATGTACTGCCCTAAAAACCTGTAGTCAGATTAATCACCAGCTTTAATCAACTGTATCTGTTCCAGAAGCACAGATCAGCTCACACACCAGGCTTAACCTGATTTTTAAAAATCTAACCCAGTTTTGTTAGCCCAGTACACTTTTCCATCTTTTATACACAGTGCTTTTTGTTTATGTCATACACTGCTTTGGTACTTTAGGAACAAATGATGCGTAAAAAACAGGCACAACATCTGGATGCTCGGTATGTGACCATGGTGGAGAATGCCTACTACTACTGCAACCCACCACCAATGGAGAAAACTGTCCGCAAGAAGAGGCCTCCACTCCAGGAATATATTCGCAAGCTACTTTACAAGGATCTGTCTAAGGTTACTACTGAGAAGGTGAGTATTTGTCTGTCATCCTTCTCTAGCTGTCACTTTCTCATTCTCCCTCTTCTCTTAAGTTTGCTTCATACATTTGGAAAACAAGAAGTATATTATTGTTTTGTGTGTGTTTAGGTACTGAGACAGATGCGGAAGTTGCCCTGGCAAGATCCAGACATGAAGAGTTATCTCATTTGTTGCATGGTGAACATCTGGAATGTGAAGTATAACAGCATCCATTGTGTAGCTAACTTACTGGCTGGTCTAGTTGCATACCAGGAAGATGTAGGTATACATGTTGTTGATGGAGTGCTGGAAGACATCCGCCTTGGCATGGAGGTATGTGTGTCTGCCTGTATGCTTTTGTAAGTTGTAGCTCCAGGGAACATGATGAATAGACTCTGTAACTCTTGATGTTATCCTGACTAGACATTAGTGTCAGTTATACTTCAGAGTCCTAAAAACCTTTTTATTTTCAGGTGAACCAGCCAAAGTTTAACCAGCGGCGCATCAGCAGTGCAAAATTTCTGGGAGAGCTGTATAACTACCGCATGGTAGAGTCAGCGGTGATCTTCCGCACTCTTTTCTCCTTCATCTCATTTGGTGTGAACCCCGATGGCTTGCCCAGTCCATTGGATCCTCCTGAACATCTGTTCCGCATCCGCTTGGTCTGCACCTTGCTCGACACCTGCGGGCAATACTTTGACCGTGGCTCCAGCAAGAGAAAGCTTGATTGTTTCCTCATCTACTTCCAGGTTGGGTTTTTTTCTTTTCTCAACTAATCATGACATGTACTTCTCACTAGAAACATCCCCTTCAAAATAACTGCATTCCCAGGGGAAATATATAGATAACTTTGCAATATCTTTGAGAAACGTTTTATAATGTTATCAAGTAAGCAACTTGTGTTGCTATAAGACCACCTTATGTCACCAGGTATATTTTGTCTCTTTTGATGAGTTTGGATATAAAACATCGAATGCCACCCACCAACCTGTGGGAAAACACTAGGGATGCTTCGATCAGGATTTTTGCCACCGATACCAAGTACCGATTTTTTGTCATGGTGATCAGCCGATACCAATGCAGATTCTGATGCTTCAAGTTTATATAACTGATATGTAAGCTCTCCGATCACCATTAACTTTTTTTCAGATAAAGTAATACTGAACTCAATGTTGTATTAAATGTTTTGGACAATGCGCCTCCACGTGAGATTTCTTTGGAACATAAATGGTAAATAGCAAATTTTTCATTGTTTCTCGAAAAGTAATTCCACACCGGCAATGACATCACTGCGGCGCCAAAACATTTACATCCCCACTCGTCGTGTACGCCCTCATGCATTGACGTCACCAATTGTGATCGGTTCCTACGATCTGCCAAGTTTATCGAGTACCGATCGAGTCATAAAATGTAATTATCGGCCGATACCGATCTTCGGCCGATCGATCGGAGCATCACTAGGAAACACTGGTCAGTTCCTTGTGCTGTGGGTTAAAGTAAGTGCGTAGCCATGTTTCTGTAGCATGCCCAACCATAAAACCAAAACAGTGTAATGAAATTTTGGAAAAGGAGCTCTTACTTGCAACCACTTGTGTGTGTGTTTGTATGTGTGTAGAGATACATCTGGTGGAAGAAGAGTTTGGATGTATGGACTAAAGATCACCCCTTTCCCATTGATATTGACTACATGATCAGTGACATGCTGGAGCTTTTGAGGCCTAAAATGCACCTTTGCAGCTCACTGGAGGAAGCTTCCCGACAGGTCACCGAACTTGAAAGAGAGGTCCTCGTCAAACTGGGTAACTCAACTCGTTTATGTGTGTGTGTGTGTGTGCGCGCGCGTGTGTGTGTGTGTGTGCGTGTGCACAAGCGCGCTCACATGTGTTGTTGTGCTAGTTAACCCAGTTTTCTGTTTCTGTCATCCCTGCTAACCAGCATTCCTGTGTGTGGGTGTTAAGTGACTCACTCTGTCTTTAACACCTACATACCTGAGAGAGAGAAAGAGGTAGATTGCATTCTTTCAGCGCATGTAATAGTATCATGACTGCAGTGGCAACAGAAACCGTGATTTGTGTGTGTAGTGTCAAAAGGTTTTGACTTGGAATGTTGTCATACCTGTGTTTGTGCACATGTTCATTTGCATGCAGAGTTAGTTCTAAAAAATGCAGAAGGAGCAAGCATTATGTCTGTCTTGGTGTGTTATAAAGGAGGTACTGGTGTACCTTGTTTATAACAAATCAAAATGAGCTTCTGTTTTCCCTAAAAAGTATTTAAATTTATTATTTAAATTGTATTTTAATTATTTAAATATTAAATTTATGCAATCATTATCAACATTACCGGATGCTGGTTATCTTTGTAAGTGAACTTTTAAAATAAAATGAAACTCAACCATGACGCTTTTCATCTGTTGTAAATTTTAAGAGAAGTTGTAGGTATTTAGGCAATGAAAACATAAAATAAACTGAACCTTTGATAGACACTTTAATAAAAAAAAAAAATGTCTAGCATTTCATCAGCTTTTTATTTTTTTGCATCACAGTGTGTGTTTTATATGTCTCTGATTTGAAAATATGTCTGGTTTCTTTTTCCTTACACTATAATTTGTGTGACGGACAGAATGCTGTTCTACTTTGTTATAGAGCAGGGCTTCACAAGGCTATAATCACATACATTAGTGTCAGTTAAGGGGCAGGGGGCATGCTAGATGCAAATTAGAACTAAACTCCATAAATGTATCTTTAGGAGGACAGTTGGTGACCCATGTTATAGAGCCATTGCCTGTATTAAATCCAGTGTGTCTGGTGCACATTCCACTCATAATTAGTAATATAAGCCTAGTTAAGCGGTTATTCATGTGTGTGAGCGCCCCAAACTGCACCACAGATTGTTCAGGGAAAGGACACTGGAAAATGGGGGAAAAATCTTTATCTGGTTTAGTTGAATGATTAGTTATTCATGAGATTATTATAAGTAGTCACTGCATTGGTAGCTATTGAATAAAAGGGGAAATATGAATGAGCAAGATAAGCCTATGAAAGTGAAACAGGACGTCTATGGACCTAAGTGCACGCCAACGACAAAAGATCCGTTCCAGCAGACCTGTAAATGCCTAAGACCTTGGATATGAGTCCCATTGTTCTCACAATCAGCAGAGCAAACATTGAGTCTGTTGGGGTGTGTGTGTGTATCCAGGCTTGGCCATGGAGAAGGATGGCCGTTGTTCCAGTGCCATGGGGGAGGGTGAGGCTTTAGATGAGGAAGACGAGGATGATGATGATGAAGGCGGAGCAGAGACAGAAGAGCAGTCTGGAAATGAGAGTGAAATGAATGAGCCAGAGGAGGAGGTGAGTCTAGAACCACCTTTAGGCATGTTAAGAATGTTCACTAAATTATGTGTTTGTTTTGTGAAAAATAATATTTATTTTTAAATGTAGAAGTTACAAAATATTCGTCACATTTTCCACTATTCTTCCAGTCACGTTTTTTTATTATTATTATTCTCTTAGATGTGTTTTGTTTTAAGTGTAAATCGTTTGAATAACATTCTGATATTTCACGATTTTTTTTCCTCAAAAGTCTTCAGGGACCTTTAGACATTATCCCTATAACATATAGGGATAGAAGAAACAACTGGATCAGCTTGGAGATTTGATAACTACCAAAATAAAGAAGTGTGAAATCATTTTATCACAGTGAGGTCTTTATATCCCTAAAAGATTTATATCCATAATGGCACACCACTGCTTCCTCACAGCCTGGGAGAAGTGAGAGAAAGTGACGTTCTGAAGTGAATATTATGGTGGGAATGCCATTGCTGCACCAGCTCTTTTTGTATGTGTAGTGTTGTAGACTGTGGGAATATGAGCTCTGGTCTGCTCCACATCTGCACACCTGCTGGAGGGATTTATGTGAATTCAGGATTATATGGCCTAGGTTTGTGTTTTTAATTGGTGGCGCCCGGAAGCTGGACAGACACTGAAACTAAACCCACAAACAGAGCACAAAGGAAACGCTAGTGTAAACTTTGAGGAGCCTTTGTCAGGCACTTTGTTTTGGTGGACCTTTGATTTTGACTGTGAACTTTGTGTGAGCGCATGCAGGAAGGCTCAGAGAATGAGGAAGAGGAGCGGGAAGAGGAGGAAGAGAACACAGACTACCTGACTGACTCCAACAAAGAGAATGAGACGGATGAGGAGAACAATGTAAATATACAGCAGATTTGAGTGGCTGGTTCAGGAAGTAGTTATTGAAAAAGTGTGAAAAAAAGTGTTTGTACTGTTGCCGTGTAGGAGGTGATGATTCGGGGTGGAGGTCTGAAACATGTGGCATGTGCTGAGGATGATGACTTTATTCAAGCTTTGGACAAGATGATGCTGGAAAATCTGCAGGTATGTGCCACACAGGGACTAAAGTTTTTGCCTATAATTGTTTTGAATGAAAGTGATATTATTGTTTTAGAACATATGAGCTACTGGGGATTTAGTAGTGCTTGGCTTATGTTTGCATGTGGCTGTTTTTTCCTAATCTCATTTTGCCGTTTGAGTCAGTATTAAGCATTAAAAAAACAAGTGGTTACAGTTATAGATACAAGTCCTTTATTTTGTTTTTACAACAGGTTTATGTTCTTTCACTGGTGAAATAGTTCTCATTTTTACTATGAATGCATGGCTCTCCTTCCTACTAAGTGTAATCTAACCCTTTAGTGTTCAAGCACGCACAGGCCCTGTTATTGGACAAATGTCAGGGGTTAACCTTCGTCAGCCTTCAGCATGCTGATACACTTGCAGTCCATGAATTATAAGCTGCAAGTAGGGATACCCAGATCATGTTAATGGCTATGGATTTAATTTGCTTATAACCTGTAGCAAAATTTGGCCATTCTGACCTTGACTGATTTCGATCATGCAAAGTATTGATCTATATCAGTCATTCAGTCAGTCATTTTTACAGTTATGGATAATGACAAAAACTTATTTGAATCCTTTTGAACCGATGTGTTTTGCGTTTGTGTGTGTATGTGTGTGTTGTGTTTGAGTAGCAGCGCAGTGGAGAGGCAGTTAAGGTGCACCAACTCGATGTTGCTATTCCTCTGCAACTGAAGAGCCAGCTGAAGAAAGGCCCTGCCCCTTCCTGCGTTGGAGACACAGACACAGACATCAGTGACACCATGCAGTTTGTCATGCTGACCAGGAAAGGCAACAAACAACAGGTCTGTATGTGTTTGTGTGTGTGTGTGTGTGTGTGTGTGTGTGTGTGTGCGCACATGTGTGTGTTGCCTGTGGAATGTGTGGTTTTGGGCCAAAGTGGTAGGGTGTGTTCAGGAAGTGGCTTTGGGAGAGTAAACTGCAGCACACAGAACTGTGCCCTGTTGAAGCTGCTTACACACACAGAACTCCTTAACACTACTGTACTGTATTCTACCCCACTTTACTGTGTACTTTCTACTCGCTCTCACTGTGTACTCCAGCCAGAGTCAGAATATTGGTCTACTGTCTTACATTACAATGTTTTAGTTGCTCTGTGTGTGGGACTGATATCCTGTTCTCTGTAGTTTAAGATCCTGAACGTGCCGCTGTCATCTCACCTGGCTGCCAATCACTTCAACCAGCAGCAGGCGGAACAGGAGGAGCGCATGCGAATGAAAAAACTCACTTTGGACATCAATGAAAGACAGGAGCAGGAAGACTACCAGGGTGAGAGATGCGTGAAGTTTTTTACCTGTGGTGCAGATATTCCCACGATTTTGAAAATATCAGGCCATATTTGCAGTATACAGAACTATGTGCCCATGCACCCAGATCTTATTTCTTCTTTCAAATTTACTGTTGTCATCATCCAGTGTGCACAGTAGCTTGCTGGCAGTTGCTAAAATGTGCACATACAGGTCCTGTTAGAGGTTTAGTCATACTGATGACAGATATGGGTCATTTACATGGCCGTGAACCTTCACAGATGTGGTCTCTGAGACCTAGTTAACGTTCCCTTACAGTGACATACAGCAGCTATGAACCACCATGCTATTATTGATTCATTTGTATGAACACAGAGATGATGCAATCATTGGCTCAGAGACCTGCACCTGCTAACACAAACCGAGAGCGCCGTCCACGCTATCAGCACCCTAAAGGGGCTCCTAACGCAGACCTGATATTCAAGACTGGGGGGAGGTAAGACATGCTGAAGGATTCAGTATGCACCATGTACATACTGCCTGCTATGCTGTGTTTTGCGTCTGTGTGTGTGGCATGTTTCCATATATATGTTCACTGTGGTTAGACTCACTGCATGGTCTGAGTAATTACTGGTTGGTGTATCTGGGCAGAAAGCAGGAGAGTAGGGTGAGCCAGAGGCGCAATCGAGTTTGACTAAAGAAGGCAACACAGCTAGGAAAGCAGCCATGATGTTACACAACAGGGCAGCTGAACTGATCCAACTCATGGCCTGAACAGCTTCTGTACACCTTACTTACATTGGTCTGCTACTCCAGCAGAGAGTGAGGCATGACTGTCACATATTCTGTACCTTTAGATGCCAAATCTCACACAATCTAGTTCTGGCCCTCTAGCATTTGTTAACTGAAAACTAAATTATTTTGTTTTTGTTCAAAACGCATGTTTAAATAAAGCACCTTTACCAGTTTCATGTTTGTTTTTTGTTTTCATATGTAATTTCCCCATGACAAACATGTCTGTCCACCATTATTTTTGCAATAAATATTTTTTGCATGTGTTGTGGCTCTGTCTACCTGAACACATACATACGTATACATGCATCTGAGGTTTACTACAGACCTCAGCCTAGAGGCTATAGTAGTCACAGTTCATCACTGTGCAAATGTTTTGGGGGTACAGTTAACCTGCTGCTCTGCTTTTCAGGAGACGCTGAGTTGAGTGTGCGAGTGATCATGTGAAGGAGAGAGAGAAACAGAAAGCAAGAGCAAGGTGCTTTTGGTCTTCCCTGCACTGGCAGGGAGTGCGCACCTGCTACAGACAAACCTACAGACTCCAACCTCACCATGGCAACCTGAGAGGAGAGAAAGAAAACGGAGCACCATCAGCCGCAGAGCTGGAGGAATTCCACATCCAGCTCAGCTGACACACAGACACGGACAGTCCAACACACATACATGTACAGACAGATGGTGAGACGGACGGACGGACAGGCTCCAGAGCACAGACTGAAGCGTGCGTGGATGTTTGTGAAGGGCTCAGTGAGTGGTGTGAGAGCGTTTAGTTGTTTCTTCTTTAAACTAATGGTGGAAAAGAGGCTCTCTCCTCCTGGCAGTGTAACACAGCAGAAGTCAACCTCCACATCACACAATGATGGGGAGTGAGTGGTACAATGACCGAGCATGTGAGACAAGAGACAGTAGTGCTGTTTGTGCAGGACAAAAACAAAATAAAGGAACGGATCTTCATAAAGGCAGCTTGAAAGGTGGCGAGTAAGAGGGTACTGCGGGACGTGCTGCTTTCCTCAGCAGGAGCAGGCGAGAAATTAAATGAAGGGAATTTTTTAAATATATATATTGGGCAGGCCTGCGACGCATCTCGAGTTGTAGATCACTCCCGGATCTTTTTCTTCCCTCTGTGCAGTATGTCAGCATTTTGACAAGTGAACAAGTGCTTTCTCTGTAAAACAAGGCTGATTTCACATTAACTAAAGAGATTCTTTGTGGTTTTTCTCTCTGTTCAGTGGCTTATATTATCTTTGTGATTTTTCTCTCTGTTCAGTGGCTTATATGAATGCTTAGAACTGGCTTAGGCCAACAACACAAGCTGTATGTCGGTGAAAAGTAATACTGCATAAAAGTGATTTCATTGCTGTGGACTTCTTGTGTCTTGTTGACTGTCCTTTTTTATTCAGTTAAAGAGGTTACATAATGAATACAGGACCTCATCCCAAATATTAAAGGGAAGTACACGCCCTTTGTCCGGGTTAAATGAATATCATTCGTATCAAGTTGCTGCATGCAACGTCTCAAGAGTGGCAAGCATATTAAGCCAAACAGTGCTGATTAAAGAGAGATGTCCTCCCCCCCACACACACACACCCCGTTATTCAGTGGTCTGTTATGAAATGCTCCTTTCCAGAGAAAACTGATTCTGTGGTCGTGATGTGAAACTGGGGTCTGAAGCGTTTTCTGAGTTGCAGATTGTATGTGTACAAATGGAGGGTATTCCAGACTATTGTTACCTGCCCAGATGAAGAGCAAAATGTAGTAGTGGTCACAAAGGTACCAAGAGTAGATTCTAAGGGTTCTCTCACAAAGGCCTATGAAGGCTCTTGAAAAACATTTGGTAGAAATGTGAAGGACTATGTGAGGAGAAAACACCTCATTCCAACATCATAACCTTAATCCAGCTGTGAAACGTGGTGGTAGTATCAATTTAGGCCGACATTTCTGCATTTGGGCCAGGATGGCTTGCTGTCGTTGATGAAACCAGATCGAAATAAAGATGTAAAATAGTACTTTGACCCTATATAAATGTTGTGGAAGGACCTGGGCAAAGCAGTTCATGTGAGAAAACTCACCAAAATCCCATAGTTGAAGGTGTTCTCTGTAGAGAAATAGACTAAAATTCAATACTTTTCATATACTTTTTCCCCCAAAACTGTAATACTGGGGCACTTTCCTGAATAAAAATCAGCCAAGTGTAATATGTTTCGTTTGTTTTTTGGGGGCTTCTCTTAGACTTCTTTTACTGTGTGAAATCTCCTGATGTTTTTAGTTATATTTCTGTAGAAATATAGACAATTCTAAAGGACCAGAGTACGTATAGGGTGCTGTGAGGCAAAATAGCACTTACAGAAATATTTATGTAACAATTATGTAACTTTCCTTCTTTAAACGCTGCAGAACACATTTGTGCATAATTCCTAGCAATTAGCTACCTGTGAACTATGGCCCCTCTGACTGGACGCAGTGGCAGGGGCCATACCTGTCTTGAGTGCACAGTCAGCCTGTTCTGCTGCATTCTACTGACATGCCCAGCCTCTCTAAGAAGAGCAGAGCAGAACAAACAAATGACATTATCCAGCTTCACCTGTGCTGCTGTTTTCACGCCTGCTCTCGATCACAACAGGCAGAGCCAGGCCAAACCCTGCCAACTCACCACACACAAATCCAAAAATGGAAACACAAGGACCTTAATCATTATTTTGGAATCAAGTCAGAAAAACCTGACTGGGTCAGTCATTACGGTGCTTTTGGAATTCTGTGCTATTCCTGGGACACCAGGAAAAACAAACAAGTGGAGAGATGCATGTTAAGTTTATATTTCTTATTGGAACTGGGCAAAATATAATGGTTTTAAAGGCTCTTCTCTTTTCAGGAGGATATGTAGAACATAACGTGATACTCTGTAGAGCCTCCAGTCAGAACAGGACAGGTTCTATACTATTTAACAAGCCTAGAAGAATAAGTTTGCAGAGGTCCTAAATGTGGAATGTGTTGATATCTAAGACACCCTTATGGTTCGTGCTCATGGGCTTTGGGGTCATCATTCCTATAAATAAATGTTCCACTATGTGCTTGGAATTACTGTTTCCTTGAATAAGTAAAACAACAATACATCAATGATTCACCTGCACTGTGTTTGGCAAAACTTATTTTGAGTATTTTCTATTTGGAAATTTTGAGAAAAAATATTTTAGCAATTAATACATAAGGCTTTTATTGTTGTTCTGTCTGCTTTTTAAAAAATATTTTCTTATGACCAGACTGATCTTAATCAATTATGTTCCCCTTTGAAAAATGTTGACCAATTAGACTTTCCCAGCATCAATAGATAATGTTTTTTGTTTGTGTGTTTCCTCATTTTTAATACTCTGCTGAGAAAGGGACCAGATTCTGGTTATCTTCCTTACCGCTACCCTCAGCAAGATTAAATTACCTGCTGCTCTAACTTTGGTTTAACCTTTTGGTTCAGTGATTGCCACTGATTTTTCCACTGATATGTGGAAAGGAACTACAGACCAAATTTCCGATTTCACCACAAAATATGCTTCTTTATTGATCAGCTGCTTTTTATTGCATTCTGTCAATCCCTAGAGGTTTAAAGGAAATCCATGCATATACAGGTGCTGGTCATAAATTGATATTCAATTGAATTGAATATCATGACAAAGTTGATTTATTTCAGTAATTCCATTCAAAAGGTGAAACTTATATATTATATTCATTCATTACACACAGACTGATGTATTTCAAATGTTTATTTCTTTTCATTTTGATGATTATAACTGACAACTGACAAAGGTTCAATATTGAAGACACCTGGTGTCACACTCTAATCAACACTCAAAACACCTGCAAAAGCCTTTAAATGGTCTCTCAGTCTAGTTCTGTAGGCTACACAATCATGGGGAAGACTGC
>JBBJLR010000133.1:18253219-18282465 GCA_037577145.1 Brachypetersius gabonensis | reverse complement strand
TCCATAGGGGGCGCTATAACTTACATGTGTAAATTTCTAAACAACCTCTTCCACATCAATTCTTACACATCTGCGACCTGCTTTTCACACTGGACGCATTCGTCCGACTTGCTTGTGCTCAATGGCGCCCGAGATGCGGACTGCGCCGTACCTTGGACCTCGTTAATAACTGCTTGCAGGTCTAGTTTTTTTTTTTATTTGAGGTTTCATTTTGAACTGAAAGCCTTATGCACTTACAGTTTGTTTAAAATAGAAATTGACATAAAAATGTGTTTTATCTAAAATAATGACTTATTGTTATTAATATTCGTGATTTCGATATTGATCAAATTAATTGTGATTATCATTTTGGCCATAATTGTGCAGCCCTACGAACTGGACACACCACTGGACTCCCAGTGCTCTCTCAACAGGAAGACGATCTCGATCTAAGTCCAGCTCTAACACCTCCCTTGCCAAGATTCAAGATTCTTTATTTGTCACATGCATAGTCATACAAGTACAACACACAGTGAACTGTATCCTGAACCGCTCCTTTTCTGACTGTGTAAACATTATAAACAATAAGTACATTTTAAATAAAAAAAATCTGGACATTTTCTGAAACCAAATAAAAAAAAATGAGTACAAGTAAATATAAGTATAAATGTAAGTAAACTTTAACATTTTTTTTTGAAACACAAATCTAAAGTAAGTACCTTAAACGAGGAGCACCACCAGTTAAGTGAAATTATATGTGGGCTGAAAATTTGCTTTTTATATATATTTATAGAAATAAATGTAGCAGCAATATGTACATTGGGCAAATGGAATGATAAAGTGCATTGTCCCATAATAGCACAGCAATATAAAACAGAGTGAAAAGTGGGGCGAGGAGCCTGAGAATGAGTCGACAGAGTTATGGCACGGTCTGGCACAGTGGGGGTCAGCCATGTCTCAGCGAAACACAATGTTACAATCCCTCATGTCTCGCTGGAAAGTAACTCTGGCTCTTAGGTCGTCTAGCTTGTTCTCCAGTGACTGTACATTAGCCAGCAGGATACTGGGCAGTGGTGCACGGTGCGCTCGCTGTCTCAGCCTGTTTCAAAAGTTCTGTAGCACTGTGTCGAGTGCTATGGAATTGAACTGATCTCTGTTGTCTTTTGCAGAGCGCCTGAGGGCGTAACTGGCACAACTTGGGGATGATGTAGCACCAAATATGTGGACAACCATTCTGTACACTGACAGCTCTCTACTAAGGTCACCATCGGTCCACCATAGGAAGCAAAGTTGGTCACAGGGAACCTTTACTTGATGGAACAGTGCTTCCACGTCGGCTATCAAAGCCACTGGTGCTTGCCGGAATCGGAGGATGACACCGATCAAACTACTGTTAAGATCTGGCCCCTGTAGTAGCTGTTCGTTCAGAGAAGTCCCTCGATAAGAGGTGCCACAGTCGAATACCACACAAATCTTGTGTTTCTTAGGGTGGTATACACCATGATGTGGGATATACCACACCTTTTCATCATCACGAGCAAGGTCTTCTGGTGGAACCTTTACTGCGTAGCCTTTACTTATAATGTCTGTCATAAATCTGTTGTAGTCTTCATAGAGGGATGGGTCCTTGAGTAGTTTTCTTCCGATGTTCAGGGCTCGTTGTTCATCTAGAGCACGGTTGATTGACTTATTTAACTTTATCATTCATCATTGGCAGACCAATGCAGTAATGTCCTTCCACCATTTTGGTTGACTGTGTAACACTCTCCATAAACTGTAGGTCTTCTCTTGACATCTCTAACTCCTCTTCCTGCTTACTTTCTGGGAAATCATATTTGAATTGTTGGTGCCACAGATCGTCCATCTTGGCCACAGATATTCTACTTGATGAGACAGCCATTTTAGCCTTGTTCTTTGTTAGGGTGTCGCCCTCTTGCAGTAGTCCATTTATCGTCCAACCCAGAAGGGTTCTTACTGCGTACAGTCCATCATCGACGCTCCTAATGACCTCTTCTGGTTCCATGGACTTTGGGACATTCGTGCCAGTCAGCAGCTCGATGCCCACATCCAGGTCAGGAATTTTCAGCCCTTATAGATGTGGCCATCTGTCAATGTCAGCCTGCTTGGGGATGTTACTTCTACGTGCTGGTATAGCCCTTTGGGTGAAGACTTTTCGCAGCTGTATAAGTTGCTGCCGTCCACACTGCTCTCCTCCAGCCGGGTCACAGCATGTGTTGAAACAGCTCTTTTACTCCCCATTGTTGTGAGAAGAATGTCCATCTTTCTTCCTTGTAGCTTTAGCCTATTCATTAGTCCCTCAGTGCAGAAAGAAGCTGAACTGCCTGGGTCGAGGAAGGCATATGCTTTGATGAGTTTAGTTCCTGTTATAACCTTCACTTGGACTGGAACGATGGGAAGAATAATGTCTGCACCTCCGGCCCCAGTACAGTCACACAGATCTCTCGTTGTGCCCATAAAGCCACTTGCCACTTTTTCCAAGTGCCTCTCTTGGAATAAGCCTATCGCTGCTTTTCAACTGCAGACTGGTAGGATGGAACTTTGAGCAAAAATCACAACTTAGCTTCTCGCCACATTGCCAGCTCATATGTCCAGGTTTTAAACAGCTGAAACATAGTCCTTTTCTCCCAAGAAAGTCTATTTTAATCCTATTCAGTGATCGTCTCATCCTATTTGTCACGTCGCTGGGCCATTTCCCAAGTATTGAGGGCACCACAACTGGGTTCCATACTGATTGAAGCTTTATTATAAGTCAAACAAAAACCAGGCGCGAGGGCCAAAACTGAGAACTTTTTGACAAATGAGAAGTACGACGGTGAACCGACAACCAAGGTCCACAGAAACTGAACTTAAATACATGAACTCATAAGCACACAACCAATGACAGAACTGAAACACTTAACCCTGAGTACCCACGCAGCTGGAACCCCTTCACAGGCCAAGGGTACTCAGGGTGTCAAAATAAGAGTCCCATACATAATAAACAAAACTTAAACCCCAGCTCCCAATTGTGACCGCTGTCCAGACATCACACTATTACACTCTGCCATGCAGTGGTTTCCCTGGCAAAACAGACAGGGCTCAGTAAAGGCATCACTGGCACGGGAATCTAGAAACCTGTTATCTGAGAGCCTTGTGAGGCCTTTGGCATGGCAACTGTTGCAAAGATTGACTTGTTTCTTCTTTCTGCTGTAAAGTGTGTTGAAGACTTGAGATTTACCTTTGTGCCTTCTTTCAGCTCACCAAACAATGGATGCAGTGCCACCTTAGCTTGTGTAGTGATGAAGCGAACAAGGTCTTCAAACTTTGGTCTTCGACCTTGCTTCTCCTGAATGTCATATGCCACACCTCTCTCTCAGCTTGTAGGGAAGCTTGTAGATTATGGCTTTCATGTTGGCCACACTATTCATCTCCTCTATAAACTTCATCTCTGCCACAGCATTGTTGCAGTTTGCCAGAAACAAGGCAAATGCGTTCAAGGCCTCATCATCATCTGGCTTGATTTTGGGCCAGCTCAAAGCCTTGTTAATATATGCCACTGCCACAGTACCCCAGCCCTGGATCCATGTGCAGACAACTTCGTATTAGTTCTTTAGGTTGTCCGCTAGTGTGCTGTTCCAAGAAGTACAGACGGTCTGCATTACTTTCAGTCTTACTCTCCACACCATGCTCAAAGGCTCAAATGAAAAGTCTATAGTCAAGGTTGTCTCCCTTGAATATTGGGATGCTTTGTGGAGTTAACATAGTAAGTCTTTGTTGCTTTACCAGAAACTCTGTAATGTCATTTTGACACTGTAGTACATTGAAAAGAGCTTCTGAACCACTTGTCTCTGTCTGAACTGAATAGCAACCTGAAGATCTGTTGCCATTGTCGTGGTTCATTGTGCAGTCACCAATGAGCGACTGCGACAGCTGAAGCTGATGGGAGGCGACTTGTGGCTGCGATGGCTGAAGCTGATGGGCAGCAACTTGTGGCTGCAATGGCTGAAGCTGATGGGCGGCAACTTATAGCTGCGATGGCTGAAGCTGATGGGTGGCGACTTGTGTCTGCAATGGTTGAAGCCAGTGGGCGGCGACTTGTGGCTACGTTGGCTGAGGTTGATGGGCGGCGACTTGTGTCTGCGATGGCTGAAGCTGATAGGCGGCGACTTGTGGCTGCGATGGCATGACAGAGTCAGCATGACAGAGCCTTCACCACTGGTTACCGATCCTTCATAGCTCTGCAACACTTTTAGTTTAGCATCAGTAGTGGCTACTTTAATTTGCTACTTCAGTTCCTCCCGACCAGCTCTCAGGTGTAACTCCTGTTCCTCTAATGCCCAATACTCCCTCAGTGCTGCCACTTGGGCCATTAATGCTACTTTATCCCTCAAACGCTCAGATGACACTCTCGATCGTACAGAGCTGCTGCGTTTAGAACTTCTAGTCTGTCCTGAAGCTGCCACAGAAATGCTTTCAGCAGGACATACACTTTAATCTATCCTTTTAATTTCTTTCGCACGAACACATGCTTCTTTAATCCACACATCAAC
Source organism: Brachypetersius gabonensis (assembly GCA_037577145.1). Lineage (NCBI taxonomy): Eukaryota > Metazoa > Chordata > Actinopteri > Characiformes > Alestidae > Brachypetersius > Brachypetersius gabonensis. The sequence continues at coordinate 18,277,936 of JBBJLR010000133.1, read as the reverse complement.
ATGTCCAATAAAGTCCCAAAACACAGTTTCTTTAGGCTCAAACCAGTTCTGTTGGTCATATTTCATGTTTTCTTCTAAGCTCATGCATGTAAATTGCTCTTTAACAGCATTATTGGCCTCTCTAAAGTCCTCAAAACACAGTTTTAACTGTATCTAGATTACATTCATCTTCCATAAGATGCATCAGCTCATTCTTTTTATGAGTAAGTTGGCTTAATTTTGCTCTTCTGCTGCTCATTTTCCTTTGTAAAGAGTCTTCCAAGGCCTTGAGTGTAGGTCTTTCAGCCCATATCTCCTGAGTGCGTGTGTCATTGTTTGCAGCCTCCATAATGTCTCTGGTGGCCCGAAGCCATTCTCTCCTGGCTTTAATCCAGAAAGCAGACTCTACACGTGGCATGTGACGTCCCAAAATACCCACTCCAATGTCTTAAGTGCCGTGACTTTACTAACAGTCACGGAGGTGTGCACACATCAAAGTCTTTTCTTCTGAAGACAGTGCTTAGTGTCAACGAGGAAAGTTTTTCTACTAATGTACGGTCTGTTTGTCTTAATATGTGAGTAGTGTCTATGCGTGAATAAAAGTCATTGATCCATACCGGTAAGTAATGTGAACTGTTTAAACCATAGGTGAAGAACAATAATCCATAGTTGCACAATAACCACAGGTTCAGAAATAATCCACAGGTGAACATTAACACAACAAGTACTGGTAGTTTAAGCATGGTAGAAAAACTGTATGCCTCTATACTAAGTTTACAACCTGAGTACTCCAGAGAGTGTCGTCATTACACGTTGTCTACATCATCAACAGGCGCAGCAGACTTATACTAACATACAGGGATGCCATCTACTGGCATTAACAGAAAAAGCAATTCACAGAAAGGTAAAACGAACCTACATAACCCATACACTTAGGGTCATGGTCTTGTTGGAAGGTCAATCTTCGGCCCAGTCTGAGGTCCTGAGCACTCAGAAGAAGGTTTTCGTCCAGGATATCCCTGTACTTGGCCGCATCCATCTTTCCCTCGATTGCAACCTGTCGTCCTTGCAACAGCAAAACACCCCCACAGCATGATGTTGCCACCACCATGCTTCACTGTTGGGACTGTATTGGACAGGTGATGAACAGTGCCTGGTTTTCTTCAGCCATACCGCTTAGAATTATGGCCAAAAAGTTCTATCTTGGTCTCATCAGACCAGATAATCTTATTTCTCACCATGTTGCCATCTTAGAGTCCTTCAGGTGTCTTTTAGCAAACTCCATGCGGGCTTTCATGTGTCTTGCACTGAGGAGAGGCTTCCGTCTGGCCACTCTGCCATAAAGCCCCAACTGGTGGAGGGCTGCAGTGATGGTTGACTTTCTACAACTTTCTCCCATCTCCCGACTGCATCTCTGGAGCTCAGCCACAGTGATCTTTGGGTTCCTCTCTCACCAAGGCTCTTCTCCCCTGATAGATCAGTATGGCCAGATGGCCAGCTCTAGGAAGGTTTCCGGTCATCCCAACAATCTTCAATTTAAGGATTATGGAGGCTACTGTGCTCTTTGGAACCTTAAGTGCAGCAGATATTTTTTTGTAACCCTGGCCAGATCTGTTCCTTGTCATAATTCTATCTCTGAGCTCTTGAGGCAGTTCCTTTGACCTGATGATATTTCTGTTTTTCTTTTGTAATACATCTGTAAATGTCAACAATTCTGTGTTTTGCTGTGTGTACATTAATTAAAGAAAATATGACCTTAAATGATTTTAGAAAATGGCTGCAGAAAATATTGCACCCCCCTGGCATGCCCAGATAATACTCCACCATACAGCTCTCTACTTGCCTTCATCCTGCAGCAAACGGAGGAGGGTGACTAATGAGAAGGACTCAAACTAACTACATGACAACACAAGCACATATTTAACATATAATAAATCCCTACTGCTACTAACACAAGCTACTACCCTCTAACATTCCCCAAAAACAACAGAAAAGGCCAACCGGCCACCTACTGCAGGAATGCAGTCTTGTCCTTCCCTTCTCCTGTCTGTAACTGATCTGTGGCATGTGAATCAATGTTCAGAGCACTGAAATGTAATGAAGTCTTCCTATACCAGATTGGAGCTTAAAGGACACAACAAACAATTTCATGAATTACTAAGAGAGAATTTCCTAGAGCTGACACACTAGAAAGCAGTGATGTTATTCTAAATCAGAAACAGAGAAGAAAAATCTAACTAATGGAAGCTATTGGTGGTAAAATGGTCAGCCTGTTAAACATAACTGTTTTCCAGCGAGGGATAAAGAATAAAAACACATCACAATACCTCTGTGGATTAAGACCTTAAATGAACAAAAAATAAAAAGAATTCCCACATTTAAAAAATGACTCAGTTTCATTATTTTTGTACAATGTTTCTCATACTCCACTAAATCCAGTTAAATGTGACCTTTGTGCTCTCTTTTTGTTGTTTAAGTGCTGATAATATCCACAGTAAGTTCTGAAAGCCCCTTAGTTCCAGCCTGTCTTGATGTGTTTGAGAGAAGCAAGTGCTTTTTAATGTTGAGATGGGGGCAAGAATGCAGAGTGTGGAGGAAGGGATTATCTGCCCTCTAGCCACACAGCAGAGTGATTGTTGGTTTGTAGCAGCATTGCTTTGTCTGGGCCCCGCAGGCAAAGAATGTGCTGACTGTCATTAAGTCGCTTTCTGTGGAATCCAATCTAAGCACCAGGTAATAACGAACAACTACTTTCTCAGCTGTTGCTCCTGAGGTTGTTATCTATAGTTTCTTCTTGCTATTCTGTAACCTCTCCATTAAAATTGTATTTGCTTCTTGTTTTTGCAGCACTTCACTGAGCTCTTGGATGACCTGTCCCAAGAAGCTATGCTTGGCCAGTTGCTGAGTGACCCCTTTCTTTCAGGGAGGGGTGATGCAATGGACACTGAGGAAGAACTGATTCCCATCTCTCCAGTGCCGCCACTTATCCAGACTGAGCACAGTTACTCCCTAAGCGGTGACTCCCGGCCACAGTCCCCGCTTTCTCACCTGCCTGGAGACGTGGACAGCAAGTCAGGTGAGCCCAGCACCCCTCTAGTGCTGGAGTGATATCTTTTCTTGAAAGATCATATGCATTATATTTAGTTGGTAAATATGGGTAATAAGGTTGTAAAAACATCTGAGGTTAAACATTGGAAGTTTGAGAAACATCATACTAATCAAAGTTAATTTGGTTTCAAAATTATGGGCTTCCCTGCATTTAATACTATATCACTTCAGGTGTCAGGAAACTAACTGGTTAAATTCAAATGAGCAAACCATTAAACCGTTTCTTCCGATTCATGTAGGTACAAAGTACTTTGGTAGTTATGCATATGTTTCACAATAAATAGATTACAAATACAGGTTTGGAGCTCAAAATGATTGCAGTTTAAATTGCAGGCCAACATTGTTAAGAAAAAGTTTTACTATGTATTTTCCCCATTTTGTTCAGCCCCATTTTTATCCTTGACAAATACTGACCGAACAGTGAACACCTGTGTGTGAAATTTGGTTCACTTTGGCCAGTGTAGTATGAAATTAAATGAACAAAACGAAAAAGATGTTACAAAAACGTGACTGAGGATAATGACAAGGAAACAGACCCTAACCCTTAGATTAAGGAATCTAAGAAAAAACCTTTAGAAAAACCTTTAGTCTTCATGGAGTCTTTGTGGCTTTTCATGGGAAGCAGATAAACATTGTTCATCATCATCATTATTATTGCAGTGTTTTACTTTAGTGGTGGTCTTGCAGTCCCATAAACGTGGTATGGAGATTGTTGCTTGGCCCTCTCTATAGGAGCTTCGGAATGCGAGGAGTGGCCACCAGAGCAGGAGGAGAATCACCTCAAGATGGAGCCTCTACTGTGTGAATCTCCGGCCCTGCTGCCCGCACTGGCACTTAATCTGTCCCCTGAGGCCTCCAACATCGAACCAGTTATCACAGACACTGGACCAGCTCTAATGCTTACCCTTCCTCAGACCACAAAGGCAAGCATAGCCGAGGTAAACACAACTAATAGCAAGTTACTGAACTATCAACATACCTCTAGTAATGTTATTGAAAGTAATTCTGTTCCTTTATCAGGATTAACCTTTTTTGCCTGATTTGGTATTTTCTGCTGGAATTGGTGCCATACTAATACCTTGTATCACATCGTTGTCGTCTCTATACACCAATAAGCCATTACATTAAAACCTGTGTAGGTCCCACTTGTCGAGGATGGACTCCACAAGACTTTTGAAGGTGTGTTGTGGTATGTGGCACCAAGACATTAGCAGTGGATTCTTTAACTCCTGTGAGGGTGGGGCCTCTGTGGAGCAAGACTGTGTTCAGCAGCACATACCATAGATGCTTGATCCGATTGAGATGTGGAGAATTAAGAGACCAGGTCACCACCCTGAATCCTTTGTCATGTTTCTCAAACCATTCCTGAAAAATTGTCATGGCATGGCACAGTATACTGCTGAAAGAGGCCACTGCTATTTGGTGAATACCCTTACCATGAAAGGCTGTGCTTGGTGTGCAACATTGTTTAGGAAGGTGGTACATTTCAGCATTAACTTTCACATAAATACCCCAGCAGAACTTTGCCCAGAACAACTACCTCCATCGGCTTGCATTCTCCTATCCTGCCCGTCCAAAGGATATTGAAGATGCATCAGACTAGGCCATCTTCCTCCATTGCTCCTTGGTCCAGTTCCAATGCGTATATTGACACCTACAATGGCCAGCATGAAAGGTTTCAGCAGATTGTACTATAGTACCTCTTCTGTGGAATCAGACTGTAGAGAGGGTGCTCTTTTTTTTATTTTTTTTGCGCTTTTTTGCCATGGCAGCAGATTAAGGCTTGATGAAGTGTTACAGACAGAAACACTGACTGATACTAATGGAACACAAATGCCAGCCCTAATGCTGCTGCTATTAATGTTCTGCTTCCAATAAAAATAAGGAATTTTTATTGCTCTTCTTCTTAAACATATAGTAACACTTCCGATGTGGTCTCTGTTGCAGATAAAGGAGGATGGCAGTAGCTTTGGATCACAGATCAAGCTGGAGCCACATGAGGTGGATCAGTTCCTCAATCTCTCCCCCAAGGGTAAGACTCATATAGGGCAGGGCACTCTGTCTACTGTTGATTTATAAGGATTTTATGTAAGCATAGTCAAACAAAGGCTTTTTGATGTTTCTCATGTCATAGTCTTAATTTCATTACAATTATACTGCTTTAGTATTAAGTATTTTTATTCCGTGTGCAGAGCTGAAAACCCTCCAGATGCCACCAACTCCCCCTAGTTCTCATGGCAGTGACACAGAGGGCAGTCAGAGTCCTGTGCACCCTTGTGTTCCTGCCGCCCCCACACAGACCCCTACTGTCCTCAAGGTGGCATCGCGTACCCCGACCACACTCTCTACCTCTCCCCTGCTCACCTCCCCTCTTGTGAGTATAAGGCAGGATGGCTATAAACTAGCATTTACACTTGCAGTGTTGGCAGGGTGCTTTGATGTTACTTTTCATGACACATTTTCCAAAATCCTCTTACAATGTTTTTCCCCTTGTGCTTTCTCTCTCATAAACTATTTATTTCACCTTCTTTTGATGTTTCCTGTTATCCCCTTACCTTTGTGACTTGCCCCATCTCCCTCCCCCAACCATATCTCTTTTATGTGGCTTTTTGCTTTTCAGAAACTACAGGGCTCAGGGCCTCTCCTGCTGACAGAAGAAGAGAGACGGACTTTGATTGCAGAGGGATACCCTGTCCCCACTAAACTGCCTCTGTCCAAGTCCGAAGAGAAGGCTCTAAAGAAGATCCGCAGAAAGATCAAGAACAAGGTGTGTGTGTATACGCATATCTGCTTTGTGAACAAAGATACTCTCTACATAGAGTTCATCCGTGTCTTTGAAGTCTAACATGCTTTGCATTTAGAATATAAATGTTTAAAGTAAACATTTTGCTTTTGTATAATTAAAGTAAAATACTGTATCAGAGAACTAGCTGAGCATTGGTTGGGCTAGTTATTAATGGTTTTCCTGCTGATGTAGCTAAGCAAATGTCACCACACCATGATTTCCGGTTGAGCTAACTGTTTAATAATTAAGATAAGTGACAGGTCACAGATTTCTCCTTCTTAGATTTCTGCTCAGGAAAGTCGCAGAAAGAAGAAAGAGTACATGGATGCCCTTGAGAAAAAGTATGTCTACTTTGCTTGGGAAAGTTAAAAATGTACAATGTAAGATATTGTGCAATCCTTCCTTTAAATTCTTTTAAAACTGATGAGAAATTCAAGTTCTTTTCAAAAATAAATGAAAGTGAAATTGAAATGTTATTGTCTGAGGTGAATGACTTTAAATAGACGCTTGGTCACTGTGTGATGTTGCAATATTTTTTCTTTCCACAGAGTGGAGACGTGCTCCAATGAGAACTGTGAGTTGCGACGGAAAGTGGAAACACTAGAAAGTACCAACAAGTAAGTCACGCTCATATCCTTTTTGCAAGCAAAAGTGACTGTTTGGTCAAATATCATGTACACATATTTCATCCTATTTTTCTAATAATTCTATAAAGGACATTCACATTTTTTAATAAAATGGGTGGCTTTAAGCAGATTTATATGCAGTGAGTAGAAAGATTTTTTTTTACAGCAAATGGGTCAAACAGATTATTTTGTTTAACAGATTATTCAGATAATTTAATAATTTGGTTCTTTCTCTCTCTGAATTTGACTTAGATCTCTATTGCAGCAGCTGCATTCTCTGCAGGCTGTGGTGGCAGGCAAGGTACCACGCTCCTGCAGGATGGCCAGCACTCAGACATCTACGTGCCTAATGGTGAGAACAGTTGCTCTGCTTAGACAATTTGGTTGTGTTTATGTTTTTGCATGTTTTGTGTGCACAAAGTAGGAAGATGAATGTAACTAATATGTACATTAGAAATACTTATACCAGTATTGATGCCATGACTGACAGCAGAATAAAAGTACTGAGTATAAAAAGTCTTTCCCATCTTTTATAAAATGAGGTATTACTTTTGTAACATTGGGTTAATAAGTGTGACCGTATAACATAATAAAAACCATCTCAAGATTCAATTCAAGATTCAAGACTTTTATTTGCGCATGAGACCAGCAGCCCATGCACATTGGAATTCTTGTGCAAAGCTCTCCGAGTCAGGTTACATTTTTTTGATTGGTAGAATAGACAGGAAAATGAAGCAGAGTATAGAGCAATCTACTAGTATGTTTTAGTGTCCTCGGTTTTGGAAGTGAAAATCCCATTCATTGTTTCCACGGCTGTATGGAAAATCATTATATGAAATGTTTTGAAGCCAAAGTCATATAGCAGTCATTGTACATTGAACCCTTTCTATGCATTCTATACATTGAACCCTTTCTATTATATTAATCCTCTAACACCTTATCTAATCGTTTTATTCATTAAAGTGGTCCTAGAGGACAAATGTAGTTATTACGGACCTTGAGGGGTAGAGAATTTGTTAATAAAGGGAATCTGTATTTTTTATGTTTGTGATGTATGCCTAAATGGTATGTTTCTGACCATTTCAGCTTTATTATCAAACCATAAATTTAAATGTATAAGAATCAGTTATACTAAACATAACACACTAGCACAGAGTAGTACTCATTTTCCTATGTTCTGTTGCTTTGTAGGTTGTAGTGCTTTGTTTTGCTGTGTTCCTTGGGAGTTTCTATCAGGGCCTAAGCCCCTGCTCATCAATCACAAAAGCGGACCTGTCCAAAGAACTCACCACGCAGGAATCATACACTGCTACAGGTATCACATTACTAATACAGTGCTCCCGCGAATTCACAGTTCACAGAAAACCCAGCAAAATGCGGAAACCGCATATATCCTCCGCATTTTTTTGCTTTCTTTCATGGCAACATATAATTTTTCATGCATTTTAGTGCAAAATTATTAAGAAAAATATCATTTACTGATTCTGGAACATAAATATTAACATCAATTCAGCTAAAATGAAATTAATATGGGAGCATATTTGGGGGCATATTTAGGGTTTACACTATAAAAATAGGTATTTTAAGTCTTTTTTTTTTTTACCACATCACAAATTCATGTTTTTTTTACGGTTCATGGGTGCTCTTGAAACGTAACATGACCAGCATTTAAGAAGTTTCATTAAACAGTAACCAACCCGTGCTGTAAAACTCCCCATATTAAATATGTTGAAACTCATAATTTTCCCTTATTGTATTTGAAAACTAGGAAATAACTCCTGAAATGGTTGCAACTGTTTTGGTCAATGTATGTGTGCCTTTGAACAGTGAAGTCCAGGAACCTGCTGTCTTATGAGGATGATGCCGGGCATGATGAGTTATATCCCTCTGGTCTGGGTGGGGAGTATCCTGAGTGGGACACTCGGATAAACAACATGGCAGCATGGCGCTTGGACCAGCAAAGCGGGCACATACAGATGGAGTTACAGACAGTGGAGCTACACCCACCTTTCCTTCATAACAATGAAACAGACACACAAAGGCCCCTTTTTGTAGACCTGCACTCACACAGGTGATGTAGATGTAAAAGATTTTTGAAACCTCTGTTTTTGTCATTAACGCATGTATTTGAAAAAGACTGAAAACTGAAACTTTGCAAAGCGATTCCCAGAGTCAGTTTAAAACATGGATGGTGAAATGATTATACAATAAACATTGAGACAAAGGTGTGTTTAATTTCCCAATAAATAAACCTGGGTATACAAATCAGTTCAATTTGTAAATATTATTATAAACTTTTTTTCTAACAGCGTTATCTTTTTGGTGTTCTGCAGGTCGATGGAACAGCGGCCAAATGAGAGCCCAAAAGTAATTGAGCTGGAAAGAACGGTGAATGAACTATCATGAGGCTGGCTGATCTTAATAAACCCCATCTCTATGTGGACCCCAGGGATGCGGGTGCAGACTGTGTCTGTATTTATAAACCTATTTTACTTATTTTTTTCACACAGTTTCTTTTTAGGAAAACTAAAAAGCAAAAAAGATATTTTTATTATATTCCACCAGTATACATTGGATTTTTATACTATATTTTGTGCATTTTCTTTTGTTTTTTACTCCTCTCCTGTATACTGTACATACTGTAGCTGTTTCAGTCAAATTTCTCCTTTGACTTTATTATTCTCATGGTACTGAGGAAGGTGTTTCTTTTATACGGCTTAAATCCAGTGCATCACAGAGTGGTGGGACTGTATTCATATAGAGAAAATCATAGTGCATGTACTTCCCCACATTTTCTAAATATTGCTTTGGGACAATTCATTTAAATCATTGTAGAGTAATTGTGACTCTTTGGGTCTAAAGACTGATACTAATACAAGATAAATACAAGATTGTGCGGCACAATTCTGGTTCTTGTTCTTTTTAGTGTTTTCACTGCTGTTAGCCTGTTAGAATTCATCATAATAATAATACAATAACACAACAAGCTAAAATTCAAAATGAGCACATATTTCCTAAATATTTATTGTGTTGTCTTTGTACTATTTTAAATTGAAAATTGGTTTACAGATTTTAAAAAAATGCATTACAGTTTTTCCTCATGGTAACATTTAACTTTTTAGCTGTTTGTGCGGGAGCACCTGGGTAAGTATTTACATTGTCAAAATCTGAATCTGGCAAGAATGCTTCACACAAGAGAACAGGAAGCAAAGAGTAGGAGAAGCCTACATTCTCATAGCAGGCATTTTCAAAAATTCTACATTATGAGATTATTCAAACTTTTAAGAGATTTATGATTTTAAGCTGAATTCCTGGTGAAACTTAATAGTAAGTTGTAAATAGTTGAGTTAATTAAAGTAGAGAAAATAATGTGGGATGTAGCATTGTTTTGGGGTGCTAGTGGCTCAGTGGGTCGGATACTTGCCTCTGGACCAAGAGATCATGGGTTCAAATCCTACCTTCAGCACCACCACTGGGTTCTTGAGCAAGACCCTTAACCCCAAATTGCTCCAGGGAGAGACTGCCCCCTGTAGTTAGAGAATGGAAGTCACTTTGGATAGAAGTGTCGGAGAAATGCCGTAAGTATAACATATTTGATTATTACACTTATTATCTTCTCTTTATAAATATTGGTCTGTTGTGTCACCTGTATTAGTTTATTGTATATTGTTTTATGACAACAGAGGATTTAAACAATTTTGTCAAATTTTATACCTAATTGCGTTCAATGGTGTAGACACCATTTTGACTGACTGCTTCACACATCTTCTGGTGATGATTGTTTTCAAACATGTTTACCATGCATTTTGTATAACCTAAGCAGGCACCTTCCTCACCATGTAATCCAGCCTTTACATTTTGAGATTTGCTAAATTCTTGTCAGTTTGGAAGCTGCTAATTAAAATGTGTGTTGACTAAAGACTTTTAGGTACCCTTGAAGAAAGTTTGAAAAAAATTGAGAATAACTGTCATGCTTTATAAATACAGATCCTGACTCTGATAGAGGAATGTGAAAGTAGACTGTAAAAGTGGAAAATTGCTGTAATGATTAAATATTACGCTTGTTAGTCTGTATACATCTGGTATACAGCATCATCAGAGCCTGTACATAAAAGCTTAACAGTGCTGCGATATGTAAATACAGTAACCCCCCAGTTTTGTGCGGATCAGGAGTCGCGGATTCAGTCAAGCAGATTTTTTTTGGAGAACAAAATTCATAGTTTTACGCGGAAATCCCCACAATAACGTGGAAATTGCAAATGTCCTCTGCCTTTTGGAGGCAATACATATATTTTTCTAGATGTTTTTACACAAGGGGATGTATTTGTATTTTTAGCCCAAGTAGATCAGGTTTAATTCCCCTGAAAACCATTCACCTCGCTGCCATGTCCCAATACATTTGTCCCACAACCTTCTGAGTTACATATCACGGGAATTTAAAATAAAAGGCGAATATGGGCTTACCTTTACATTTTCTTTAAGGGAAATGCATTAAACTGAGATTAAAACGAAATCAAAGTGTTCTGGGAGCATATTTGGTGGCATATTTCGGGTTTACACTATAAAAATAGACATTTATAGGCATTATTTTTTACCAAAACATAACTACGCAGTTTTTCACTATACGCAGGTGCTCTTGGAACATAACCCCCCGCAAAAAGTGGGGGATTACAGTACATATTATATTGCTCAGTCCATTGAAAGAGTGACCACTTGTGTTTTACCTAAACAGAAGTTTGTCATTAACAGTATAACAGTGGAAAAAAAAGGACAATAACACATAATTCAGAACCTGTAATGGTTTAAATACAGTGGCTATTTTTGGTCTTCTGTCACCACAGTCCGCACAGGTTTAAGCTCTTTTGGGTGACTGAAGGTTCTGTGAAAAGTTCTAGCATAGGAACAGAACCATCTCATCAGCCTTAATAAGAACCAGAAATGTGGTAACCTCACTTGCACTTTATCCAAAGAATTAATGTTATTACTTTTCAATCTTAACATGTCAGTGGGAGTTTTGGTGTTTCTTTTTTTATAAGATGCTTTTCCAAAAAAACATATTAATTCATTGGTAATGGCTTCAGTGAGGCCAGCAGGATTTTTGTTCAATTTATATAGCTGCCTGCCCATTTCAGTTTGAGCTTCAATCCTGTTTTATTGTTCTTAAAATCAAATATTTTCCTTAGTAACAACATAATGTACAAGTCTGATTTGTGTTTGTAGTGTTTGTTATAATAATTATTTTAATTATATTTATTATATGTGTACATTCCTCTCAAGGGTTTAATGCGAAGGGTTTTTGACAGAGAAGCAAATGCCAGGAATAAGGGACATTATGCGAGTTTTAACTTTTTAAAGTTAAGACTTTAGAGCACAGGCACTAAAAGTAATTGGTTGTGCTACATACATTATTAAATGCCAGTGCCATTTTGGATACTATTATTATAATACTTTTTAAATGAAAAGCCTGTATATCTTTTTAAATGAAAAGGCTGTATATCAGCAATTCCCAAACCTGGTGCCCATTTTATCCTACCTGGTTCAGTTTGTGATTGGCAGTTGTATTCATCAGATGCTTTAAAAAACATTAAAAATAAATATTAGATGTGAGGAAACCTGCAACAGATTCCAGATTTGTGGTAGTAGGGTATGCTGATATGACCTCTAGTAACCACTGACAGCTTAAATGAATGATCGCTAATCGAACAATTGGACAACTTTAGGCATGTACTTAATAGCTGATAAGAACAATAAGCATCAACTAAAAAAATCATGATGTTAACGGCCTACCTGTGGGCCTACTTTACTATATGTTCCAACTTACCCTGTTCACTTTAGATCTTCTGACAGTGTTGTATCAGCTCTTCACTGTATGTGTATGTGTCCTTACCAACTGAAACTACCTAGTTCATATGGCGCTGTTGTGCTAAAGGGGCGAACTGTTCATGGCTGTGCTGTATATTCAGGCTCTTTGCTATTATTTGAGGACTGTGTTCAGATAAACAAAACTTACTTGATTCCTGAACCTATTGAATAATTACAATTTACTGTTCTAGATTTACAGTAAGCATTTAGCCCCTCTAGCATCTGTTTAATGTAAGCACATTAGTAATTTATTCATTTATTTGTTACAGAACCTTATATCATACACTATCCTTACAAGTTTAAATGGGCATTAAACATCCTTTGAACTCCATCCTGCCAGACCTGAGTTGTGACTGAAATCCCATAGCGAGTGGGATTACAGTTTTGGGGAGTGTGGCCGACCTTCTCCAAAATTGGAATAGAACGTATTTATGATTGGATGGCAGTGGTGTGTCATGAAGTGTCTGATTCGCTAATGGTAGCTAAAAAAAACCCACTGCTTAAAGGTCCCACGACGTGCTGATTTCTTAATGCTTTTATATAGGTCTTAGTGGTTCCCTAATACTGTATCTAATGGTTGTCCAATTTAATTGGACGTTAGCTGCAGAGCTAATGTTACAGCCACATACTAGGGGTAAAAAGCTAAGTAACCTTATTCAGCAACGCAACAAATTTATATTGCGTTAAGTTGAGTTACTTGTCTGAGGTGAGCCAAGAAGAGTTGGTACTGATTCTTAATTTTGAGCCATTCGACCAGCTCTGTATTGCCCCAAGTTGAGTCGGTGAAATGTTTACAAATGTTTACAAAACTTTACGAAGTTCTTTCAGTGCATTTCCAGAGAAAATAAAATTAACCCACGGGTTCTTCAGGGCCTCGCATGAAGGAACTAAAAAAATTAATTTGTGCTCATTTGTATATCTAAGCATGGAGCAACTGCTATGCTTCACTCGTTGGTAAGCCATGATGTCTACAGGAAAAAGTCTCTTACTCTTTACACCTATCACCATTTCTAGCCACTGCAGAAACATAGGCAGGCTAGGGGAATTCGTATTAATGTTAAAAAAAATGGATATTTTCATGTCTTGGGACCTTTAAATAGATAAAGAAGCCAAAGCTCTGAAGCTCAAGATTCAGGACACTGGCTCCGGTGTCAGAAGTGCTGCAAGAGCTTATGCTCCCTTAAAAATAAATAAATAACAGCAGTTTTGGAATTTTTTTTTTATGCTGTTAACAGAGGAATGGCAATGAGAAGCTGCTCTAAATTTCTGGTATTTTGGATCGGGATCTTGGGAAAAATCCCTCATTTTCAATGTTGAAAATTTACAGGTTTGGCCTAAGTGCATGCCTAAAGTAGATTTACCTGTACACACCACATGAAATGCATACTCTCTGCAATTCACGAGCTTAAGTGAATAAGCTCTGCAAATCTCAGCACACATAACATGCAAATACAGCAAACGCCAATGTCTACTTCAGCAATTTAACAATATGGACACTCTAAACATTTGCTGCAACATTCAGCATATTTTATACTGCATTCTCTTACAATAAGCTTAAAATCTGAAAACCAGTTAATGACAAACTTTACACTGCATGCAACTGGGAAACAAAACTCTAAATGTACTTTAGCGAAAATTAACATTGTTTTTTGGGTCTGAAATATGGTTTCCAACATTTTGCTTTTGAGTTACCATATAAAATGGCTGATTAAAATATATGCCTTTTTCACAAAAAACAGTGGACTATGGTTCCATTATCGGAAATGAGATACACTCATAATTGGTATATTGTGAGTAATTAAAAGAACAGTTGCAGCATGTTATTAATATACAGGATGAATTTCTTAAATCCTTCTATCAGCAATTCTCTAGGCAATATTAAACATTAACTGAAATAGAAAAAATAAACATTTAGTAAATACAGAGGCACTTTGAAATGTTATGAGGGAGATAATGTTCACTCCCTATATTTACCGAAATGTGTGTTGAGCTTCCTAATGTGTAGTGATTTTTTTTTCCAAATGCTAGTAAATACTGTTGTTGAGCTTAGAAAACCACATATTGTGATTTTCACATTTCACAATACATTCAGGTGATTAGGCAATATACACACAATTTAGAGCATCCAACTAGTAGATTGTGTCGGACAATGGGTTCCATCCAATGCACAAAAAAGCTTTTTTTCTGTGGGTTGTTTTTTGTGGGTTTTTTTCTGGCTCCAACACGATCACAATGTTGAAATAGCTCCAGTTAGCACCTACCAAAGACCGTAGCACACTGACCTAATATTTCTCCATCAAGTTGCAAGATTCAAATGTTAGCAGCTGGATACAACAGTTCGTACGAGAAAGAACGTTCTAGGCAGTCTGCAGGTACGCCAATCATTCAAGAACAAAATGACTGGGGAATGAGGGAAGATAATAATGTAAATAGGGAGAGAACAGTCCAATATGTAGGAGATCATTCTAAAACAATGTGACTGGGGAGAATGTTCTAGAATAGTTAAAAGATAAGTGCACACAGTGTGAATGGAGAAGAACACTCTGAAAAAGTCTGGTTTTGATGGGTTTGTGTACTTGGACTTTAGGAGCTGTTTTTAGCTGTCATTTATTTTCATTTCCCTCACCTGGCTGCTTGCTTCACCAGTATCATTGGTTTGTGACATTTCCATCTGGGGGCATTTGGTCAGTGTTGGGGCTGTGATTGGACCTCTCCTTGTCAATAAAGTTTTGGGACTTGGTAGACTCCTTATTGAGCTCCTGGAGTTCTGCCGTGACAGCGGAAAGGAGAGCTGCCTTTTTTTTGCCCTGTCAGCCACTGGCCTTCCACGAAACCTCCTAGGTCCTGTTTCTGTATGGCTGTCAATCTCCTCGCCAGAAACTTCTAAATAACTATTAGTCTCCTGGCTCTGAATTGGTTCTAATGAAGACTCCCGGGATGCTAGAGGCACTTTGCTCACCACTGAAGAGTCCTGAGAAGAACTGTTGCCATGATTACCAAATTGGGATTCACTATCACTAACCACTACAGTAGGTACACTGTTGTGTGAAGGCGAGCGCATTGGTGTGTCGGGAGAAGAAGGGGTGCTGTTCACCTCCCTAAGGGTGGAGAGGGTGTCCAACACAGGGTGTGGATGACGATTAAAATATGGCCTGTGCTGGCTGGCCACACTGTCCTCTGGTCCACCGTAAACGCGGTGTTCAGGGACGAAGGGGAAGAAGCTGGTAATGTCACTGCTGTGGCGCTTGAAAGATGGGCGGATGTGTAGATTTGGTGGCTCCTGGACGCTTAGCAAGCGGCGCATGCGTCCCAGAACTGACCCCTGCGGTCTGGGATCTTGGATATCAATGTCCTCACCCTGCATTATTTCAGAGAGCCTAAAAGAAAAAAAAGTAATTCAGTTACTATAGGCAGGCCACCCTCACAAAGCCTCAAGGTCTATTTTTAAAAACAATGGTTTAGTGCTTATTTCTTTGGCTATGTGCGAAGGACTCTTGCTCACCCCATGTCAGTAGTTGAACCCAGGAAAGATGGTATGCAATAGTCTGCAGCAGCGCGTGTGTATGGTGGCCGCACATCAGGCTCGTTCCAATACAGGTCTTTGGTCATGCGAGGAGTATTCATATGCATCTCATCTACTGCCATCAGAGACACCTGCGACAATGCAGCTTAAGACTGTGAACCATTTATAGCTAAAACCTCTGCTGACCAATATATTGCACCATTTGTTTTATAAGAATTTAAAGAGATACTATACCTTCTGTATATTATTCTTGAAAGCAGTGGTAGCAAGCATTGAGAGCCCTGGAGACTTGTTTTAACGTCTTGCAGGCTTTAACTACAACCCTTTACAATCTTATTATAGTGTTTGGAAGTGGTTCAATAGCTGAGTAGGTTTAATTTAAGCAAGAGGTGCAAGAAAGTAGATCTCTAAAAGGAACGTTGGTCACCCACTCACACCTTAAGCAACCAGAGAAGCAAGACATCAAAATGTTTATTGATGATCAAACCTTTTTTTATTTGTTTGTTTACTACTACTGTTCACTATCACTACTACCCTTCATCTGGCATTAGATTAAAAATAAAAATGTGAGATTACTGTTCAGTCACTTCAGTTCAGAATTCAACACCTTCAATCCTCAGTATTTGATAGGAAGGCTGAAACTGCTGGGAATAGACTCTGGACATCCTGGCTGTGAGACCACAGTCAGGAAGTCCGGAAGCAACTATAACATCACGACTCTAAGCTTTGGGGTTCCACAGGACTATGTGCTCAGCTCGCTTCTACTTACTCTGATGACCCATGACTAAATCATCAGGTTTGATCATTGTGTTTGATCAGCGAGAATAACGAGGCAGTGTACAGGGAAACAGCACTTATCCAGGACCACAAAGTACAAAAATAGAAACAACAGAAGACTATATAAATGCAGATACTACAGGACTACACAGACTGAAAAAAGGGATAGTGAGCAACACATGAGCAGCAATACAGTATTGCAAGACAAGAAACACACAATGCAGCTGGCAAAGCAGTTACATTACTGTGTAAGTGTAAGGGTATAAAGTTATAAGACCAAGGCTACAAAACGTAGGTGCATGCACAAAAGGGTAAAGGGGCATTTGGTTGGCTGAGGATTAAGTGTCGAAGTGCCACGGCCAGCGGGTTCACAGGCAAGTGGTTCGTACCACACAATAGCCCAAAGCTGCACTTGTAAAACAGCACCTTAGGTTGTTGAGCTACTCAAAAGCACTAAAGCTCCTACCAACCCCTGCTCCACATAAATGAACTGTTCAAAGTAAATAAATGTTAGGTACTGTAGGCATACATTTGTTAAGACAAACCTGCAAGTTTCTATCAATGCACCAATTGGCCTCAAAGTCATCATCATCTTCACCAAATGGATTTATGAGCTGCTCAGCCACCTGTAAAAACAGACATATACTTTAACAGAAGCGATCTGTATAAGAAAGAAAGGAGTATTTATTCTCTATTTGTGGCAGTGTTTTTTATGTATTGTTTTTATTTACAGAATTTTTTTTACTTTTTCCATTTGTGTGTCTCTCTATGAGAACCTGATTGTGGTGATTATTGTTGCTTGGCTGAACACAAGCTGAGCAGGATGTGGAGGAAATGTGTGATCTAATTTGGTTCATGGGCAAGCTTCAAAAGAGCACAGACTAAATAAACAAGAAAGAATGGTGCCAGCATGATGTGTTTGTCTGACCTTAAGCCACCCGGAATAGAAGAAGAATTGGAGCAAGGTGAAGACTGGCACGTAGAGGTCAAGGTCATGACCCTGATAGCCCTGTGCAGGGTCAAGAAACTGTCGGCCTATGATGCAGGCTGAGAAGAACGTGTACACTGCCAAGGTTACGACCTGTTGGTGGGGGGATAGTTTCTCATTACTTAATTACCCAGTCTATTTTTCAGTATTATTATCAGGTCTTTCAAACTATTTGAATTGTTAACAATGATTCACCACATTATTCTATGCAGACATTCACAAAAAGTGTCAGTGTGTAAAGTGATCATTTATTATACATGAATAAATCACAGCATGTGAGAACAGCATTAAATGCTTCCTCTGCATTAAACCAATTAAAAAGCGAAGCACCGCACAGCCAGGAATGCAGCGCCCAGGGAGCAGTGTTTAGGGATTGTACCTTGCTCAACGGTACCTCAGTGGTGCTTGAGTAGTCCTGAGATTTGAACCCACAACCTTCTGATCACAGGGGCAACTCCCAAACCACTAGGCCATTCTGAATCTGATATTTGACTCTGAGGTTTTTTCCGGTTAAAAACAATACAGTTTCACTGCAGTCATAAAAGTGGACAAACTAGGCTTAATCAGAATGTATTCATAACTTTCAATAATGAAATAACTAAGACTGGGCACATTAACACATACAATGCTCTCATACACTATATGTACAAAAGTAATGGGACACCTGACCATTTCACCAACAGAGACACATTGACTTTCATACGGAGTTGGTCTCTCTTTGCAGCTGCTATAATGGTTCTGCTCTGGACTCTGAGGATAACTTGTTTTTCTATAACAAACTAGATAAAACACGAATGCCCTGTAGTGGTAAGATTACATTAATGTTGAAGTTGAGATTTGCAGAAATATTTGAACTGCACCTGTGTAACTACGTTAAAGGGAACACTGCTATTAAAAAGCTTATTTGTGATGTTCTATTTACAACAGCAGTTGGTGTCTCTGGGTCCTGTTTCTCCATTATGTTGTTTGGGTACACACAGTAATAAATGTGGGCCCTTCACCATTGCTGACATCATCAGTGGTGATGGTCCCCTGTTTATGACCTGGGTATAAAATATCTTCGCTCAGTCCCCTCCATCCTACTGCCATCATCCAGGTCCCCGGGTGACACTGCAATTGTTTACAGAGGGGGAATTTCAGCCTGATGTTATTTATATGGCTTGTAAAATGAAATAACCTTTGAGTCACATCACAGATATGTGGACATTGTTCAGACAATCATGGTGGACAGACCCCTGATGTGAATACTCATGTTCATTTGCTCCAGAGCTTGGAGGACAGAGAGGAGGGCAACTCGACCTTCATTTCATCTCCCAGAAAAGGAATCAAGAGCTCTAATATGAATCATTATTCACACCAATTCTTTTTTTCCACTTTGTAGTTTGACATTTCTGGTGCAGCTAAATGTAATGTAAATGGGTCAATTATTTATTCATGTGGAGAAAATAGCATTAAAAAAAAAATTGTTTTTTTTGTTGCCCAATTTAGTATTTCATTTTTGTATTCTTTTTCTACATTGCACTGATAGAGCTGCTTTTAATCTCTTTGTACATTAGTATAGTGACAATAAAATTATATTTTAAAAATAGAAGTGCACAATACACTTCTTTTGAATTTTGAATCTTTTGAAAAATGTAATCTTTGGCCAGCATTAAAAATAACATTATTAGCAAGTTTTCATCAGTGATAGCAACAGTAGCTGCATGTTCCAGGTAAAAAAATATTTAGGGCTAGGTGATATAGCCTAAAATAATATTATGATATATTTATATCATTATTTTAAAATCTCCTCGAGTTCATAAACCACATTTATTTTAGTTCATATGTCTGCATTAGAGACTTTTGTTAAAACTGATTGGTGATTTGCATGCAATTTTTGTTAAGGGTAATGTATTAAGCTGAATTTAAAACGAAATTAAAGAGTTTCAAATCAGTCATTTTTTCTTAGAACCAAACTAATATTTTTGGCAAAACCCACAGCAAATTCATAGAAACAGCAGATACAATATTTTATTTTGTGGCAATATATAATTCTTCATGTATTTTTGTGTCAGTTATTAATACATTACAACTCGCCGGCAGATGAAGAGTAAATTATTGGACTGTAAAAATTATTAGTGATTACTCCGACATTTTATTCTATCTTTTATTAATAAAAAATATATTAAAATATTGCCTGTCATTTACAAAAGGAAATGACAGGTATACCAAAGAAAACGCCGGTGTATGAATTACAGTGCAGTCTGTAATATCGATATTTACATTCCAGCACTGCAGTTCAGTGTAAACTGTACAGTACAGTATGTCTTTATCTTTACATTTTCTTTAAGGGTAATGTATTAAACTGAGTTTAAAATGGATTTGAAGTGTTCTGGGAGCAGATTTGGGAGCAGATTTAGGGTTTACATTATTATAATTTTAAGGCATTTTTCTGAGTTCTGATGTCTGTGTGTTTGTTTACGTTTTCCGGGTTTTGTTTCCCCTCGTGTTCCACCCCATGTGCTCCCTTTGTTTACATCCGTGTTTTCCCCGTGTCGTTTCCGGTTTCTCCATGCTCCCTTCCCCCTTGGTCCCTCTGTAGTCTACTGTTATGATTTGTATCGCGTCCCGGTTCATATTAGTTCCACCTGTCCCTCGTTTGAGCCCCTACTTAAACCCCAGCCGAGCCTTCCTTTGTCCAGCGTGTCTGTATTGGTCTTCCCGCGATGGTGTTTGGTCGCGGTTCTGAATCCTATAGTATATTCCTGGTCCTCTGTATGTTTAACCCTGTTCTCTGTTCTCTGTCTGCAGTTCCGTGTTCCTCCTTTTTGATATTCTGTTCTGCGTGGGTCTGCGCTGGTCACCGGATCACCTGAGCACCGTGTCCGGCTCGCTGAGCTGCGAGGGAGGGTCCAGCCCTCAGAGCCCTGCTTTTGTTTGTTTGTTTGTTTGTTTGTTTGTTCGTTTGAGGAGCAGGACTTAGGGTTTTGTTTACCTCCAGTGTTTTGTTTCCCCTGCTGTGATTATTTCATGTTTACTGGTTTCTGTTCTTGTGTTGTGTTTCCTGTGTTGACCCTGAGTCGGGGATAGTTGTTTTTGTGTATATTCTTTATTAAATCGTATCATAACCGTACTGTGGCGTCCGCCCCATTCCCTTCCCAGAACCACACCGTGACAATCGGGGGATTACTGTATATTACAGCAGCATAAAGTGCAAGAGACCAGGCCCAGATCACTACTGCTGGTTTAAACAGTTAAACTAATAAAATGTTGTAGTTGTCAAGAAATGGCTTTGCTCATCTAGACAAGAGGCGCATACGCAGACTTCCAGAACGCAAAACAGAAGAAACCCGAAAGAACACAAAACCTTAGGGTTGGGTGAGAGATGTCAGACAACTAAAACATGACAAAATGGAACTTGAATACAAAAACTAAACACAAGACAGCTGCTGTCATTGATTAAATTTATTTTCAACTTTAAAGTCTTTTAACACAACTCAAACCATGGCAGCCTCTAGCGGCCGCTGACTGGGGATGTGACAGTAATAGTATTTAGAAAGTTAGAATTCCGCTTTCTCCACAGTTGCTTGGTAATGAAGTTTAGTTACCTCAGGAATGGACAATGTCTCATGTGGCCACCAGCCTAAATAACTGTTGATCTATTTTGATCTTGCTGTGGGATCACAGAGTTCAAAGCTCTTTTCTGTACAGGGACAGAGGGGTAGGACATCTCTAAATGGCTTGGATTTAAAGGGCATGCATTATAGGCATAGAACACTGTCTGAGAACTGCAGGTTTTGCAGTGTGTGTGTGTTTGGAAGAACTCTCACCTGTGTGTAGACTAGGGGGATCCCAACCCAATCATAGCCAAACAAAGTAGAGCACCAAGTCCTAAATCTGTTCATCTCCTGAACACAGACACAGTCATAAAAATCCTTGAAGCTACTCAAAGCAACAATTTGATCGGATTTAGTAGGGCTGTCAGTTTAAAGTAACATTCTCTGACAGTTTTCTGAGTAGTTTTAGATTTTACTGTAAGAAAAAAATGTATGTTATATATTTACTATTTTAAAAATATTTTGAAAGTCCTAGCTTTACATATTCTTGAAATATAACACTGATACCTTTATTCAATTACATTTAAAAGAGAAATTATATACATTTTGTGTGCTTACATTTTTATTTAAACCTTTGTCACAAAGACCTTGTGATTTCTTTTCCTATTTCCTCAAGCTACCAAACAATGATCTTCTCTCTGGAAGGACCAGTGCTGCTTATTCCTCACTTCACACTGCTGATAAAAATTATTAACAAGCACTCTAAAATGACAGGTATTGTAGAATATTGTAGAAATTCAACACATTTTTTACAATGTTGTGTTCATTCAGGCACAGTAAATATGTCAGCAATTTGTCAAAACTGGACTGGAGACTTTATTAGTTAAAACATATTTACTTTTCAGCCATTACTTTTTAGCTGTTTTTTTCACTTTGAGTGAAAATCTATGTTTTTATTAATCCGTTGCCACATATTGAGCATCTAATCGCAAAAGTGCAAATTAAATGGAAATTATTAAAAGTGTTTTTTACAGAAGCAACAAATATACAATACACTTGGAAATATTCATTTAAAATTTCGCATTGAAGTTCTTAATGGCATTTATGGCTTCCAGTCCCTTAGTACAAGAGAACATCAGCTGTCAAGAGTTTCTACAGAGTATCCTCTTCTATGATTTAAAGTGCCCTGGTACTTCCTGACAAGAAACATTATAACATAATGCTGTCATACAGTGCTGTCAGGGTGTTCTTCTTCCAATATTGTAGCAATTCCTCAAACAGACCCTGTCTGTGTTTAGTTATTTATTAATTTGTTGTTATTTGTCACTTGATGTTGAAACTGTTAAACAGAAAGAATTAAAAATGTTAAAAATGTACATAATTAAATGATTATTTCTTCATGAAATGCCTGTCTTGTTGAAATAACTGATTTAATGAAACAACAAGCAAACACACAGTTACTGTAACATCATATTCGCTTTTTTTCGAATGCAATATTTATATAATTAATTTGTGATGAATGGCATTCTGAGAGGTGCCATGGGCTTTTCTTTAGCGAATTGGCACTCTTCCTGTAGCCATCACTTCATGATAGTGCAACTCAGAGGCGACCAAAGAAAAAGGCTGTCCTGAAGTATTTCAAACCATGATGCTCTGAAGTCATTCAGAATGTCCAGATTATGCGTTATATCAGCATGTTCTAGATCATGCATGTTAAATACTATCTTAAATACAATTTTCCAAGTGTATTCATTGTTTGATGCAACTGTTATTTTGAGTGAGTTATGTGTGTTTTGCATATAATGTGTAAATGTGGTCCAGGTTTTGTGAACTTTACAAAAGTGGAAATGTGGAAAATATTTACTGATTAGACAGTTCTTTAAAGTTAAATATTGACTCATCAATAATTTACTGGCATATGTACAAATATAGACTTTCACTCAAATATAGTTTTTGCTTTGTTTCACTTGCACTTTTAAATTAGTAACATATTCTAAACTGCATTAGTCCAATGGTACAACAGTACCAAGTTTCTGCAAAGTGGACAAACGACTATCCCTTGATTTACCAGCTGTGAAAAAGGCTTTGAAAAAGGACAATGCAAATCTTACATGCAGGATGGTCTGAAGATCTACACTGTCCTGGATTCGTCCCTCTTTCCTGGCTTTGGAGGCCAGATTGGTGAACCACACAACTGGGACCCAGTATTTGAGATGTGGCGACTTTAGATTCTCAAATATCTTCCTTTCTTCTGGTGTCATGAAGCCTGAAGAATTAGTCAAACTGTGATTTAATATCTGCTTGCTCTAAAATCAATCTCCTGCTCTAAATCAGTCAATTCAAAGAAAACGTGAGAAGGAGCAAGCAGTTTTATTTTTCAACCCAGGGCACTCAATCATCTTTGCTAATCTGCGAGACATTGGCTGATCTTTTATTTAGTCTTTTTTTTAAACAATTTTTTTATTGTTTTCAGAATTTTAAAGAGCAATATTAATCAGCACATTCAACATTGGTAACATCAACTCAACATAAACAGTATTGGCTCAACATAAATATTAACTTCTCAGGCTAATAGTGTCTTTTCCTCTTAGATCCATCCTTGTGTTGCATTTGTATTATGAACTGCACTCTCCTTATACTCCTTCGTCGGTGTCTTCAACAAAATCCACCTTAATAAAGGTAAAAAATGTTCTCCATATATGTTCAAAAGCTTCTTGTCTACCCTTTAAAACACAATAAATCTTTTCCAGAGAAAGACTTGACAACATTTGTTTTGTCCACTGAGAACTTTTAGGTCCATTTGTATTTTTCCATGATAATGCTATTGCTCTCTTTGCGCTTAACAAGCCAAGGTCCATCAATGCCTGTTCATTCTTATTATATTTGTAGTTTGAGTATAGCCCAAAAAAAACAATTTAGGATCTAGTGGAATTGTTTTTGATACAAATCTTCCCATTGCAATCCGCACCTCCTCCCAGAACATACTATTTTTTTTACATTTCCATACACAATGGAACAAAGTCCCTTTTTCTTCATTAAATTTGATAAACCTATTTAGCTTCTTGGGGGTTATGTAGGTTTGCATTAACCATTTGTATTGCAGCAATCTAAAATTTGCATTTATTGATTGTTTATTGACCCTAGAGCAGGCCATTCTCCAATCACCTTCCTTTATATCACATTCTAATTCTTTCCTCCATGCTGTCAGTCTACAGAATGTATTTTCAAATGAGTGGCATATCAATAAAGTATAGAAATCTGATATAATTCCTTTCTTTAAATTATCTTTTATTACATGCTTCTCAATCTGTGTTTGAGGAGGTTTCTTCAGCGTGTGGCCCTGTTTTGCAGAACAGTTTGCAGATATTTAAAAAAATATTTGTTGTGAAGTTTATACTTACTTCTAATCTCTTCAAATGTCATTAAAATATTTGAGTTACTTTGTTATAAATCCTTAATACACTTTATACCCTTTGAAGCCCAGTCTTTAAACACAGGATCTGCTCTTCCAGGTGTAAAGTCTTGATTGCCCC
>JBBJLR010000133.1:18238207-18253119 GCA_037577145.1 Brachypetersius gabonensis | reverse complement strand
ATATGAGAAAAGGACGAAAATAATTTATCATTCCTTTTATCGTCACCATTGCGGGGGTGTCTCTAGAATTAAGAGTGGGCGGGGTTTATCCTGTAGTTTGTGGACCACTAAGCTGTCAGCTACAGCTTTGGGTGCGCTTTCTGTTCTTTGTCCTCCATTACAAGTCGGTTTCTCAGCTCTGCTGTACGGCGCAGGCCCGAAGTAGCGCAGCCGCTCTGAGGTTAGTACCCTACCGCGCAATCGCCAGCTATATCAGCCCCGGCGCAGCCGCAACAACAGACCCGGCAACGCAGGGTGGTGAAAGAGGGAGGTCGTGTTGATGCTGAACAGAATGGGAGATCACGGAGTTTGCGGGTTTTTTTCTGGGAGTAGCGCCATTTGCCTAGCGAATACACTCCTGCAAATAAAATATAGAGTCGTCTTTGTAGGCCTGGGCCTGTTATTAGAGCTGCTTTGGTCCTGCGATGGCGGGTGTGAAATAAGTTAGCTAACGTTAGCTATTTTGAATAAGAACAGCTTGACCCAGTAAGTAGTGTGGATGGTTCATACAGCTAATTATTAATGGGTTTAACGATCATCGACATCACATGATTCCTGGAATTGAAAGTATTTTATCGTGTTTCTCTTAGTATTTTACCGGGCAATTGTGTGTTGTACATCTCAAGTTTACAATTAGCTAGCCTGTTAGCGAGGAAGCTAATGGGTGATCAGCAACGCGATAACTTTTACATGCAGATTTACCGTTGGTTTTCAAGCCCTTGTAACTGTTTAATATTACATAACCTTTAAGTCTTAACAATAATAGCTAACTTAACATTAAGCGTTTTGATCCGATGGATCACATCCTGCCAACTAGCATAGTGTAGTTCACAGAAGTACAGTGGCTAACTACCTGACCAGCCGCTGTTCTAGCGCCACTGCACACTGGCTAATAAACAGGAATTTGCAGTCTCACCATCAAATTAGCTACATGTAAGTACATTTTTTATAGCATTGACGACTAGGCAAGCTACAAATAACGTCATCTAGCGATTTACTTCAGTAGTCCTTGCTATCCTTTGTAACAAGTTTGTGTGGATCAGTTGCTGAGAGCAATTGGAAATCCAGCTTGTCGCTGGAAATAACACGCTGGTTTATCACTGATTGTATGTCATATTTTAGGATAACCACAAAACTCACTTGATTTAATTAGACCTTATCTGGCTTGGAGTATGTGTTTGGGTTTACCGCGTTGCATTAATGAAAAAGCAAATAAATAAAATATTAACTTTGTTAAGTAGAACGTGGTTGCAAAGCACTTTTTATGCATTCGGTTTTTAAAAAAAATAAACTTTTCAAGTGTTTTCTTCTGCAGTGCACTAAGAAACCAAAACCCATAATTTTACATCTTAAAATGACCTTAATTTGAGGAAAATTAAGGGAAAAGTGCACAGAGTAAGTCTCATATAAGGGGTACAACAACTGAATTTCCCCTTTTTTCAGATTTGCCCTTTAATTGCTCAGTATATTGTTCATTGTATCTTTACATAGTATTGTTTTATACGACTGTGCTAGAGAGACACCAGCAACACCAAGATTAAAGGGCTTTGCACTTGCGCCTTAAATCTAATTTTAAGATAAATTTAAGGGCTCGGGTTTACAAATTAATGACCACTTAATTCAAGTTAAGAGATTTGGTTTATTTTCAGGGCAAAATTAAGGTAAGGTTAAGCATGTTTTAAGTACATTGTGTTTCATAGTGGCATGAAGGCACTCTAAGTTAAAATATTGTTTTAAACTTTTGAAGTTAGCTTACTGGATGTCCTTTCAGACTGACTGTGTGCAGAACTTTATTAAGTATATGGGTAGGTCCTGAAGAGTCACCGGTTAAGCAGATGATATGACAAATACCTGTATGCTGTATCCTCCACAAAACACTGCTTTTGTATAGGATCTCCCAAATCCTCCTCACCGGCAGTCTGCTATTGCCCTCAACAATGTGCAGTGTGGAATGGTAGTTTGAGTAAGAAGAAAGAAAGAAACACACATTTAAATGAGTTGATTGATAATTTATGGCCAGTGCTGCTAGTTTTTTGCTGTAGCTTTATTTTGGTTTTATGTCTAGTGATTGTGCTGATGAGGATGCTGTTTGTCATCAGTTTTGATCAGCAGATTTTTGTCAATTATTTGTGTTGATAACTTGGTCATAAACATTTTATATGGCATTCTATAACAGTCTAATGCCCAGCACAATGACACAGTTAACCTACAGTCAGCCATAAACTTCTGATAAGACCTTAACTATGCTTTGTGGCTAATATTCTGTATTTTATCTTAACATATTGCAATTGAATCTTCATGTTTTCTTCTAGAAAACTCAGTAACATTCTAATATGTTTATATATATTTCTTCATTAAAGTCTGGAAGTAATATCAAAAATGAAAATATGAAGTCCTTCTGTAAAAAAAAAATAATTAATTTATAGCTTTGGGTAGAAAAGGTATTTATATTAAGTTACAGAATTTCAGCTATTTCTAACTGATTTTTCTAAAGAGTTTTCTAAAGAATAGCTTCAAATTTACTGTAAACTGTTGCTGAACTACAGTTGAGTATGGTGCTAAAACGATAATGGTTATGTGTTCTATTCTAAGGGAGCACCTATACTGGTTGCTTTGTTTTAATGTATAATATTAAGGTATTGAGTAGCCAGGGGTATCGTGAACTGTGATTGGATAAATTAACCTGTTCGCACAACAAGGAAAAGAAATGCCATGATTAAAAATATTAATTAATAAGCATAATAAATCAAATAAAGGTGTTTTTCAGTTCACTTAAAGTGTTTGTTGTTGTCATTTGCATTCATAGCATTGGGTAGCAAATGTGTAGTTTATGATGAGCCTTATATAACATATGACTTATTTCTGAAGATTTAATGAATGAGACCCATTCTGTCACTGATCTGGTCCATTTCTAGAGCCATGAAGTTAATTACTCTGTTACTGTGTCTTTTGGAACATTCTCACTGCACATAAAAGATGTTCCCTATGCTTTTTGATACATTTTCACACATATGATGTAAATGAAACATGTAAAGTTCATCCTAATGATAGATTTGTTCTAATTAGTAGTCAACATGTGTTCCAGTTGTCTCATTAATTTTGATATGAATATTTTAAGAATTAATGTTGAAAGGCTCATGGGATTTAAACAAAGTGTGTATCCAATAGATTGTGCAAATGCAATCAAAATGGTAATAAACAATTGTAAATGCAAACAAAATAGTAACATATGTTTTAGTTAATGAAACAGACCAGGGAGGTATTCCGTGAAACAGGATTAAGGGAAAGTCTGACTTACTTTCCCTTGAAATAAGATAGACTTTCCCTTAATCCTGTTTCATGGAATACCCCCCAGGCCAGTGTCGAAATAGCAATAATGGGCCTCATTCGTTGAATCCTCTGAAAAACACAAGTGCAAATAGTCTTATTATAAGTTAGTGTTTTAAATAAAAAGTGCCATTATTCCCATTAATTTGACAAGACCTCTGAGCATGACATTTTTACTTCTCATTTTCTTTCTTCTGGTTTGTGCTTGATTTTTTTGATCTGAGTAGGCTTGTCATGATACTGAAATTTCAAACTTTTGAATAATAAAAAAAAAAGTGTGAGTAGACAAACAAAACACAATTTTCTTTGTCTACTCAAAATTGTACAGTGCCTTTGGGTATTTTGAAGAGTACTTTATAAGTTAAATGTATTACTATTATTATTTTTAGTCAGATTTATCCTAAACTAAACAAAATAGATGTAACTATTTTTGTTTAGTTTTAGTCAGTGAATGTTTTAGTCCCTTTTTTAGTAATGCAATTCTATTTAACCCAGTCAATATAGTATAAGGATAGTAGATATAACTATAGTATATATAGTTGAAGAATAGACAATCTAATTTTACTTTTAGTTAAAACTATTTCACAATTCAAACATGTTTATCTTATAATTTTATTATTGTTACCTTAAAGAATACTGCGCATCCATTCACAGAAGACATTCTGATTTGATTTTTTTTTTCTTATTTATTTTGCCAACCGAACATATTACTACTTAGGGGTGCTTTCACACCTACAGCATTTGGTGCGCACCAAACGTGTTTGGTCCCTTGGTTCGGTTCGTTTGCCTTGATGTGAATGCAGTCAATGTAGTAAACAGACCGTACCCACGTCTGTTTACTACATTGTAACATTTTTCTGACTGGTGTGGACTAAAGCAATCGAACTGTGAAAGCACCCTAGAAGTACACACACATAAATTTAAATAAAAGATTTCTCCCTAGCACAATATTGGCAATGCGTCCCAATACTATTGACCACTCTAGATAGATTTAATTCACAGTGCCTGTGAAAGTATTGGGACGTAATGCCGTTCAACTCTAAGGTTGAGCAGCCTAATACTTTTTTTTTTTGTTCCCCGGCCGATTTCCGTGAACCTAAGTTTAGTTCCATGTGCTACTTGTTATCGAACTCAATACCAAATTTTAATATCTATTAGTATCTGAGAATGCATTTTTTGACAACCCTAGATCTAAGACAAGGTGGCAACTTAACTTGTAGCCATCAAGCAGCGCCACCATCTCCCACTGGAGGCTGTTGCCCACAGCTTGAAAGTCATTTAAAAAAAAAAAATCCTTCCATTGCCTACTGACAAAGAGGATAAAAAGAAATTCATGGTTACTGATAACAGACTCTCATTAACTGATTTACACTATAGATTTCCTGTAACCCTACAAAAGATTGATACACTTTGGAGAATTTGGCCAACAGCTTTTTCACAAAAATCTACATCCATTTTGGACCTATACCAAGTGTCTGCAAACATTTCTCTGCAAACTCTTGTCTACTTGTCGTTGATCGAATTTTCAAAAATGTATCACATAAGACAAATTTAAGTAAAAAATGCTGGTGTTGTGCCTTGTTTATGTCTGTCTGTGTGTGCTGTGTACAGTTCATAGAACGCTGTAACAAATGATGGAGGACCACCCAGTACATCAGACGGAGCACATGACTACCATCGAAGCCCATGCTGTGTCTCAACAGGTGCATGTGGCTACCTACACAGAGCACAGCATGCTCAGTGCTGACGAGGACTCCCCTTCTTCACCTGATGATGACACGTATGATGACTCTGACATCTTAAACTCAGCCGGAACAGATGAAGTTACAGCACATCTGGCTGCTGCAGGTACAGATGTGCAAATATTTAATGTATCCATGCATGTGTATTGCAGCTTTGATTATAGATTGGTTCCCTGTCAATTGCCTTGCAGGTTTAAAGTGCCTTTTTGGCTAACGGACATATAAACAACCGAAGCTTGCATAACTGACATACACAACTGTTGGGTTACTTGAAGCAAAGACAGGTCCAGTCTTACTATAATATAATGTTAATGTTAATGTTAAAATAGAACATTAATGTGAATGATAAACAGCATTTGGGATTAAATGGATCATCATCCTCTTTGTCCACCAATTTCACACTCATATGCTGAAGATAAATTCACCCTAACTTTCCAGGATGATGATGTGTTTAATCAATTGTCAGGACAAGCACTGAGCAGATTTTCTTGGTGGATCATTCTGAGCACAGAAGTGACACTGACATGGAGAAAAATGCAGTAGTTTCCAATAATCTGTGCTACGAGCAGAGCTGATGGAGGAGCTACACAGCATTTGGAAACTTGTGTTGATTGCTACTGTCATTTCGAGCTACTGCTCTGCAGTGGTAGAATTTCTGCTCCTTAAATATTGGCCACATTATCAGCTGAGGAAAGTACTGCGTCTTCAGGTACAACAGCTATGGATGTGATGGGGGCTCTCTGTGACAGCCCTCCATGAATGTTTATTTTTGTGGTCGATAACCAGATATTTCATCTACTTGTTTTCATTGCAGCTTGAGAAAGAACATGAGCCATGTTTACACAAACAAGAAGGAGATATAAAAGGCCATCTCAGAATTTTAATCCCGGACTCATCACCTCTTTGTGCTGCTGATCCCCACATGTCATGTGTAATGGCTTGTTACACTTGCTCTAATTACGTTTACAGCGTTTAACAGACGCTCTTATCCAGAGCGCCCTAATTGTAATGAAGTGCTTTAAGGGCTGGTCATTACTCATGTTAAGGACTCCATTTGGTCTACACTGGACCTCACCACTGTGCCTACTGATAAATAATCTATGCCACCCCCTTGAATAACAAGGACGCCCATGTCAGAATGTTGCTGAATATTGGCTTCAGCTCAGCATTCAATCCCATCATACCTCAAAGATTAGGCAGCAAGCGCCACTCACGTAGACTGAGCTCATTGTTTGAAACCTTTGGCAGAGCAGTCAGATTTCAGAACAGGTTTTCCTGCTCTATTACTCTGACTCATGTGGGATGTGGGGCTTTGTATTCTGCTGTACTAAATACTTTGCTGGACACATCTGCCATAAAAATCACACTAATCATATCAAGTTTACTGACACCACCATAGTTGTGCTGTTCATATCCAACCCAAATGAGACAGCCTCAGAGTAGGTAGAACAGCTGGAGTGACTCATCTGATGATGACAATCTTTTAATGTGATCATGTGGCACATATTGTCTCTTTGAAATGAAATTGAAAGAGTTTTTGGGAGCTGAAAGTGAAGAAGCCAAACTATCCTGAAGATGAGTGAAAATTTCCATTACTGGGTCAAGATTTTCAGCCATCAAAACATCTGCACTAAACAGTGTGTAAATACATCCTGCAGCATCAAACAGGATTCCTCTCACACAAACTGTTTACACCTCCATCATCTGGAAGAAGGTATTCTTCCTACAGTATTTTGCAGTGTGTTGTAGGCAGAATAAATATGCCTAACTGTATCTAACACATTTTGACTACATTTCTACCTATATTTGTTATTGTAATGTGTACTGCAGATGTTCAGTTTCTATAATTTCGTAATCCCATAATTATTGGGAGTACTGAGTGCCAAGCGTACCATTACATTTTTATTCAGTATTTATTGTCTATTGCAATGTTCTTGTAGGTTTTATTGCATTTTATTGCGATTACCATCTGTTTGTTGTATACAGTCTTATGCAAAAGTTTGGATTTGGGCTGCAATTATCGAATATTTTTGAAATCGGATAAATCATACTTTGGTGTTTTTAAATAACTATCAGTAGTGGGTTATGCAACATGAATGGCCTCTTAAAATGAGCAAGCAATTGTCTCTTATTCCTCAGAAAAAAAGGTTTCTATTCAAGCTCAACACTTTTATTAGATCAAAACTTAAAACCTTTGGCTTATTGGCTCCAGAACTAAGCCCTAATCAACCTTTCTGGGAAACATTTATGATGTACATTGTATCCTTATTAACAGTAAAGAAAACAAAAACGTCCTGTTCTTTAGTTATTTTGTCTTTTTCTCTGTCTACATGCACTTTAAGATTTGTTTGTAAAATATAAAACGATATTTAAATATTTTATTATTATTGTGCTCCTGAGTGTATATGTTGCTGATCAATTTGAATTAATTATTATTTATTGATTATATTTTTTTTTAGCATTAAATGGTCAACTTGTTTACAGTTTAAATACGGATTAAAATGTTATTTTAATTTTTAGGCAAATTGATGCACTTTAAGACTTTTCTGCTACAGACTAAAAAACAATATTCGGCACGTTTTCCATCCACTACACGAATGAGCACGTTGAGCTGGTCTCGAGGTGCTTTTTGCAGCTGTCTTCGTTTTTTTCACAGCCAGTGTGTGCCACTAACTTACAATAACAGAACATTGATCGTTTTTTAACTTTAAAAATATATTTTCATATATGACCGTTGGAGCAGCCGGGAGTGGGTGGGAATCGCCAGAAATTCCGCGGGAGCGGGATTAAAAAAATAGTCCCGCGCAGGGCTTTACTTCATATCTCCTGCTCTGAGCTGTGACATCTTCTTCGGTGCAAAACCTTACTCCCTGTGGCAAAAATAGCATGTTCCCCCGGTCACACGCGGCAGGTGGACTTTGGTGACGAATTAAACAAAGAACATTTTTTGTAATCGAATCATTCGAGTTACTTGAATAAACGTTTCAGCCCTAGTTTGGATAAGTCTCTCTAGTAAATGAAAAAAACTATATTTTCAGCAATGAATGATGCCATAAATTGAGCAAAAAAAACCCATTATGGCACTGTGCAGAAGTTTGGGCACTCTAAGAGTCTTTCAGATCTTAATCAGTTTGTTAGATCTGATGCATGGCAACCGCTGTCATTAGTAAATGTCAGCTGCTGCCAATTTCAAAGCTTTATAAAAACTTTAACTCTTCAAACCGTGTGCACACACTTGTGGACATGCAACAACTGTGGGTTCCTGTGTAAGACTCATTTCATGAAAAGAACACCTTGCCAGCTATTAAGCATGGGGGTATATCATGTTCTGGGGATGTGTTGCAGCCAGTGGCACAGGCAATATTGCATGGGTGAAGGGAAGAATGGATTCCACTAAATACCAGCAAGTTCTGGAAGCAAACATCACACCATCTGTAAAACAGCTGAAGCTGGAAAGAGGATGACTTCTACAACAGGACAATGATCCAAAACATACAATGAGTAGTAGTGGTGCAACGGATAAAAAAAAACTTTTGGATCACGGATCGGATAAATTTTCAGATCAGCAAAAAAAGATGTATTTTTTGGTCATTAAAAAACATTCAACTGAAGACTCCATGCAGTTATATAAAAACAAATTAAGGTGCAATATAGGGCATGATAAATATTTCCTTTAATGTGGACACAATCAAAAACAACTTGAAATGCAATTTAAGATATCATTGCTTCTTACTTTAAACATGGAGAATGAAATAAAAACTAGCTTATGTCCACATCATCAAAAAAAAAGAAAGAAAGCAAAGCAGACGTGAGCTTAGAACTTAGAACACCCTCTTGCTTGGCACTGAAGTGCCAGGCACAGCAAGATAGCGTCTTGCCATTATGGCAAGGTGAGGGTATTTACATTCATTGCTTTTCCACCACATCAGTGGATCACCATTGACTGTAATGCCACTTGCTGCCTCATAGGATGCCACCTCTTCTTTGATGGTGTCTGCAAAAGCTTTGCTGCCCATGTCCTTCTGTGCAAAGGTCTTGCCAAAAAGCAGACTTCTTTTGAGGGGGAGATGTGTCTGCTCCTGTTGGTGCTGCATCTTGACCCTGCAGGAAAAATTACTTTATTGATTAAAACAATTTTTTTTTTTTATGTTTCATAGACATTAAAATGTGGCAATATTTTTGAACAAAAACATTGTCATTAACAATAAAAATATATAATTTCAAAATATTTATTTTCTTTACCTCTTCACAGTCTTCAGTGCCAAGACTGCTCACAATCTCAGTAGTGAGATGTCCTCAGGTGCAGGGCAAGGTCTAGGTGAGACTGGGATTTGAACCTTGGATCAAGTGCAGTAGATCTATGAAGGTAGTCCTGTAGGGTTGGTGGTGAAGTGTATCTGGGCTCTCTAATGGCAGTTCAACATATCATAAGTGGAGTTCCACCTTGTGGCATCATGTATGAACTTATGAGTAGGCAGCTGTTGCATATCTTGCTTGGTCTTAAGCACATGAGCAGCTGTTGAGCTTCGATGGAAGTAGGAAACCACCTTCCTGATTCTTCCAAGGAGGCGGTCCATCTTATTCACTGTAATTCTCATTTGGGATGCTAAATTAATTGCATGTGCAAAGCACCCTATCTGTGGGCCCAGTCCTGCCTCGTTCACTGCATTTATTTGGTTTTGAGTATTATCTGTTGTGTCTGGGATATTAGTATTGGGCCTCTCTATCCTCCACTCTGCCACTGCTTCCATCAGTAAGTGCACCTGATTTGTGACTCTCATAGTCTGCAGTACAGGGCTTCGCATCTCCCACTCCGCTGTGATGTCATGAGCGGTCATGGTCATGTAGCTTTCCGTTGCTCTTGAGGTCAACCCATCTGTTGTTAGGGCAACTAAAGATGCCTGGGACAGTTTGGCCATAACTTTAGACTTTTCATGCTCATACATGCTTGGAACGATCTTGTCAATGAAGTGTGCCCGCGACGGGGTGACATAGTGTGGCTCAAGTACGTTCATCATGTGTTTAAACCCCTTGTTTTGCACAACGGAATATGGCCTCATGTCTGCAGCTATAAACAGCCCAGTAGCTCTTGTAATAGCTTTAGGCTGGTCGGATTGGGCAGCAAAGGCTGCTTAAATGCCGCAGATATCAGTGGTTGTTGTGCAGCCTTCATCTTAGCTCCTGTCATACCAGGGTGATGTCGTTACAAATGAGTGGCCATGCCTGACGTTTTGCCAGTCTCATACGGCTTCCTCGTGCCACACTGTTGACAGACTGTGGTGGTTTTATCCACCACCCTTTTCCCATCAATATATTTAACGGGGAAGCCAATGTGCTCCCACACATGAGATTTAAGTGATGCTGGAGGTTTCTTGAGCTCATCTGCTCCTCCACTTGGACCATTACCGCTGGCCATGACTATTGCTTGACGGACTGACTATGCACACCATACTGTGGAACTTTTTTTTTCTCGAATCTTAGGCTCGTGCGTGCTGAACCGTGGAGAGGGATCGGTTCGGATCACAGATCAACAATGATCCGTTGCACCACTAGTAGGTACGGAAAGTATTCCTCATTAATGTACACACAGCACCCCATACTGACAGAAAAACACAGAATTGTTGACATTTGTGCAGTTTTATCAAAAAAGAAACACTGAAATATCACGTGGTCCTAAATATTCAGACCCTTTGCTCAGTGTTTAGTAGAAGCACCCTTTTGATCTAATACAGCCATGAGTCTTTGGGAAAGATGCAACAAGTTTTTCACACCTGGATTTGGGGATCCTCTGCCATTCCTCCTTGCAGATCCTCTCCAGTTCTGTCAGGTTGGATGGTAAACGTTCAGACATGCTCAATTGGGTTTAAGGCAGGGCTCTGGCTTGGCTATTCAAGAACAGTCACAGAATTGCTGTGAAGTCACTCCTTTGTTATTTTAGCTGTGTGCTTAGGGTCATTGTCTTGTTGGAAGGTAAACCTTTGGCCCAGTCTGAGGTCCTGAGCATTTTGGAGAAGGTTTTCGTCCAGGATATCCCTGTACTTGGCCACATTCATCGATTACAAACAGTCGTCCTGTTCCTGCAGCTGCAAAGCACACCCACAGCATGATGCTGCCACCACCATGCTGTTAGGACTGTATTGGACAGGTGATGAGCAGTGCCTGGTTTTCTCCACACATACCGCTTAGAATTAAGGCCAAAAAGTTCTATCTTTGTCTCATCAGACCAGAGAATCTTATTTCTCACATCTTGGAGTCCTTCAGGTGTCTTTTAGCTCTATGTGGGCTTTCATATGTCTTGCACTGAGGAGAGGCTTCTGCCTGGCCACTCTGCCATAAAGCCCTGACTGGTGGAGGGCTGCAGTGATGGTTGACTTTCTACAACTTTCTCCCATCTCCCGACTGCATCTCTGGAGCTCAGCCACAGTGATCTTTGGGTTCTTCTTTACCTTTCTCACCAAGGCTCTTCTCCCTCAATAGCTCAGTTTGGCCGGATGGCCATCTCTAGGAAGGGTTCTGGTCGTCCCTAAAGTTTTCCATTTAAGGATTATGGAGGTCACTGTGCTCTTAGGAACCTTAAGTGCAGCAGATATTTTTTTGTAACTTTGACCAGATCTGTGCCTTGCCACAATTCTGTCTCTGAGCTCTTCAAGTAGTTCCTTTGACCTCATGATTCTCATTTTCTCTGACATGCATTGTGAACTGTAAGGTCTTTTATAGACAGGTGTGTGGCTTTCCTAAGTATAGTCAGTATAATCTAACACAGCTGGGATCAAATGAAGGTGTAGAACTATCTCAAGGATGATCAGAAGAAATGGACAGTAAAGGTCTGAATACTTAGGACCGTAGCATATTTCAGTTTTTCTTATTTACACAAATGTCACACAAATATCATACATCTGCACAAATGTCAACAATTTTGTCTTTCTGTCAATATGGGGTGCTGTGTGTACATCAATGAGAAAAAAAATGAACTTGGATGATTCTAGCAAATGGCTGCAATATAACAAAGAGTGAAAAATTTAAGGGGGTCTGAATACTTTCCGTACCCACTGTACCTCGAAATCTACCATGGACTATGTCAAGGTTTTGGAATGGCCATCATAGTCCCCTGATTTAAACATCATTGAAAATGTGTGGGTAGATCTTAAAAGAGCTGTGCATGCAAGACTACCAAGAATGTCACAGAACTACAATCCTTTTGCAAGGAAGAATGGGAGAAAATCCTTATAGCAAGACTTTAATTTGGCTATAAAAAGCATGTGCAAGCTGTGATATCTGCTTATCACAGCTTTCACTGATTATGTAGGGTGCCTAAACCTTTCCATTTATGGCATTTATCAGTCGCTTTTATCCAAAGCGACTTCCATTTCTTAACTACAGGGGACAGTCTCCCTGGAGCAACTTGGTGTTAAGGGTCTTGCTCAGGGACCCAGTGGTGGCGTGCTGAAGGTAGGATTCGAACCCATGACCTCTTGCACCAGAGGCAAGTACCCTACCCACTAGGCCGCCACCACCACCAGAGTGGCACAATAATGTGCCACTCTGCCTTGGCTATTCAAGAACAGTCACAGAATTGCTGTGAAGTCACTCCTTTGTTATTTTAGCTGTGTGCTTAGGGTCATTGTCTTGTTGGAAGGTAAACCTTTGGCCCAGTCTGAGGTCCTGAGCATTTTGGAGAAGGTTTTCGTCCAGGATATCCCTGTACTTGGCCACATTCATCGATTACAAACAGTCGTCCTGTTCCTGCAGCTGCAAAGCACACCCAGAGTGGCAGAGTGGCACAATAATGTTTTTATTATCTGTGTTCTATTTATAACATAAAACATATTGCACATCTCCATTTCCTAGAGAGACTGGTTACATCCTTTCAATTAAAAAAATAACAAATTGTTATTTATCAATTGTTATTTATGCCAAATTTTTGCATGAGGCTGTATGTTCTAATGTGTTGTCTTCTGCCAGTGTAGCACCATGTTCAAGACAAGTTGTGAAAAGTTGTGAAAAATATGTTCTAATGTGTTGTCTTCTGCCAGTGTAGCACCATGTTCAAGACAAGTTGTGAAAAGACATGACAGTACACTTCTTTACTTTTACTTTGTAAATATTAAGTTGACCCAATTCCACTTACAGGCAACAAAGTGTGCTTATTAATAAAAATGTGTCCCGGAGGAAATGTATAAAAAATAAGCCTGCTCTTAAACCCACCCTTAGGACCAGTCGGTATGGCTGCAGCAGCGGCTGTAGCAACAGGAAAAAAACGCAAAAGACCACACATCTTTGAGTCAAACCCGTCAATACGAAAAAGACAACAGACTCGTCTGCTAAGGTGAGTGGGATGTTTTACAAAGGGTGCATGACCAATTTGGAGGCTAGTTAGAAATTTTACTTTTATCAAACTAAACATTTTAAACTTGACTCCAGGAAGCTGAGAGCTACACTGGATGAATACACAACGAGGGTTGGTCAGCAGGCCATTGTTCTATGCATATCCCCATCTAAGCCCAATGCTGTGTTTAAGGTGTTTGGCGCAGCTCCGCTTGAGAATGTGGTATGTGTGTATCTTTTTTATTTTCCTTAATGCCTTTTTGCTTCTTATAGTAATTTCTTTCCTTGCTTCTCTCTATAAGGTTCGGAAGTATAAGAGCATGATTCTGGAGGACCTGGAAAATGCACTGGCTGAACACGCCCCCCCTGGTGGTGGAGACCTGAGCTCTGAACTTCCTCCACTTACCATTGATGGCATCCCAGTGTCTGTGGACAAAATGACACAGGTAGGCTCTAGCCAACAGATGGCA
The DNA here is from genome assembly GCA_037577145.1 of Brachypetersius gabonensis. Taxonomy (NCBI): domain Eukaryota; kingdom Metazoa; phylum Chordata; class Actinopteri; order Characiformes; family Alestidae; genus Brachypetersius; species Brachypetersius gabonensis. The sequence continues at coordinate 18,239,216 of JBBJLR010000133.1, read as the reverse complement.
CTGCAAGACAAATATTTGTTTTTCATGGGCTAGATAAACCATGGCCAGATTACAGAGCTTTATTTATAGATGTGTGCGACTATCAGCCCCCTTGTCTTTGTAGGACATCATTGTTCTTCTTGACATTATTTCCCACTCACAGTTTCAGAATGCAGGGCTCTTCTAGGTTTACCCACAAAATAAAATAAATTGATGCAGTTTTTTTGCCCTGTTAACTTTCACAGTCTTATATTTGTCAGCGTAGAATATGAGTTGGATGAGTTTTCAGCAGTTAAAAAAATAACAGGAAAAACATTTACTGAAACAAATCATTGTTCTTACAAAAACAGCAAACCCATTTACTTTTGTAAGCACTTATTGTACCTATCTTTACTTGAGCACAACACTGTGTCAGCAGCAAAGAAGACAAATAACTAATCAGCCAATTTACGCATTTTATCATCACATGCTAAAAAAGGAAATTAAAACCCAGATATATAATAAGGTAAATATTCGTATTTGTAAATCAAGGCTTAGACCTGTATAGAATCCTAAGCCGTCTATAGGTTACAGTAGAATGTAACTAAGCTAATAGTATTTGTGAAGAAAAAATAACCTAGGCTATAAAATTAAGTTGCCTAAAGAATGGGTTATGTCCAACTTTTTTGTGGAATGGATCCAAATAGATCAAGCGAATGTGCACTTTAAATTAATATAGGCTATATTATTTTACAGATTTATCAAAGCATTCAAGAGAGTAGTGGAGTGGAGTAGGCCGAGTTAAACCTTGGGGCAGTTTAAGTTTTGTGCTTTTGGACTTATTTTGTTGTTTTCAACATTGTGCACAAGAGAACTGATGTTGACTTACAAAATAATCTAAACTGTGGGAGAAGAGGACAGGTACACCTTTCTGGGCTTTGAGAGACAGACCTATGCAGGATCATGCATGTGGTTCCTGGCGTGTGTGTGTGTGTGTGTGTGTGTGTGTGTGTGTGTGTGTGTGTGTGTGTGTGTGTGTGTGTGTGTGTGT
>JBBJLR010000133.1:18222908-18238107 GCA_037577145.1 Brachypetersius gabonensis | reverse complement strand
TATTTAGCCTGAGTTTATGTACAGTCTCATACCTGTACACTACTTGTGATGTGTATTATAAAGTGAATTTAATATTTAATATTTACTATATTAATAAAAAATATATATTCCTTGTTTTTTTTTTACTCCTTTCATGAAGATTGCACTATTGAGCCAGTTTGTAGCTAGAAGAAGACATTTAGTGATGCCATGTATTTCAAAATGATCTCCTTGGAAGTAAAGTATAGTGAGAACACAACTGAATACATTTTTAAAGAAAAGTATTTTGACTTAATTGGTCCTGAGATGTTGATGCAGAGGAGGAGTGCGAGTAACCGGGTAGGTTTGCAGGTTAAACATTTCCCTCTTATATCCATCAGGCTTCTGTTGTGTTTGTCAGTTCACTGGTCCAAGTTTTGAGTGAACAAAGGCTAATGTTAGACAAGCTGTAGGCTTTAATAAAATGTTGTAGTCTGTTAATTGATCTCGATACATGTACAGTAATGTACAGAGGCTCCGTCTAGACGCGGCACAGCCGCTAAAATCAATAATGGCACAAACTACTATGTCCATATTTGCCGGTCAATATCCACGTAAATCCATTTAAGAAAGGTTTTGCAAAAATATTGGCAATACAACTTTACACACAGTTATGTAATCATATCTTAAGATATACCAATTTTGATGACACAGTTTTAATTTATTCAGAATATAAATAGTTTTTTCAGTTTCCTGAAAAATAGCCATTTTGGACATATGAGGTTCCCGCCCGACAGCGACGATATATAATTTAATGTGAGTGTGGGTGTGTTTGTGTGTACAATAAGATGATCTGCTGACCAGGCCATGCAAGCTGGTGTGTAATAATCCTTTGAGTGTTCCTGGAACAGATGGTGTGCGTGTGTGACCTGCGTTACCCGCTCCAGCCTCCACACTTCTCACTAATCCACGCTTTGCCTAAGCACTCTATATATGAACTACTGCACGTTTATTGAGTAAATGTTGAGACTCAACATGCCTGTATCAATATGTCCAGGGATAGTGTACAGTGGCAGTAATGGTCACCCATAAATATCCTTACCTTTAAACTTGCTATACCTGGCCACCATTCCACAGATTCTTAATAGTCTGTCTTGAAGTGTGGCCTATATTCCTACCACTCCATTATGACCACAGGAGGCAGGCAGGTCCCTGCGGGGACCTCTAAGAAGGCTTTGATTCTTTCCATTATCAGTACATTGTCTAATCACCAGGCCAGCTGTCAGCTAGCTTGAGCAAGGCAGCCACACAAGAAGACAACAAGAATAAGCAGAATATTTTTTTTCAGTGTATTAAGAAGCAGTATAGGAAAAATAGGTCTTCCCAAAAATGATCAGTCTTTGGCTTTATTTTCATGAATGCTGCTGCTTCGGTGTTCAACACACTGTATTCTGTGCATCACTTAGTGATTCAAACCACAAATTAACAAGCCAAGAGCTACGGCAGCAAAGAAAACATGGGATTCCTATCATGAATGGAAATTTAAATAACAGCGTTGCAGCAGTGGCACTCTTGAATATTTTAACCTGAATATATTTTTTTCACAAACATTTCATGCTGGCACTAACTGATGAGTTACAGTATGTTTTTAGACTATGAACACACATCTCTTAAGATGGAGCATAAAAAATGTAGATTTAGAATATAGTAATGAGTGCTGTGGCCCAAAGCAGGCTGTAAATGATCTGTTAATGTCTATTGTCTTATTGTTAACGATTTATCTTCTTTGCTTTTGTTCAAGATAGATGTTGATTTTTTGATTTCATGCGATATTGGCTAGACCACGTTTATGGATTGCGTAACTGGCAATTGTTCTTAGGGAAGTGTGTTACATCAGTGTAATATAATCTGACATTAAGAAACTATTTGACTAAACTTACACCAGGTTTACCAAGTCAGTTGCTTTGTGTAATTGTTTTTATGCAGTTAAATTGGAGTGAGAGTGCTGTTAAGAGCAGCTACTTCAGAGGCTGTTTGAATTTATTGACCTCATTCATCCAATCAGTAAAATGGACATACAAGATAGGCTTTGAAGTGGGCTGTCTGAAGTAGCTGGGACTAATTTACTTCACTTAGTGCTTCTCTGCCTGCCTCTCAGCAACCCACAATGTCATAGCGATTGAGGGAAAAACTAGAAGTACTTCACCCCATAATAATACTTCACATAAACCACTGCAATCAAAGGGGGCACAATGTAATTAAAGAATCAGAATCAGCCTAGCTAACAAGGCACTCTGATTGGTGGTGTTTGGGAGGATCAGGTTCGAGATCAGTTTCCCCTGTTCTTACTGAACTCGCTGCAAAAGAAATTGAAATACAGACACACTTAGATACACAATACAACAGTAACTTTGAAGGTAATGACAATGAAATAAAATGCTTCATATGATTTAATGATAGCTGTGTTTTTTGGCTGGCAGAGTTTAAGCATAGGCAATTTTATTTATCAGCTTGGGCATCAATACTGCGTATACTGTACAGAAATTGTAAGGGGAAAGAAAATGTTGCAGAGGGACCAGAGGTAGAGAGACTGAAAGAAGAATGACAGTTGAAAGAGCAGGGCGTGGATAGCTCAATTGCTCCATTGTTTGTTACTGCACTGCAGCACAGCAGCCCTGCCCACTGCCCTCTATTGCATCATCCTTTCTCTCTCACAGCAAGGGCACACAACACAAAGTGCAACATGACTACTCACTTACACTGGTCTCATATGACTAGCTTACTGTTGGCCATTTGTCTGATTATTGAACCTGCTGTATACTCTATGGTTAAAATTACTGCTACTGTTTGTGAATTTGCTGTAGCATAAATATTCAGTGAGTTAAGAATAAACTAAATTAATAAATAGAATTACCAGAAAAAAGCACAAAGGAAACAAAATAAGTAGTGATGAAGTAATTGTCTTAAAATATATATACTTTTTTAAAATACCTTAAACTTTGGCCTTTACCTTTTATTTGCTGATTATGTATGGAAATAATATTCTAAAACATAAAACTCATCTTAGAGTACTTTGGATTAAATACTATATTGGTTAGCAAGTTATCAGTATCAGACTGAAAGTGAGATGATTAAAGAGAAATAAATGATGTTTGCATACTAAGATTATATTTCAAAACAACAGTGTAGCATATGTTTTTTTTTTTCTACCTGTGTTTTCAAATACAAAAAAGCCCCCACAAAAATGACGGTCACAATATTGAATAATTTTCGTAGCAAAAGCAATGATTTGGACATGGGTCTGTGCTTCTGTTGTCATTTTAGTTTGTTCATACTCATGTCTGGTTGTGATAAAAGTGGTTTCTAAAAAATTACTCTTGCATTACTACATTGAAATAAAAAAAACACCCTCCATATCAAAGTATGACGATAAATATAGGCAGAAAATGAGTTTTATTGGTTATAATTACTGTGATACAGCTGGATACCCTGGAGCAAGGTAGTGTCCCCACTCACTTCTCCCCAGGCGCCCCTCGTTGGTGGCAATCCACGGCTTCACATTGTTCACACTGTGTGCTGTTCTGTGTTGTGTTCACGCATGACTGTAAGGGACCACTTTACTTTACACTCCTTATACCAAGGGGTGTATCTTGATATTTTAGAATATTGATGTAGCCAGGCCCAGAATTAACTGAACTGTTCAGTGTGTTAAGCACATATTTTGAACTAATATTTATTTCCTCTGATTTTTTTTAGGCTTAGTCCAGATTCCAGTGAGTATGTATCAAACCGTAGTTACCAGTCTGGCTCAAGGAAGTCGACCTGTTCAGGTTGCCATGGCTCCGGTTGCCACACGCATTGACAACACTGTAACGCTGGATGGACAGGCTGTGGAGGTTGTGACTTTAGAACAATGACGCATCTACATTTACATAGGAAGTTCTGTATTTCCCTTAAAAGTAAGCAGTCAAACAATATTAACATGATGTAGTTTGTATACTGCAAAAATTATATTTTTAAACCTGCAGGGGATTAAAAGTTATATTATCAACCAATTGTTTACTTTGGAAATACGTTGGTTTTGTTTTCTCTTTGGTATTTTGATAAATGAGTTGAAAGTGTGTTTTTGTTTAGTCTACATTTTTGAAATAGGAAACAAATGGACCAAATTCAGTATGGCAGCAGCAGTAATTGAATAATGGCATGTTTTTATTCTTCCCCAGATATGGCTATATGAGGTTTTGTTTTTTTTCTTGTTTTTTTATTCACTGTTTGAATTGCTTTCATGTTTGTATTCAAGAAAGTCCCCTTTTGTAGATTATCAGTTCTGTGTACTGTCCGTTTGCTACAATTGAAAGCATATCACCTTGAGCCATTACTATGTTACAAACTAAGCTGTTTTCTGCAAAATATGGAATTTTCACCTGCTGAGTTTGGTAACTCAGCTGGTGTTTAATGGTAATATCATTTTCAGCATTGTCTTAGAAGTGCTCAAAAAGTTTATTATTTTTGGCAATTAACCATATACATGTGCTTAGTGTGCTTCAACTTATGATTCAGACATAGTTTAGATTGGCATCACACAGACATTGTAGCCTTTGGGATTATAAACTTGAATCTGTGAAATTTTAAAGCAGTTTAAATTGGACACAACAGCAGTACTGTATCACTTGCTTATTTTTTTGTGTTTCACTTGCCATTTTTTTCCAAAACTTTTGTGATAGTGTCTGAAAAATAACAGTAGCTGTCGTTCTGTTGACTATGAATAATCTACTGATTGTGTTTTCATATCACATTTAATTATGTGTTCTTCACAATGTCAGCAGCTGTTGATGTTGGTCAGTTTTTTAGTTATGTCATGTACACATTGTCTCACAGTCTTAAATGTGTGAACATAATGGACAGCACAAATGTTAAAGAAATAACAGGCTGTTGTTCAAGTAATTTAAATTTTTCTTTGCACGCCATTCTTTAAACTTTTTTTAATGTGGCGGTCTCACTGTGTTCACTCAAACCCAGATATGTAGAAAACAAAAATTACCTCTTTTTCCAGATGAGAGAGTGAAGTTGTTGGTATAAATAATGTGAAGCTGGTATGCACACCATAGACTTTGGTGGCCTTGGAATTAAAATTCTTCTGTCCACAAGCTATCGTAGTAAAGATTTTTGTGCATTTCGATTATTTTCTTATAATACATCTGACTCATTATCAAACCCGATATCAAAGAGGGTTTCTACCAAAAATACACATATACAGAGTGTAATGTAAGCTGGTTTTACCCACATGAAAGAAATTCATATATTTCTCTGCCCTCAATCCAGAGTCCATTTTGACCTGAGTTCAGTTTGGACAAAAATCTATCAAATGACAGCCTCTTTTGCATCATAAGCTGTGAGCCATAACACCAACCCCCACCCCTCCCCCTGGATTTAAGGCTCTTGCCCTTCTGTTGCGGAGAAGAGAAATACATAAGTACCGACCTAATACATGTGGCATCACAAGTACACTTAAACATAATATCTGTAATATCTTGATGTGTTCTAGGGAAGCAGCACAACCCAAAAAAAAATCATCGCACTGCTATGTTGACAATCCAGTATACTAAAATATGTTAAAATCAGAAGTAGAGATGGAACGGATGTGTTCTCACAGGTGGAGCTGATGTGGTTTCCGGGTCATGGTAGCAGCTGGCAGGGAATGCTCAGTGCGTTCATGTGTCAATCACTAGCTTGAGATTAGTGGGGCCTTATGAGCACACTTTCTGAGGATCTAACCTTGCTTTGCTCTCTTCCTGTCTGAAATTTCAATGATTTCAATGAGAATTCAATTATTATGTAAATTAAGATAATACAGTATTCCAAGAATGAAAGTATGTGTCAATGACAGTAAAGAAGGGAAATATTAAACAGTGATGTACAGTTTCTTAATAGCCAATTTGAAAAAGTTTTAAGTAGTTACCTTGCTAATAAATTTGTAATAATTTTGAATTACTTTATATAGATAAACTACATAGTAGTTAACTAAAGTCTTACAGCCGTGGATAGCTTAAATAATACTGATTTCAAAACTTTACATTTCTATTCACAGACTTCTGAACAACTTTTACTGTTAGCACCACAATTAAAATAATTTCAATTAGTTACAAATGTTTGCTTGTAATTTCATTTTATTTGGCAGTTTATTGTATAGATGAGAAATACAAATATCAAACCATTGTAATGTTGAAATGCCATTTTTATTTACATGATCAAAATTTAATTAACTATCATATTCCTCATGAACTGCTCACTACTGCTGCTTATAAATGCAGAACAGTTGGTGGGGGTTTAGACAGGATACAAGTGTGAAGTTTAATGTTTTTAAACAAACAAAAAAAGGAGGCCAGGAAAAGAAGGACCAGACGATGAAGAGGACAGCAATGAAGGAACAGAAGACAAGGAAGCCAACAACAAGGAACCAGGAGTGTGGTGGGGCAGTGATAATAAACCAAGAGACTAGGAAGCCTTTGGCAGAGGACCAGGAGACTGGGGTCTCTGGTGATGGCTGCCGAAGTCCTTGCAGCAAATGATGAAGCTGGTGATCAAGGACCAAAAAATGATGACTTCAGAGGACAATGACAAGGGGCCAAGAGACTGGTGGCTAGCGACAGGAGTGCTGGGGACAGGAATGCATATGATGGTGAACCAGGAGACAGGACAGCTGTCCAAGAGGTATTAGCAGATGGGGATGCCAAAAGCAGGGAACCAGAAGACTTAAATTGATGAGAAGACAGGACAGGTGGTGACGAGGTGCTCTCTTGTGCCCCAGGTGCTTTCCAGAGCAGGTTCCTGATCTCCCCATAATGTCCAGCCACAGCCTACAATCCTTTTGATTGGTTTCCTCTCCGCTGTCAAGTCAATGATGAAATTTGTCCAGACAATTAGACTCACTGCATCCATTAATGGTGAAATCTTTTGTTTAGGCAGGATGCAAATTCAAAATACATGTTCATTGAAATAAACATACAAACAGCCTCATAGTGGGTCAGAGTAACAGAAGTAAGAGATAAGAAAGTCAGGAGAAAGGCAACGCGAAGTTGAGTTGAGAAAGAGACTAAAATGTGATGGCAACAACTATCCACAAAGATGAGCTGAAACACAGGGGTATAGGTGCTGACTAAGACACCAGGAACACCAGGACAATTTATAAATACAGGCAATTATACATTTGAAAGTAGAAAGCAAATAAAAATAAGTTTATATCAACAACTAAGTAATGCATATGTAACTTTTTTTTTTATTAGGAAACTATTAGATACTGATTAACATGCTGTTACTTTAACTTAATAATAAAAATAAACTAACAATGCAGTAGTCTACATTAAAGTATCCCAGACTATTTAACAACCCAAGAGGTCATGTATGAAATGGCGCACACACTTTTTATCTGAATTGTAACCAACAAATAAGAACACTGTGAATGGATACTGTTTCATTTAACCATTTCGATATAAATACCTGAAAAAAAGTGAAGTGCAAACTCAAGATTAGCTATGTACTCCTTTTAATTCATGCTTTTAGTTAAGTAAAGTATTATTTTGTGTCTAATACCTGAAGAAAAAGGCAAGTTTTCTATTGTTAGCAACGATTCCTTCTACTGCCTTTTTGGCAGCATTGCTGTACTGTGGCAGATCAGCATAAAACCACAATCCAATAAATTAATGGTGTTCATTTTTGCATTTCATTGAAATGGTTCCATTATTGTAATCATTTTTAATAAAAAAGTTGTTCAATGAATGCTCAGACCTGATTACTTAAAATGACAAACATCTTTTTCAGTTACATTCTTCTTAAGCACTGAGAGGTGGTAGTAGTCCCTAGGTAATTGGGTTTCAAGTAAGTGCAGTTGGCAGCAGTAAAAATATATAAATAACCACATAAACTACTGCTCTTATTCTTGCAGCTATGCTTGTTACTGATCGACTTTGTCTGCTTAGGAAAGACAGGCTGTGTCTGAACCTATGAATCCTTACTCAACAGAAAGTCATTCCTCCAATGAGGAGTTGCACAGACCTCTGAAGCTCAGCTTTAATCTCCACTAATCGTTTCTTAATACACGCCCCATGATTTTAGCCCTCCCACAAATGCACCCATGTATGCGCACACACACAGATTGCCACCCTTCCCCCCTTACACACATTGCACTGGCTAAGACCGGGCAGATTTTGTACTCTCTCAACCCCAGCACCATCAGGAAATTGCACTGAAGATAGAGAATTCTGAGCTCTGGTTTAGGTTCAAACCAATTTCAGATTGAGTATGTATTTTAATAAAAAGCATTGCTGTTTGGCCAGGTATCCAGGTAAGACCCAGTCATTTTAATGAGGTTGAAAAGGAAGAAAAAAATGAATAACTTTTTTCCATCTGTAAATTAGATTACAGATAATAGAGTGATACTGTGCATCAGCAAAATTTGAATTTGATGTGAATAAAATAACACAATTGCTGAAAAGGACAATACTTTATTAACTAGGAAAAAATATGCAAACATGAATCAATTAAAACAGATGCATCACTCATCAGTGACTGGTAAATCACTGATCAAGAGAGCTTGGAGACAAGACAAATACTAATAATTTTAATTTGTTTCTGTGAAATGTTTTTATTTAAATACTTTGCATCACATGAAAGTTAGATTCTGCTTAGCTTAAACTTAGGAATTACGAAGAACTTGGGTTGAAACAGAAAAGATCACTGATAAAATGTTTTAATTAATCTGTGTATAAATATATTATATTATATTATAAATATGTATAAACATACATCATAAACTTTTACTTAAATCTAAGAAACTGGACACTTTCTAAAAACCTGACACAAACTAATCACATGCAACTCCATGAGTCCATCTGTTTGTACTCAAAAAGAAGCACTCCATGGTCATCCTTTACTTTCCATAATAGTGCTGAGTGTATAGACACACCACTCAAATTTCAAGATATGCACCAGTTGCTAGGTCTGCCAAATGGCCACTGAAAGCTGATCTGGCTAATCTAGGCAATGTCCATTTCCACTTAAAAATGGGATACTGAACCTATATAGCAAGTTTGGTATATCCCTCCTTTTCTTTAAGGTGTTGGTGACTAACAGGTCCTTATTCCAATAAATACAATAAATTAATGCTCGTTAAACTGTAAGTATCATTATGTGCAACAGCTTATGTGAGATTTCACTTAACCAAGTTACTTATCTATAGTATTTGTGTGTATAGCACAGTGTATTTTCACGTTGTTTTTTCTACAGATATTTATTTTCATTGGACTTATTTAAAATGTATATTGTTCTTGTCTCTGCGTCTCTGTTTTTGCAGAAATAACATGAGTAACTTTTAGAAGCACTTTTGTAATTCTGTTAAATTTTCTAAACTGTATTTTTATGTTCCTTACCCATTCTACATTTTGTCCTATACTGTTCATGTTCACCTGTTCACAAAACTTGTTCAAAGGTTTGTTTATTTAAAATAATTCAAATTACGCTTTATGCTTTTACTACATAATAATCTCTTGTTACTGTTCATGTGCTTTTTAGACCCTCGCAGTAAAATTGCTTCTCTTTATGTAATTTTTTACCTGTGTTTTGTTTTTTCTCAGTCTCTTCTACACATAACATTTCCACATAACTGGTGCTGGGGGATGGTGGAGGGGGAGCAGAATGGAGGTGGAGAGGGCTGTGAAATTTGAGCTTTGTATCCCATTTGGGGAAGGGCACACCAACAGATTTCCCACAAAGCAAATACAGCAGGTGAAGTTTCAGCTGGAATCTTTCTTATTAGGTACATAGATTTACTGGCAGAGCCAGTAATTAGTAGGGAGACGATATACATGCAACAGAAGGTACAATGCTCAACAATGTTACTAAACCAAAAACCTTTGGATATCTGGAGTACTGGAGAACAGTTTATGACAGCATACTAGGAATAAGTGCAATTTAAACAGTATATGGCATTATAAACAGTATAAAATGTCTGGCACAAAAAGAGAAAATCCAGCAGTAGTAAAAATAGTGCATAAAGCTTGGATTTTCAAAAAATGCAGCAACATCAAAACAAGTGGATATAGAGTCTTCATTAAAATCCCAGTGTGGGAAGATGTTTAGCCCTATTTCTAAGCAATATATTTTTAACCTGTGAAATTCTGTGTTCAGCCAGTCTGTTATGTTTGCTAGTCATTTTAAAAGAAGTATAGTTAACAGTATAATTCATGTGACTGCAGTACATAGCCAGGATTTAGGATTTAGATAAAAAGGGTTTAATCTGCAGATCCTTCTTTGCCTACATTAGCAGCCGCTGACCCACATATACTGCTGGCTGTTATCATGTAGAAAGACAGCTGTTTCTCAAAAAAAAAAAACCCCACCTCATTCTGATAATGAATGAGCGTTATTTAAATCATGTTAACTATTTGCCACTGGCTTTCACTGCTGTTAACCAAGTTCTTGAAAGTATGATGATATAGATTTAATGTAGATTATGGACTGACTTCCAGAAACTCTTTTAGAAAAATTTCTAAATATGGCATATTAACCTCACCCATTCAAGAAATTGCTGTTTTTTGTGATAACTCTTCAAATAAGAAACAATAAAATAAACTTGGATCTTATTTCTATATATTTATATATGTATATTAATATTACTTATTTCATGTATTTCATCACCCAAAATTATGCAGTAGTAATATTTTCATTACATTTACACATTAATTCATTTTTAATATATTTATACTAAATAATTTTAATATAACCTTTTACATCTTCTCACTTTTTCTGCCATATGTAACTTGTCAAAAAAAAAAAGAAGAATGATAAAAAGAAGAAAGAAAAAGTTCCTGAAGTTTGCAATATTTTCTAATGATTTGTATCACCAAGAAGTCTGAAACCATGACTGCTGCAGTACTGTATATCAGCACTTTGAACATAAAATCTGGCTGCCTTCGGTCGAAGACTAATACTGGATCGTGGTTTTACTGTCCCGAAGGACAATTATCTGAAGCACAATGTAAAAGTTATGCACTGAATAAAGAATCCATCCTGGTCCCTTAACCTGAATCCCTTTAAAATGTGTGCAGTGAGCATAAAAGTTACATTTTACTTGTACAGATATGTTCAGATTTGGCAGAAAAATGCAAATGTTTTCTATTTCCTCTTTTGCTCATTTTTCAAGTAGGGTGCCAGTGGTTCTGGAAAGCAGTAATTATTCTGATAACCATTAGCATCTTTGTGAGGTGAATAAACACAGATTAAGGGAACACATTATGCTCAATGCAGCTAAACACACACAAGCAATAGATATTTGATCTTCTTCAGTATATGCATTTATTGAAAGGTAATTCATTGTTGGAGGTCAATTTCTAGTCAGGTGATTTTCATCCTACAATCTGTGGCCCCCAAGTGGGCCATTTTGGTACTGCTATCGGTTTGTTGACTTTCAGTTTTGTTTTTACCAGCAAAACATTGTTACTGTATATAGACAATTAACCAAACATAGTTTTAAATATTATGACAGATAATACTTTAATTATAATTTGGAAATAATTTCTTTTGCGTAGGTTCTGCTTTTGGACTGGTCTGGCAAAATCACCAGCTAGCTAGCTAGATAATTATATTTGCAGTGCATGGCAATGCAAAACACTTTTTGATCAAGTGGAGTATGTTTTTTGATGATGAATCTAGGGGCATGTTTCTTTAGACTGTGTCTGTGCATTTTGTTAATCATTTATTTTACTGACTTTTGCCTACTCTGTGCACAACCTATTTGAGGTTTAATTTTCTGAGACAGTCATTTCCTGTTTCCATTTAAGTCACGTAGGCACCCTTGGAGTTTAGGAGTTCTGAGACTGAGGTGTGTAGGAGGAAGGCTTGCATCCACACCAACCTTCACAAACGTCAGTCACTCACTCAATGACTACAAAACCATTGTCCAACCTCCATACACATTAACAAGAGGAAACTGAGCAAAATTCTTTTCACAGCTAAGTAGCTGATATCTGGATTCTTAACTATGCCTTTTGTGTGACAATGAAGGTTGACACTGAGCTGGAGCACTAAAGCAGTAGTTGGCAAGTCTAGAACCACCGGATCCTTTACCTCACCAGTGTGAGTTCTACCATTGCCAAACACCACCAGAGAGCTAACCATGTTCTCCTGAAACTTCTGGGAGGAGAAAATAGATTATATCTTTGCAGTATTACTGTGGTATTACTGTCTTCAATATGGCATTTACAAAATGTTTAGCAGAATATGGGAGAAAATAGATCCCCAAACCTCAAGTCAATACATACAGAACTGTGCAAAAACAGGAAAGTATATGTTTGGCAAAGCTATTTTTGATATAGCTATTTGATATAGAGTTCTTAATTAGGGATTATTATATTTTTTTGTAAAATTTAGCATCACTATAGAAGTATACTGTATCACTATTAAAAGGCACTATTTCACTATTTCAACATTTAAAACAAAGTATGGTATATTATTATATACCATACTTTGTTTTAAATGTTGAAATAGTGAAATAGTGCCTTTTAATAGTGATACAGTATACTTTTATAGTGATGCTAAATTTTACAAAAAAATATACAATCTGTGATGAAATGGTTTCAAGATGAGGGTACCCAGAGAGCATGGCAGTGTCAAGGAAATCTGGACTGGTAGTTCATGATTTATTGCTATACTAAATATTGTAAGCTTTGCAGATCTTGTAGATATTGTGTAAGTCACTCTTTATCGGTATGACAGAGGGTGAAATACAGTGTCTGAGTAAATTCTGATTATTTATATACTACATGCAAAAGTTCTTTCTCATTACTGAATTCAGTGGCTTATGGTTAACATGTTCAACTGCACACTAGATAGCTTGTATAATCTCCATAGAAAAGCACTGAGAGCTGAATGGGATACTCTGTACCTGCCACACATTAGTCTACAATGCCCAATACCAAGTATCAGATAGAGGGGTATAAAGCCCCCCACCAATGGGCAGTGAAACAGTGGAATTAAATTCTCTGGAAGGAGGGAGCACCGCTGGAATGAGTCAGAATTGTGCTTATGATCCAGAATTTAATCAATACCTGATCTCACTTGATTTCTTGTGGGTAAATGCAATCAAATTTTCAGATCTCTTCTTGTTGGGAAATGCAATCAAATCTTCGAATCAAGTGTAAGATTTTGAATTTCCACGGCTTTGTTGACTTGAGTGATGTATCACACATAATCTTAAAATCTAAATAGGTGGAGCTAAATGGGCCAGTTTGTATGATTGTGTCCAGGAATGTGAATCAATCCTCATGGTTTATGGCCATAGCACCTCACAGATAAATGGACTACAACAGTGAATAGGTCCTGAATAGTGAGTATGGTATAATGGCTGCCAAACTACAAGTCCCAAGTCCTTCCCTGTAAAGGTCATGTCTCAGGTTACCCGTAACAGAAGGACAAAAGAAAAAAAAGTCAAACGCATTCCTTTAAATGCACAGCCTAGGAGACCTGAGTTCCAGAAAGCCTAAACAATGGTGCATGTGTAACTTTTCCTATATTGGCACTACACATAATTGCTCGAAGCATATATACAGAAGCAAAAATGTGCTAGTGCCAAAAAAGGCAAAGAAGAGACAATTGCAGGAGGTTATTCAACTGCAATCCAAAATAAATACTGTGCATCATCCTGTGGTTCTTTCTCTGCTCTGTTTATGGCCCTATGGTAATTCACTGATAGTGTGCTTTCACAGTGAATTCTACCAGTGCCATACACAGAACAGGAGTCAGGATTACTGCAGCTCAACACAAAACTATGAAAGCAGACATTCAAGCCCTTGAGAGAGAGAGAGAGAGTGTGTGTGTGTGTGTGTGTGTGTGTGTGTGTGTGTGTATGCGTATGTGTATGTGTGTGTGTGTGTGTGTGTGTGTGTGTGTGTGTGTGTGTGTGTGTGTGTGTTGGGGGCATGGGTGTGGGGTTGTGCGGGGTTTGAAGAAGTGTAAGAACAGCTCTGCTTCCTACAAACATAGAAAGAAACAGTGTTAATACACCATGATATAGTCAGGAGCTTAGCATTGTAATCTACAGTCTGTACCAAAATCCAATGTCTATAAAATATCTGCTATGGTATACTCAGCAAACATTTCCAGAGGCTTTCCTGAGTCTGTCTCCTTTAACCAAAAAAAGTAGTTCACTACAAAATTTGTTGTCACATTCAGACTAACACCATACATACTGACAAACAGATATTGCCATGAGGGCAGCAATGACATCATTGTATTATTTCTCCCAGGAATGCTCTATAGCCACACCCTGGAGGGTCCAAAAGCAGCCATTAGCTCCTACTCCCACTTCTTCTGCAGGTGATGGAAACACAATTGATTCCAGCTCAGAAATGATGCTCTAAGTGATTTTTCAGATTACCAAATGGCTCTTTGAAAATGACTCATCTTACCATTTCCTGGAATAATCAATACCACTGAAAAGCTTGGTTGAATAGCAAGACAGGGACAAATCGTCTTACTTGTTTGGGATTTTTCCTTTGCACAGCAAAAGACAGATCTCACTAATAGAACTAGAGATAATAGATCTAGAGAAATCTGAAGATAGTCTTGTTGTGCAACTTGTGTGCAGCCTTGTGTAACTCACACAGAAAAGGAAAGCTAGAAAATATTTAGAGGGAACACACTACAATTTACAGTACAGTGAATGTCAGATTGGGCTAAATTTCTGCATTTACGGCACTTACTAAATAATATATAAATAATTATATTTTGTTTCTTTAATAATACCTTAATACATTTAGAACTACAAATAATGATATTAAAAAGATTAAATAAATAAATCTGTTAAATTAAGAATTTTATCATTCAGATTGTTTTGATTTAGGGCTGGCGTGGATATTTTAACAAACCTTGAAATGTTAACACTGTGATCGCAAAAATTCCCTTATAATTTACATGACTTTAAAAATTGACATATTTGCTAAACCTAAAATCAGCAGGGTTGAAGGTAGAGTCCTTGCGTGTGTACATCACACATGTTCCTTAATCAATTCTCATTAACCTCCATGATAGCTGCAAAGCCTCTCGGTTAATCGCATTTGTCTGATTACCAAGTCGGCCTGTCTCCTAACTTCGGTTATTTTAAGCGTGCGTTGGCAAGACCATCCTCTCACATCCTGGTAAATAATATCGTCTGCCCTGCCCTTCAATCAAATTATTGAAAAAAATAAAT
>JBBJLR010000133.1:18207406-18222808 GCA_037577145.1 Brachypetersius gabonensis | reverse complement strand
AAGAGCTGAAGGCCACTATCAGAGCAACATGGCTCTCATAACACCTGAGCAGTGCCACAGACTGATCCACTCCATGCGACGCCGCATTGTTGCAGTAATCCAGGCCAAAGGAGCCCCAACTAAATACTGAGCGTGTACATGCTCATACTTCTCATTTTCATACCTTTCAGTTGGCCAACATTTCTAGAAATCCTTTTTTTGCATCGGTCTTAACTGATATTCTAATTTTCCCAGATACTGAATTTGGGACTTTCATAAGTTGTCAGTTATAATCATCAAAATTAAAAGAAATAAACATTTGAAAGACATCAGTCTGTGTGTAATGAATGAATCTAATAGACAAGTTTCACCTTTTGAATGGAATTACTGAAATAAATCAACATTGTCATGATATTCTAATTTTATGACCAGCACCTGTATTGTCTGAAATAGCAGCTTTTCATGGGTTGACTCTGCTCAGAAATCTGACATCTTGGGCAGACAGAGGACCTGTTCATTAGGAAGAGGGGAGGTTTTCCACACTGGTTCCTTGTTCTGTGCCTTAAAACCCTTATATTCTGTAATTAACAGGGTTGAGGGTATTGGCAAATACACATGTGTAAAGTGTAATTGTAAAATTACCATTTGTCACAGGTGAACAGCACAAAATTCTTTCTCTGCACTTAAACCATTCACCCAAGTGAGCAGCGAGTAGCCAGGAACACAGCACCGTTGGAGCAGGGTGTGGGGAACCATAGAATATTCAAACATTTTGATTGCAGGGGCAATTCCCTAACCACTAGGCCACCAGCAACCCCAAAACACTAACACCTGTATATCATAATCAAGATTAAAAATGTTTGTCATATGTACAGTAGAAATCAGATTTCTCTATGCAATTAAATTCTTTCTTTGCTGACCACATAAATGCCAAGATTAGGTTAAGAGTTTTTATATATAGCATCCTTGAGGTATCCTTGAGCAAGGTCCTATCCCCACACACAGCTCTCCGGCTGCCTGCTGCACATGTATGTATGTATAAATGAAAAATACAATATGATAAACAATCTAAATCTTATATACTGAAAATACAAGAAATACTGAAAATATACCACATGAAACTGTTTCTGTGTTGGCTGGTCCTAGTCTGCATGCTTCTTTTTCATCTGCCAGAGGGCAGCAGGTGAAAAAGTCGGTGTCCAGGCAGCGAGGGACCCGTGATGTTTTCCCTGCCCGTTTTCTGGTACATGTACTGGATGGAGGGCAGGGGGGAACCAATGACATCCTTGAGGGGCAACAATGCCTTATAAAGTATGACAAATGAGAGATTGTGGCCACGAAGAAGCTTGTGTGTGTGAGTGTTTTTATATGATTTCATTAAATAGATATATATATAATATAGCATATTGTCTACACAAATACAGTTCAGCCACATTGAGAATTTCAGTCACTACATCATGGGATATGGTGGAAGCAAAAGATATAAAAACTGTGACAATCCATCATTTGGATTTAATAATGATTCAGGAGACAATCATTATTAGTGACCACATCCAAGCACTACTGTCTCAAGTAAGTAACAAAAATAGAATCAGAATTATTAGGTTGTGGTGCATTTGAATATTATTCTTAAAACTCAAATACATTTTGGGCTGTGTACTCCAAATGTATCAAGGTATTTGTATATAAATCAACCAAACAAATTTGTGTGGCAAACCACTGCCCCATATCTGGCACATACACCATATCAGTTGTGGTCTACGAGAGAAAATCTTGTATTTTTGTTAATTTGATACAGTAAAACATACAAATTAATTCGGCCCAATTTAATCTACCCATGCCATGTCTTGGTCATATGAACCAGTAAAATGAAACAAATAGGTGAACCAAATATATCTGGGTTGGAACAACCATGTCACCATGAAATTCTGCTAAAGAAATGTGAATGTTATACTGTGTAATGTTTAAATAGTCTGCAGTTCACCACAGGAACAAGTCATGTGACAGCACAAGGCGGGCCCTATTATACAAGTCATTTGCGGCTTAGCATTACATCATGGAAGCTTGGCCTTCTTGACCATCGCACTGCTGTTAAATGAGCTCTAAATATTTCATCGAGGGTCTCATGTTACTGCTCACACTGCTGGACGTTTCTCTTATACACAAGTATTTCGGCTTTTAATTGCCCTTCGGAAGTTCAATGCAGATGTATATACGTATTGCTTTGTGATTTGTATATCAGAAGCTTCTCAATTTCTCTTTTTTAAAAAAAAAAAAAAGCCCTAGCTGTGATAAATATCTACCTACAACCCACAGCCCACAGCACATGATTTCATGGTTCATTTTAAGTTTCTGCATAAAATTTAAAGGGTCATTGTTAGGATAAGGAGTTTGGTGTATGGGTTAAATGTGGACGAAGAATTTCGTGCTGTTCACACTGTGTGCTGTGCTGTATTCACCTATGACAGAATGGTCACTTTCAATCATTCTTTCAATCATTCTTAACAGGCGTAACATTTTGTCATACTTTACCGAGTCACTGCTGTACACTTCATTTTGCTAACACCCGCAGTCAGTTTTGTGACTTGATTGATTTGTTGTATACCGTATTACTCTGTGGGAGATACGGGATAACTAGCATATTGCAAACGAGACAGTTTCTTCTGTCCTCCGTGGCGCAGTAAATATCACACAAGGTTTCCTCTTAATATGACCCCCATTTTTGTTGAATCCGTTACAAGTCTGCCATCTAGCGGTGGCAGAGAGGGAAAAAAATGCTCATTTAAGTTTCAATATAAAGCCAAGTAAACTTCAGATTTTAAAGAATATATTACTATACAAGTAACTGGTCATAGCAATGTTTATGAACATTTATTTTATTAAAAAGGTTATTACAGTTTATTGTACACAACTAATAAAGCAGATATAACGCTACAGACAGGGTGCATTTGTCTTCTGTGACAAATCATGCCCACGGAACAATGCAAAGAGGAACTAAAATCCTGGCAGCAAAAAGAGTGAACTCATAACACCTTGATTGCATTCATTTAAAGAAAGCACATGAGGGATTGGAGTAGGGGGCAACTGAAGAGGGTGGATTCTACATTAAATGCATGCTCAGCTCAGAAGAAAGGAGTGTCTTTAGATTCCATTTGCACTTTGTATTAAAGTGCTTTCTAGATTGTAGTATTGGACACCATTGACACCATCATGACAGCTTTTACAAGATATTCAGTGATATTCACTGGTTAAATGGGTTCTAAAGATATGACAAATCAATTAGTAATCTAATAGTTTACAAATATGAAATGAGCCAACACAAGTCCAAGATGGCCAATAACAATTTGCACTTATTTTATCTAAAATCCCTTACACCTAAAGGTAGCATCAATAAATGTTTGGGAAAAGTGAAGAAACATTAACTTACAGAAGAGAAAGCCTAAATGAAAGTAAGGGTAAGTCTCTGAGAAATGACCCAAGACAGAATAAAACTTTAATGTAAAATGCCTTTTCAAGCAATTTCAGGTATTTCCATTTTTTAAAAGTCAAAAGTTTCTATCCAGGTGAAGGCCAACTCGGTTTTGTCTTTTCAGTCTTTAAGCAGACACTATTAAGAAGTGTTTGTCACTGTGCTGTACTTCACAGCTGAAAAACTGTGCGCTTGTGTCAAAGGTTTGTGGGTGTGAAAGAGGGATGATTCACTTTTCCCTGTACAATTTCATTGTAAATTGGACTAGAGTACAGCAGCAGTAAAATGTAATTTATAATTAGACTTCAACATCAGATGCACACAAACATTCTTGGATTTCTTCGTCATTTTATTTGAATGTTAAAAACGAAAAAAAAAATCATAACATGTACTCTCATATCTGAACTTTGTCTGAGGCAGAAATAAGATTGAATAAAGAACATTACATTGTAGCTAATAGTGCACAGGCAATGTGGAAATGATTTATGCTGACTACAAATGTGCTGCTGTGAAGCAACTATGCAAGTTTGAACTGTAAACCTAAATCATTATTTTAACCTAGGACAATGTATCATGAACTATCAAACAGCTCATTCTGTTTAAACAATACCATATTCCAAAAAGGGGAGACCTTCAAAACTGAATAAGAAAAACAAATATTGCAAAAGGCTAACCTATAGAATTCTTCCTATTAACAGATTACTTGCATGTTTTAGTCAGAAGAAAATGAAAATATGGCTCTAACTAGTTCTATAAGGTATAATGTGAAAACACACCCCTCATGTCCTTGTGTAAGAGCAGGAATTACTTTGTGATTTAATCAGCTGATTTTTCTTCAGTACATTCTAATGTTCAGATTTTGTGAGAATACTGAATCCATGAAAACCAAATGACAAAAGCAACTACAAGTTCTTAAGCCTGCTCCAACATTGTTATTTGTACACTCAAGGATGCATAAAATCTGTACTGGGATACACAGTTTTAACCACCCTGCCAAGTAACTACAGCTAGAAGAATTAAACAACACTTTTTTATCGTTATGCACACGCAAAGGAAATATTCAGGAATCCTACAATATATTTTTTCTTGCTTTCCTCAACTTTCCTAAACCTGCAATGTCAAACACTTCTGACACTTCTGCACCATGCCACACCACACAAATATATATGTGAGAGAGAGCAACAGAGACAGAATGAGAGTGAGAGAGATTCTGATCATCATAATACAAAAAAATAAGACAGGGTGGTTATCACATAATCCTGTCCATTCTTTACTAGAGAATTAAGCTTTGTGCTTCTTCAACACCAGGTTCATGTTTGTCAGGATAATAAAAAAAAATTGTAATTACTTTGCAAGGTCTAAAAATTAGGAGACTGTGACTGTTTGATATATATGTACAGTTTGTATCATAAATGTATTCTGCTGCCTATTGAACTGCAAACACTATACAGAGCACTTCTGAGGTGTGTGTAAATAACAGTACACTAAATACAAACCACACTGTTTGACTCACTCCACAACCCGCCATCATCACTTGTGAGTTATAAGGATAGTAGCAATGCACTATGGGACAATTTATTTCTATAAAGACTATAGTCAATATGGGCTTAATAAAACCTGAAAAATGAAAAATATATCCATTTCATGGGGAAAACAGTAAAGATTTTTTGTTTGTACATCATTAAAATAGCAATAGCCAGAAATTTTAAGTGATGACCCATTGTCTCTAAAATCATCCTTGTACTCGGTGTGCACCCTATAAAACAAGATTTGCGTAACAAAACCGAGACTAAATCCTTTCTGCAACAGTGCAATTTAGGAAATCAGACGCATTATTTGGGTTCTGCATTAAGCGAAAAAAAAAAAAGATAAACAATATATTGCCACCTTTTATATTTGGGCATGCATGTTATAACATTTGCTTGGGTATAGCAAAATAACTAAATTAACTTTAGTACCCCAACATAAAGTGACTAAATCAGGTCCTTCAAGCACAGTCCCCCCACCCCCTAAAAAAAAAATATAAATAAAAAAAATAAACATGCAACCACTGACACTTCACATACTGGACAGGCAGATTTAGGTCTTGGGTCTGCAATTAAACCTAAAAGAAAGCATTCAGAAAATGACTGGAAATAAATGTGACAATTCTGTTATATCCAAACAAAGCCAGAGAAAAATCAAACAAAGTATAAAGAAAAACTATGAACATCAGTAACAGTGAATAGATCCTCATGGTGTTGCTTGGTCTTCTAGTTATTTTTTTTGGTTGATGAAAGAAATAGATACAATGGGGGAAAATCTGATTTCACAAGTTCAAAATGATTACAAATATGTGGCAAAAAGTGTGCCATTCAACTGAGTGGTTTAACTCATCTATAGCAACAGAAAACAAACTGCTCCTGTAAAGCTGTATTGAAAGACAAGATTGTGATTGAAACTACCAGGAGCAACTACTAATTAGCAAGACTGCGCAACCAGTACATTATAAAGAAACTACAATGATCTTCTAACTGTTTTGTTCTGCCAGGCACTAAGTAGTACAGCCTACAAAAGGCGTTAGTACTGTTTTGTTACACTTCAAGTTTTAGTGAATATTGAAGAATATTTTGCCACTGTGCTGGATGTATAGAAAATTCCTGAACTTACAAACAGAACAAATTAGTGGTTTAGTGGATTCAAGAAAGTGACTTTGAAAAAAATGTTTTTTGCCTAGCCTGCTGAAGCATGGTTTAACACAGAATACAGGGTAGTCAATGTATCTATTGTCATCACACCAACACGGAATGTAGAGGGAGCACTACAAGCCTTTGTTAGTGGGAGGGAGGGAGAGCAAGAGAGACACAGAGCTAAAAGAACCAGGAGAACACCTAAAGAGGGTGATGTATTCATTATTAATACTAGATATTCATAAAAATCCAGGTTTTGCCATAATAATAATAATAATAATAATAATAATAATAATAAAAATCAGCTTGTTTAAATATGAATATTATAGTCTGATTCTCATGTTAGGAAATTATATAGTCTCTGCAATAAAGAAGAGGTGTGTATTCCACTACAACTCCATATCCTGAGCCTCGTCTTCTGAGAAATCAGACATGGAGCTTTCTGATGAAGAGTCACCCGCACCTTCCTCTTGCTCTTTCAGAGCTTCCTCTGTTGCATATTTCTGAATGTATTCTGTAAGAAAAAAAGAGAAACATTGTAACCAAAAAAAAATATTTTAAACAAAACACTGGTGGTGAATCACTGCACTTTTACACAAGTTTACAACAAATATATTCTTACCTTGCAAGCACTGTCCCCTTCAAAAAGTGCAAATTAACTATGAACTGATATTGAAGCTCTTCGGATCATTCACTCAAAAACATATTCCACAGAGTTAGCAATGTAAAAATATTCATGGTTTAATACCATGCATTTCTCAGAATGTCTGTGCTTATATTTCAGGTTAAGACAGGAATACTTTAGAAAAGCGCGCCAATGAAAAATTACAATCATGAAATGATTAGGAGCCACAAACAAAGGAATAGCACCAAACAGTGGTACACTATTGTACTACGAGAGAGGTTCAAAGACACCACGATCTTGTGACCAAATATGACTGACTAGGTCAGAAATTTAGATGACCTAGCTTTATTAGATCCATGTCACACAGTGTGATTTGTAATTATCTAACAAGACTGCTGAGGCAATATCGCAAAGAATGCAATACAGAGAGTTGCCAGCTCCTACAGTAAAGATATTCCCTTTCATGCAAGTGCTTCAATTATGTGTGTGACATGTGTCAGCTGTAGTCTGTGTTGCATTTATGTTAGGGACATGCGGAGATGGAGAAGCTCTCTCTCTGGATTTTGTACCTATATTTTTGGAAAGTATTAGTTTTAACTCTGTTTTAACTGATAGTTCAACTCTGATAGCCAGTATCTGATTATCAGAGAGGCAGAATGATTGTCAAGGACTAATATTACATGAAAGCAAGTTTCAGTCTTTCTGTACCCTGTGTTTGACACCTACCCACTAAATCCTTCTCCACAACTTAAATAAGGTCTTACATTCAGATGTGAAACTTTGCAATACAAGTACCCACCTCAATAACACAGTTCTAGGCATTCTTAGTGAACCTAGTTCTCAGCACTAGGTCAGAACTGTTGCAGCAGATTGCATCCTGATAAATTAAGACAATCCACAATCTAGAATTATCTACTACAAACAGGTCAACGATAGCAAGCCCATACAGAAGAATCATTGCACGCGATCCCTTCTAACCTCTACTTTTCTGGGAATGTTTTCCACCAAGATTTTGCAGTGTCTCTATGGGAATCTGTGCCCAGTCAAGTCCATGTGTGCCCATGGCAATGGCAAAAGAGAGAAAACTCTCTTTTGAAAAACTATTTTGCTAATAGAATAGCATAATTTAGCCATGCAAAATACATTTCCTACCTTCAGCAAAAATTCTATTTGTGAAAGACACGTTACTGTGACATATATTGTTAGACCACATTTCTACTAGCAAAAATGTCAAAAGAAGGGAAGACCCCTTGAAGTTAGCAACTATTTTAGCCACAACTGTTATAGAAATGCATTTAATCAAGTTACTGAAGAGCAATGATATAAAACATCAACATCTGTTTTATCATATCACAATAGGAATTGAGTGTTGAAGCACATACTGCAAAAATAAACTGTCCTCGACTGCAATGGTGATTACAGAATGCAGACTGTTTCGGGAAGCAACATTAGCATAAGAACTATTTATCAGGGGCTCCATGGACTGAATTGATGCAGTGTAGCAGCCCCACACAAGTCTAAATCACCATGAACAATTTCAGGTGTCTAAGTATGAGAATGCCCCGCTTCTTAAATCATGTTTAAAGAAATAGTGGTAACATGTTACTAATGGCCAGCATTCATAGAGTTTAATGCCTACATCAGATTAGGTGCATATGTATTTGGACATTGATGCAATTGTGGTAATTTCTACTCCGTATACAAACACGTCTTTGAAATTATGTGTGTAGTATGAAGTCAAATTAGGTACGTATTTGTGGTGTGAAGACTGACAACTGGCACGCATTTGTGTACCACTTGCGTCAATTCGTACTTGCGTACCACTTATGCCATCCCCCGAGTATACCATCCTTAAACCCTTTGCAGGATGACCAATCTCTGATGCATGGAGCACTGTCTTATATATCATCTTTGAGTAATTTTGGCTGTATACATTTTCAATCCATTTTCCACTTGAAATAGTCCAGCTAATTCACTGTTGATAATACCAGGCCATAACATCATGCTTCCTCCACCTTGCTGCTGCTTCAGTCAAACAGGTATGCAATGTCCATCAGCACCAAATACATATGCCATGGCGTCACCCATCAGGGACATACAATGCCAGTCTCATCTGTCCACAAGTCAATTCTGCAGTCTGACCTTGTGCCTCTGAGTCCAGGAAGAGTTGCAGTCCTGAAAGATGATTGCACTTGAGGCTAAAGCAGTTTAGGGGTACTTTCTGTTTAATTATTCCTGTCTTGTGGTTTGTGTATTTTCTTCTCAGTGCATTTCTCTGTCCCTGTAAACTCATACTCAAGTGATCACTCAATTATTGTACTTTTGTATTCTGTATCATTTTGAAAGTCAGTTAACTATTAACTGTGTTAGCTGTTGTTTTCATCCCATTTTATCTGCTGCCTAATGCTTATACACTTAACTTTAAGGAATTCCTCACTTTAAGCCATACCTTCTCTCATTAAAGCAATTAGGTCACCTCAAAATGTTGATTACGGAGTAAATACTAAGGTTAATATGGTTTTCAAAAGACAACAATGTAATTGGAAATGCTATTTTGAAAAATATGGAATTGCATAATCATGTAACCAGCATAGATGCCACCTAGCCTTATGAATGCCACCAGCAGTAAAGTGTTACCAAAATTAGTCCTTGAATGTTCTGCACAGCCATCAACTCACTCCATTAAACAGTTCTGAAATGAACTAGGGTAATACAATCACCAAAACAAAAACATTTTTAACCCACCTTTGATTTTCTGCTTATACTCCTCTGGTCGGTGCAAATACATGGCTGCAGCATCCCCATTCAGGGGATCAATGGGGTTAGGATATGCCAGCAGCTGGGGCAGGAACGATTCAAAAATGTTGGTGAGGTCTGTCAGGGGTAGAAAAACAGCAGGTAGTAGAAATTCTGATAAAGTTGAGGGCAAAGCCAGTAAAGAATCTCTCTCTCAGAGGGCAGAAACATAATTGGGATGCATAAGTATGTTTTAACATTTATCAATCAATCTTTATTTAAACTATGAATGCTCTTAACGATTGGTCCATGTTTGATTGAAGCCTGGTCTCTTAGCCCAGCACGGCATTCACCCCTCGCAGGAGCATGCTGCTCTCATCTCAGCATAGCATAGCCCGTAGCCAGTTAGATACTTGGTAGTGCAGCTCATGGAGTCATTGCTGGCAAACCACCACAGAGACCGGCTAAAATGAACATTTTCTAGCTGCCGAATTGTCAACAATGTTCCACTCTAGCAAGACTCTGAGTGTGTCCGAAATTGCGCACTTGCGCACTTTTAGGGTGTGATTTTAGGGCGTAGTGCGCCCACACTGAAAACCAAGCTAAAACTCAGTGTACTGAAAGTACCTGGATGCAGCACTGAAATCGGCCAGAAAATGCAGTGCAGAACAATGGACACTATGCGCACTAAACGGGTGCCATTTTGACCACGTAGCGAAGGGGGCGGGACTTAACTTATTTTCGAGTTGGATAATGGCGGCAAACAGTGAAATACAAGCCTAAGCGGAGTAAGTAAGTAACGTAAGTAATGTTAATAAAGTTATTTTACTGATGTACACTGCAGTAAAACCGGCAGATATTTTGGCGGCTGCAGAATCGCGAGCAAATGTTAGTCCGTCACTTCCGCCAAGTGCAAAACGTTAGTGTTCCGTTTAGGACAGCACTGACCCACAGCAGTGCGCACAACAGAAGGCAGTGCACTGACGGTAGTGCGCGATTTTGGACACACCTTCTGTTTGCATCCTGTTCTAATAATTTAACAAATCTTTCTCAATTAACCAGCCAGCTCAGCACCTTAAGTAGCCGGGACCGCTCACTATCTGATCACTTGCTCCTAAAACTGCTTTTGTTAATGAAAAACAGATCAGAATCTTGATTCCTAATACCTTACACAGATGTGGACTAGACTGACCAGTTTGTTGCTCTAAATGTGCACAGACCTAAACTTAACAGCAGAGGAGGGAGGCATGGGAACCATATATAGAAGTGTTAATCAGAAAACAGTTTATGTTCATATACTTTGAAACTCTTCCTTAACATAACCTTGATACAAATAAGATCTTTCTCCCTAATTACTGTCTATAGGCCAACAGAGTTCCTACAAGAATTTAGCAGAATACGGTGATAAAATAAATGTAGATGACTATGATACCAAATTTGAACAGGATACATTGAAATCTGCATTTGCCTTAATTCTAGACTAGAGTTCACTCAGATCCTAAGGTGCTGTCTATTTACTAGTCCCCAGAATTATGAAAGCTACAGCAGGGGGAAGAGCGTTTTCATATAAAGCCCAACAGCTCTGGAATGCCCTTCTGATCAACGTTTCAGACTTAAAACCTACTTAGTCAGGCTTTCTTGTAATTAATATTTTCCTGTCAGATAAAGAGTGTAGAGCTATGAGGTAGTGGGCACAGAGAATTCATGTAAACTGTAATTTAACTGTACCAAGGCCATTCTGCCTAAAAGTGATAAACAAAGGCATCGTTTGTTAGCTATCTCCATAGAGACTCTCTCTCCTTCTCTTCAGGTCGACCTGATTAATCAAATCAACTCAATGACAGGTAAAATAAAACAAAAATACTGAAGATGATGCACAGTAAATATAAACATGAAATATAAATAACACAAAACAAAAGAAAACTAACTGAGATTAAATAAAACAGGCTGTGTACTGGTGGTAATAAATTAAGTAACACCAGCAAGTGGAGTATCCTGGAATGAATTCCAGCTTGCTGGTTCATTATAGCAAAAAGTTATAGCTAGTCCTGATTGACTACACGTTTAAGGTATTAGCAAATGCATAACTGTAAAACAAGTAACCATAAAAAAAGAAATATTTTTCATCAATAATTGTTTTGTTAGTCTTTGCCCTACTCCACTAACAAGTTTATTGATTTGGCATCAAAGTACACTGCCGATCAAGGTAGCTATCTAATATAAGAGACTCCGTAAAACAGCATTACGTTAATGTGTGGTTTATTTAATTAAACAGAATTATTTAATTACTACCCATGCAAATACACAAATGAGCTTTTCTACCCGAACCACAGGTGGAACCACAGGCTACATGAAAACATACAGACATGAAAAAATTAGGACACCCAATAAAAACATTCTTGAACATATGGATATCTCAATTGTAACAATACTAAGAGATTCAAGTAATGTAACTAAACAATTAAAACCAAAGTAAACACTTCTTAATCTTCTGTAAACATAATTCTGCAAAAATATACACACCCACATTTATTCCCACCTAAAATGGTTCAAATTACACAAAGGTGTATCACATCAGGTACACATGGTAAGAATATCATTACTCAGCATTTTGAAGGAGGCTTGCTCTATTTAAACCTTTAGTTTGGTGTGCTCCTGACTGTTGAAGTGAGAGTGAATACTATGGTGAGATCAAAAGAGCTGTCTCAAAGGAATTTGAAATCAGCCATTCCACTAAACAGAAAATTATCTACAAGTGGAGGATATTCAAAACAACTGCTAACATGCTTAGGTCTAGCCACCCAAATCCTACAATGTCATCATCGGACCTAGAGCAGGCTTGCTACTGTCGATGTGAAAGTGCATGCTTCAACTATCAGAAAGAGGAGACCTTTGCTCTCCGAGAGAAATATAAAGGTCAGACTGAAGTTTGCCAGAAAGAATGTAGACAAAGATTCCTGGAATAATATTCTTTGGACTAATAAGTCTAAAACTGAATTAGATTACATGTTTGGCATAAACCAAATAAAGCACTCCAGGAATAGAACCTCATACCAACTGTGAAGCATGGAGGTGGAATTGTCATGGACTTCTGGACCCTGCAACAAGACAATGACCCAAAACATACCAGTAAATCCACCAAGGACTGGCTGAAAACTAAGAAATGGACTGTTCTGGAATAGCTGAGTCAACGCCCAGATCTTAATCCCATTGAGATGCTGTAGGGATACGGGCTGTACAGACACCTCACAGATTAAAACAATGTGGCATTGAGGAATGGTGCAAATTCCTCAAGACTGATGTCAGAAACTGGAAGATGGCTAAAATAAGTCTCACCGCAGATATTTTAGGCAAAAGTGGTAACCCTAGCAAATAGTTCATATATTTTCTTTAACGAGTAAAACAAGGCTAATCATTGTTGTTCACCTGCAATTAAATTTCTTCCTTCTCAAGAGAAACATAAAAACAAGATTAGAAACGATATGTGGATTTTTTTTACACACATGACTGTGTGTATGTGTCTGTGTGTATATACAGTCAGTTTGGCCACTCCTCAATAAATAATGTAATTTTTTTTAATTGGAAAGATGTAAACAAAGTCTCTCTAGGAAATGGAAAAAATGCACAACATTTTCAGCAAACAACGATGCATAGTTATTTTTTGTACAAAGATGCATAGTTATTTTTTTTCCAACTGAAAGAAAAAAAATACATTATTGTGGCACACGTTTGGGCATCCTACATAATCAGTACTTAGAACCACCTCCTCTGGTAGATATCACAGCTTGCAAATGCTTTTTATAGCCAGCTAAAGTCTTTCAATTCTTGTTCCTTGCAAAAGGCTTCTAGTTCTGTAATATTTTTCTGGTTGTCTTGCATACACAGCTCTTTTAAGATCTACCCACAAATTTTCAATGTTTAAATCGGGGGGGGGGGGGGGGGGGTGGCGCAGGGGTTAGCGCTGTTGCCTCACAGCATGACGGTCCTGGGTTCGACTCCCGGGTTGTGCGCAGGGTTTTTCTGTGTGGAGTTTGCATGTTCTCCCCGTGACCGCATGGGTTTCCTCCCACCACCAAAAACGTGTGCTTTGGGAAATAGGTGAATTGAGCACTCTAAATTGCCCGTCGGTGTGAATGTGAGTGTGAATGGTTGTCTGTCTCTGTATGTGGCCCTGCGATGTGCTGGCGACTGTCCAGGGTGTACCCCACCTTCGCCCATTGCAACTGGGATAGGCTCCAGTCCCCCCGACCCAGAGTGTGGGAAAAAGGGGTAGATGATGGATGGATGGATGGATGGTTTAAATCATGGGGGTTTTGATTTGTCTTTCTGACCAGCATACGGGCAGTTCTCTCAGAGTTTTCTTGGTCTTCCAGATCTTACTTTTCCCTCCACAGTTCCCCTTGAACTGACATCTCTAAATTACATTTCTCACTGTGGAAACTGCAAACTGACAACGTTTTGCTACCTTCTTGTAACCTTCTCCTGCATCGTAGGCATCAATAACTTTCACAGCTGCTTAGAGGAATCCATGGTTGTTGAGTGTACACAAGTGTGTGCACAAGGTTTGAAGAGTCAGAGTATTTGTAAAGCTTTGAAATTGGCACCAGCTGACATTTACTAATGGCAGCTGTTGCCATGCATCTGATTTAACAAGCTGATTAAGGACTGAAACTTTGTAAAAAAGAATCGGAGACTTTGGAACTCTTAGGGTGCCCAAACCTTTGCACAGTGCCATAATAATGTTTGATATTTTATTTGTTAAATTTATGGCTTAAAAATCAACTATGCATCAATGTTTGCTGAAAATATTGTGTATTTTTTTCCATTTCTGACCAAGACTGTGTTAACATCTTTTAAATTACAAAATCACCAAAATCTGTTATCTATAAAAGGGGGGTGGGGTCTATGTCTCTGCATTGTTTTGGGTCATGTTAGGGTGGTGGGGGTTATGCACACAGTATGAAGTCACAAATTTGAGCTGTGAAGTCTGAAAACTGGTGCGCATTTTGTGTACCACTGACGTTTACGCGGGCTTTTGTTTATTGGCATACCACTTATGTCAACCCCTGTATATATATGGATCAGCAGTCGCGATTTCAGTCCAACTCCAACATAAACCCTGAACGTCACAGCTGTTTTTGTGGCAATACATACATGTTCATACATTTAAGTGCTAAATTATTAAGAAAAATATAATTTACTAATACTTTCCAAAAAAAATTTTTTGTGGTACTGTGGAGAGAAACACAAAGAAAGCACATCGTAGGATGGTGAAAGACCACTGTAATCAGAGGCAAAAGTTGTACTCAGAAGTTCAAAAGCAGGTAATCCGAGAATGCTAGTTATTTCTCCTTGCTGCTGATTGGCTGCTTCCATTGAACGCAGTGGCAGTCCAGATTTTCCCCCTTGGAGTGTCTCGAGTGTTCCTGTGTTTTTCAAATTGTTCTTAAAGCCCTATATATGTATTTTTTTTTACTGTAAATGATATTAATTTATAACCATTTTCCTGCTTATACCAGAGAAAATGACAGCAAATACCAAAGAAGATGCACGTTCATGAATTACAGTACAGTCTATACAGGGGTAACATCTGTATTTATAGTCTAGCACTGCGGGAGTTCAGGGTAAACTGTACAGTACATATACAGGTTTACCTTTACATTTACTTTCAGTGTAATTTATTAAGCTAGAGTTTAAAATGAAATTTTGGGAGCTGGGATTTACTGTATATACACACACACACACATAAGGTGGACAGTCCAATGGTAAGAGCAGCAAAATAAAAACACAAAACAAAAAACATAATAGAATACTAAAAACATACTAAATGCTCACAAGGGCCCCCTGCTCAAGAAGGCACATGTGCAGCCCGTCTGAAGTTTGCTAATGAACACCTGAATGATTCAGAGAGTGACTGGGAGAAG
>JBBJLR010000133.1:18195573-18207306 GCA_037577145.1 Brachypetersius gabonensis | reverse complement strand
GCTGAAAGTGATTAACAATGCCCTCAGCTGCTTAACCAACCAGAACATTATCAGACAGGTTTAACTGATTTCATGCCTGGCCCAATAAAAAAAAAGTGTTCCTTTAATTTTTGTGAGCAGTGTACAATTAAAAAAGGCTGTTGTGTATGCTTTAACCAGTGGGTCACTATAATACGGCTCCAAACGTTTAAATATTTGCCGATCACGATCATTTAAATTTTTTTCCGACCACATTTCTACAAAGATGATGGATCCCCACTATCCTTCCAGTTTTTAATAATGCATTGGACGGTTCTTAACCCAACTTTAGTAGTTTCAGCTATCTCCTTAGATGCTTTCTTTGCTTGATGCATGCCGATAATTTGACCCTTCTGAAACAGATTAACATCTTTCCCACGCCCACAAGATGCGTCACTGCATCAGTCAGGGTTAAATAACTTGTCGCCAGCTGAAACAATCATCCATGAGGCTCTTACCTAATTGCTTAGTTAAGTCCAGGTGGTGATTTTTTTTTTTTTTGGCCGGCCAGTGTATGTAGACATACATACAGATACATACGCACAACCTGAATTCCAGAAAAATTCAGATTACTTTAAATTTGAATAAAAGGAAAACTAAAGACTTTCAAATCGCTTGAGCCAATATTTTATTCACAACAGAATATAATGTAACAAATGTTCAAACTAGGAAATTCTACACCTTTATCCAGTAAATGAGCTTACTTAAAATTTTCTGCCTACTACAGGTCCCAAAAAAGTTGGCACTTGGGCAACAAATGTCTGAAAAAGCAAGAAAGTTTAAAAAGATTCAGCTGTGGGAACATCTAGCAACTAATTTAGTTAACTGATTTCAGGTCTGTAACATGATTGCCTCTCTAAGACATCACTTTTATAGCTAGTCTCTCAGATGTAAAGATTGGCAGAGGCTCATTAATCTGTGAAAGATTGCATAAAAAGATTGGACAATACTTTAGATTTGCAAAGTCTAAAACAATGTTCCTCAATGTCAAATTGCAATCATCTACAGAGCATACCATCATCAAAAGATTCAGAGAAACTGGACATATCTCTGTGCGTAAGGGCTGAAGATCTTTATTGGATGCCCATGTTGTCCTCTGGGGGGACCTTCCAAGAGGAGGGGGACCTTCCAATGTGTTATGAGTGATCAGTTCAGAAGCCAGCATCTCTGATAGTATGGGGGTGCATACGGAATTGGCAGCTTGCATGTTTTGGAAGGAACTATGAATGCTGAAAGATATATAAAGGTTTTAAAGCAACATATGCTCCTCTCTGTCTACTTCTGGGAAGGCCTTGTGTATTTCAGCAGGACAATGCAAAACCACATACTGTAGCTATAACAACAGCATGGCTTCAGCAGAGAAGAGTCCGGGTGCTGAATTGGCTTGCCTGCAGTCCAGATCGCTCACCTATAGAGAACATTTGGCGCATCATTAAACGAAAAATACGTAAAAGACGACCACAAACTCGTCAGCAGCTGGAAACCTATATTGGGCAAGACTGGGACCATAGTCCAACACCAAAACTTCAGAAACTCAACCTCGATGCCCCGACATCTTCAAACTGTTTTGAAACGAGAGGAGATTAGGCTAAACCTGCCCCTGTCCCAACTAGTTTGAGACCTTTCGCAAGCACAACATTTGAAATGAGCTCATTTTGTGCATAAAATTGTAAGGTTTCTCAGTTTAAACATTTATGTTATCCATGTTCTGTTGTGAATACAATATTTTATTCAAATTTATTCAGGTTGTATGTACACACAAACACAAATAAAAGGTGTTCTCTGCTCATCCGTGTCAAAGTATCTTAATGTCAAAAAACTGACTAGCAGTAATGCAGTGCTGAAACATTTCTGACAAGTAAGGCCTCGTTCACATGGACATCTGAAGCAGGCGTTTTTCTGGCGTTCTTGATGCCAGGTGAGCGTCTATTGAACGCCGCCCGTTTTTCTGCTCATTGAAGCAAATCAAAGCGTCCAAATGGGCGTTCAGCACCGGCGTTCGGCCGCTGCGCGTTCGGATGGCGTCAAATAAATGCTGCATGCAACGTTTTCTTAGTGTCAAAATAATACATGAAACTAAAGATTTGGCGTCAGACTGGCGTTAAACGGCGTCAGATGTCAGTTGAACGCCTTGCTGACGTCGATCAAGCGTCGCTACCAAGTGCCACAAATACGCCTATGGCGTTCAGAGAACGTTCATTTCGAACGTCCGTGTGTACGAGGCCTAAAACAAACTGTTAATACTGGCATTACATGTGTTTCAAGAAAAGCACAAGTATTAGAGTTACCAAGTGCAACCTACAGTTGAACAGGACTAATTCTATGACACACACACAAAGCGGACATACACATACCATAAAGAGCTGTCCATGTCTGATTTATCACATCTAAACACACGGTCCCAGATCTGTAGTGGGGAGAGATAAGTTTCCATGTCATACATAAACAACTACATAACATCAACTGTATAAATAACAAGTCATACTAGAAACAATGTTATTAAAGTAGATGGTATCAAAACAGAAAATAAATTAACTAATTAAATGATAATATTTGCAATGATGAGATGCATATAAAGGATTTAGGTATATTTTAGGTTTCTGCTCATTAGTCAGATAAGATAGCAGTCACTAGGGGCTGCAATCAGATTAAACTGGAGAACTTCAAGATTATTCAACCTCTGCATTTATCCCATTCATCAAGTGAAGCAGCAAGCAGCCAGGAACACGACGCCTGGGGAGCAGTGTTTGGGCACAGTACCTTGTTCAGGGTACCTCAGAGGTGCCTAGTGGTCTTGGGAATTAAACCCATGACTTTCTGATTGCACTAACCACTAGGCTACCAACTGTCTAGTGAATAAATGTGCAGTATTATTCAGGTCAGGCAACTCTGTTCAGGATTTTGACATTATTTTGGCTCAAGGTTATCTTTAAAGGGAAAGTTTTGAAACATTATCAGATTGTCCCAAAAAGCAAACAAACCAACAAACTGTTTTACAAAAAAAAAAAATTTTTTTTTAAAACACAAATGTTTGAGTTTGTAATTTAACTATATTATTTTATCAAAATTGTTCAAATTTGACATTTTTTATTTTTACAAGTTGTATTCTTTTAAAAAAAAAGGCAGTTTGTAATTCATTAACACGTCAAAATCTTTTTAGGCAGACATTCAACTTGTGGCAAGGTAATAAACATAAGGGAATAAAACAGTTGTGCTGATGCAGACAATCTGCACAGAAAATGATAAGCGGAATTTATAATGACATCAGCACCAATAAAATTAATTACTATGCCTAATTACCGTTTACAAATCCATTTCCATTCTTGTTTAAGGAATTTAAACACATTTACTTCTGCAGTATTTTTGGGCCATTCTGCATACACAACAAACAACTTGAATTTTAAAGATGTTTAATTTAGGAGACTGTGAGGGAAAATTAGTGAAATCCATTCTTTCCACCTACCTCTGCAATACCTGCATACTTTAAAAGTCAACTTTTATGATGGGTATTATTACCTTATGAGAATTTTTCCATGCAGATAATATTTGTAAAGCACCACCACTTCTGTTTTTCTGTCATTAGGGGGCTTTGCTTCCAAATTTTCCAGATCTTGATTTGACTTCCCTCTAATCTGCCATTTCAGACAGTGGAAACTGCAAGTTGGACATACTTTAACATATTATAGGCTTTTCCTGTTTTGTAGGAATCAATTAGCTTCATTTTCAAATACTTTGGCCAGTGCTTTAATGAAACCCATGGTTTTTAAGTATTAGCACAAGGTTTGAAGAGTCAAGATGATTGAGTAGCCTAGTGTTTTACCCACTTGTAATAACCTAGTGGGTAAAATATTTGCCTGAGAGTTAACATTTGAAGAA
This sequence comes from Brachypetersius gabonensis, assembly GCA_037577145.1. Taxonomy (NCBI): domain Eukaryota; kingdom Metazoa; phylum Chordata; class Actinopteri; order Characiformes; family Alestidae; genus Brachypetersius; species Brachypetersius gabonensis. The sequence goes on along the minus strand of JBBJLR010000133.1, from coordinate 18,203,412 downwards.
AATATATGTTTTAAATATACAATATAGTATATACAATATACTATATACACAATACAGTAATCCCCCGTTATTCGTGGGAGTTACGTTACAAGAACACCCACGTATAGAGAAACAAACGCGTGTTTGTCAAACAAAATGCCTTAAAATGCCTATTTTTATAGTGTAAACCCTAAATACGCCCTTTAATTTCATTTAAAACTGAGTTTAATACATTACCCTTAAAGAAAATGTAAAGATAAACCCGCGGTTTAACTATGGAAAAAAAAAATCACAAATAAGAGAGAGACACAGAGACAGAGAGAGTAAGAGAGAGAGCGAGAGAGAGAAGGAAAGAGAGAGAGACAGAGAGAGTGTAAGGGAGAGCAAGAGAGAGAGTAAAAGAGAGTAAGAGAGAGTGAGAGCGCGAGAGAGAGCATGAGAGATTTAAAACGGCACACTCCGGAAAAGTCACGAACGAGAGAGAGGGAGAGGGAGAGAGAGAGGGGTGGAGAGAGAGAGAGAGAGAGAGAGAGAGAGAGAGAGAGAGAGAGAGAGAGAGAGAGAGAGAGAGAGAGAGAGAGAAAGCAAGCAAGCGAGAAAGCAAGCACTCCGGAAAAGTCGAACTAGAGAGACACAGAGAAAGAGAGTAAGAGAGAGCGAGAGAGAGAGAGAGAGACAGAGTGTAAGAGAGAGAGCGAGCGCGAGTAAGAGAGAGCGAGAGACAGACAGAGCAAGAGAGTAAGTGTGTGTGCACGGGAAGCCAGAAGAACTAAAATGAGTTTTAAAAAAAAATAAATAAATAAAAAATCCATATTGCCACGGAAAAAAAAAAAAAAAAGAGAATATTTGCAGGTTCCGAGTTGTTTTGAAGATTTCCACGTAAAACGATCAGTTTCGTTCTTGAAAAAAAAAAAAAACGTGTGTGACTGGATCCGCGAATCCCGTTCCGCGTAAAACTGGGGGGTTACTGTATACCATATGCAATATACTATATACAATATACCATTTTAAAGAAAAAATATATCCAAATAAACAGAAGACCTGAAGTTAAAGTGGCACTTCCTGGTTAAGAAGTCTTACAGTCCTAATATAGAAGCTCCTCCTGAGCTTCATTGTTTTGGCAATAATACTTCTGAACTGTTTACATTTTATATGGTGAAAACTGTACCAAATAAACTGCTGAAATCAGGCAATCAGCTGATATAACTGAATTTTTAGATTCTAAAATCAGCACTGGTTAAATGTTCATCTCTCTCAGGCCCATGTCAAAAGTACAATACATGAACACAACTGCATTTACATTCATAGGAACGTAGAAACTTACGCTTCATCAATGTTTGGATGAAAGATCTTATTCATGAACCCTGCAGAGACAACAAAAACAAGCAATTACAGTAAGATTTTTTAACTTTACATTACAAAGACAAGGATGTAAAATTAAAGTTTTTGGAGAAGAATCTCTTTTCATATGTATTAGTGAAGTGGCTGAAACGCAAAATTATACCAGAACGGTATGGGAAATCTCTGGCAAGCACTTTCCTGTAGCAGTTGATGATACTTTACCTATAGATGGAGATTTGAAGGGATATTTGTCTGGAAGATCTACTCTCACCTTCCATACACCCCCTTCATATGGTGCTGCAATGAAAAAAACTGCTTAGAAATATTGAAATATTACGAATGAAGGAAACAACCTGAATCTGATTTACAGAGGCACAGAGAGACCTCAAATACAGTCTCTGTCTTATCTACATAAACACATTTTAAAAAGGCTTTCAGTGCTACTTCACCCATATTTGAAACTTGAGCAACACAAATTTGAAGGAAACATTTTACCATAATGTATGATGAAATAAATTTTTAGTTTATCGATGTTGGCCACACTGATTTAACATCTACACTAGTAAATAATACAGCATTTCTTGTTTTGGTATCATATGATTAGAATCATATGATACCAAAATAATTGCAGAGACTACTTTATCTAGCAATGTTTCTGTACTTAATATTTGTGGAGAGGATATGAAACTTACTTCCTTGTGGTCCATAGAACTTCACTACAAATTCATTAAGTCCACTCAGGATTGTGACTTCATGTTTACTCTCAATGCTGTATGCCACACATTAAGGGTCAATTCAAAATACTTGTCAACAAATGTAAAAAAAAAACCAACCTTAATTTAAAATGAGTCAAGTTAAACTAGAAATGTGGGTGTCTGTATGATCAATTGGCATTAATCTATATCAGAACAACAGCATTCGTAAGAATAGAGTGCTGTGAAAAAGTGTGTGCTGTGAAAAAGTATGTTTCAGATTATCAAATAAATTTAAATATTAGACAAGGATAACAAAAGTAAACACAAAATGCTGTTAAAATATTCAAAGGTGACAAGAAGGGCGAATAAATTGCCCCACCTTGTCAAATCATAAATAACTTGTTTGCAAAGCTGAGTGCAATTTCACTAGCCACACACAGGCCTGATTACTGCCAATCCTATTGAATCAAGAGTTCACTTAAAAAGTACTCTAAAAGATTCCAAAACTTTTTCGCGTAGGTCCATGTAGTTTTGGATAGTTTTTTTCCTTAATAAATAAAATCACTCAAAACTCCATTTTGTGTTTACTTTTTGTCGAATATTTAAAATTTGTTTGAGAATCTGAAATATTTAAGTATGACAAACGTTAAAAAAAAAAAAAAAAGAAATCAGGAAGGGGGCAAATACTGTTTCACAGCACTGTACAAGTAAGATCATTAACAGCATGGTGTTTTTTTAAGATGGCCAAACAAACAGATCACTTGGGGTAAAAGAAGAAAATCATGAAGTAAATCTGACAGCTCAAATCATTTTTTTTTTTTATTCCAATGATCGGTGGTCAAACAGATTCTACATTTACACAACAAGAGGGTATACCAAAAGGAAACAAAATCACTCAAACTAATGTAAAAAACTGCATACATAGAAATCTGTAGCAGTAAAAGGTTAAGGAACTTGCTATGGCACTGCACTGCGCTACATAAGGATTTGTAGATTTGTAAATCTCTCGAACATGCAAAAACTGTGCTTAGCAGTTGTTTAATTTAACCAATGCTACCCATCATACTATATAGGTGATTTTAACATTATTTAATGGAGTTTAACATAACTGTTATTGCAAATTATACTTGTATACCTTTACTGGAATTGCTACTGTTTTTCTCATGATTAAAAAAAAAACAATTCATTTTAAGAAGCATAAAGTGCCAAGTTAGCCCCTGAAGATATTTACAAGGCCAATGCGGTTATAACCACGGATGTGTCCGAAATCGCACACTTATGTGAGTACACTGAAATGCAGTGCGTAGTGCGCACTGAGCACTTCCTTCTGTAGTGCACACTGCCATGGGTAAGTGTTGTCCTAAATGGAACACTAATGCAAGGAAGTGACTGACTAGTATTTGCGCATGATTCTCCAACCCGCTAAAATATCTGCCGTTTATACCGCAGTATATCACTAAAATAACTTTATTAACGTTATTTACATTTATACGAACCAGTTGCCTCAGATTGGGCTTGCATTTCACTGTTGGCCGGCATTTTTCAACTCAAAAACTTGTTAAAAGTCCCTCCCCCTCCGCTACGTGGTCAAAATGGCGACCTTTTAGTGCACATAGTGTCCATCGTTCTGCACTGCGTTTTCTGGCCGTTTTGAGTGCATCATCCGGGTACTTTCAGTGCACTGAATTTTATCTGTGTGATCGCACTTCGCTCTAAAATAGCTGCGCTATTTCGGGACACACTGCATGACCAGAATAACATGACATTATTATGGGTGAGGAAGAGATTCTGTATAATTTATAACCTCTTCTACTACCTGGACACAAAAAACAAAACAAGGCTGCTTCGGACAAAACCTTAATCTCTCAATCCCTCAAACACATCCTACTCAAAATCCTGCTCAAAATGTCAGACTACTGCAGAAGATCCCTATATTCAAAACCAGAAAAATCTGCAATGCTGCCAGAACTGCGGGAGGGGGCTGCTCTCATATCTGGCAAGACAGCCCACTGCCTATTAAGTAGCAAGCAGTGCAGCTCAGTTAGTCGCTGTTGACAAAACCAACGCTGAGACCAGTCATCACCTAGGTTCCACTCTATCAAGACTGTGTCTGTCCCCCGAACTAAACAAAAAAGAAGGAAATTTTAAAAAGTGCGTAATAATTTCATTAATCACTCTCAAATAACCAGCAAGCTCAGCACCTTAGATCTTAAGGTAAAGCTGACACTGCTTAATATCAGAGCACTCGCTCCTAATAACTGATTGTAAGATTCTGATCAGTTACTAGGATTCTGATCAGTTACTGAGACCTGGATTAGACTGGACAAGTTTGTTGCTCTAAAATCAAGCCAAACCTTCTGGCTACAATTACGTACACAGTTCTAGACTTAAGTTCTTGTCTTTCGAAACTCTGTTCGTTAACATAACTAATCTACATACAAATAAGATGACTTTCTCCATGATTACTGTCTACAGGCCACCAGGGCAGTATTCAGTTCTTCAGCTGTTTCTTAACTAATTTAGAAGTACACAGCAATAGACTAATAATTGTTGGTGATTTTAACACCCAGGATCCCCTGAAACCTGCATTTCTTTCAATTCTAGATATGCCTGGCTTAGGGGTGAGCGATATACCGGTAAACATGACATACCGGTAGAAATTTGTCTTAATCGCAGTTGAGATCATGTGACGTTGCACATTAGGCACAGTAATATCCGGCCTATAAGGCGCACCTGAATAGAAGCGGCACCAGCTAAATTTGGAGGCAAATACAGATTGTTCCATATATAAGCCGCAGCCGACTAGAAGCCGTAGGTGTTTTAATGTTTAATTACCGTATATAGGGGTTCCTGCTACCACGGAGGAGATTGTCGTGACAGAGATGACTACTTGGGAACACAAAGCATCCCATTTATTAACATTTGAGAAACACAATAAATCTTCCAATCAATCAAAGTTTCACATCTCTGACATGACGAGCAGCATTCGTGCAGTGCACAAATAACACAACTGCAGTCATAGTACCGTAGTAGTGCAGTATAACAAAAATCAAAGCTTACAGAACTAGGCAATAACATTAAATGGCGTGCCTGTAACACGGCAGTAAGGATGCAGTAACACAGCTGCTTAACAAAATAACCAGCATCTTTTCCGAAAACAGTGTTTCATGCCGAGGCACTTCATGTTTTTGTTTTCTTCCCGTCCTTCGTCCTATCAAACTCGCTATAGGCTACCGAGATGACGTGAACCAAAGAGAAGACTCGTGACTGGCTGATCGCTTACAAAACTACAAGTTGGAGGATCACTCCAAGATGTCCCGCCTCCAAGCTTGAAGAGGACGTCATCATTACGTAGCGTAGGAGGAGCATAGAGCAAGGAGAGAGGCGCTGGAGCGTGAGAGGAGTCAGAGGTAGAGAGAGTGTGTGTTGAGCAGAAGACGTGAGAGTGAGAGCTGTAGTTAGTTTGTATGTGTGTTGAGTTAGTGTTAGAAGACGTGAGTAGTATAAAAATATTGTATGGTGTGTTTCAAGTGTGTGTAAAAAACTGTGTGTTTGTTGGCTCGTGTGTGTGAAACTGTAAGAGTTGTACTTTGGTTTGTCAGTAAAGGTGCAGTAATGCGGCTGTTTACTGAATCAAAATAACCAGCCTACTATACCAGAAAAGTCAGTCATTAATCCTCATCTCCCTCTTACTGCACTTGGATTCACTTGGTTTGTTTTGCTCTCAAAATCTGCCGTGAACTGTCTGTCTTGCTCTTGCGTTTCCTTGATAGTGCGCCCCTGGTGACCGTTACCTGTACAAATCCATAGATAAGCCGCACCGTTGCATAAGCAGCAGGGTCCAAAGCAAGTCAAAAACAGTATGGTTAGTTTTTTTTTTACTTAAAGTAATGCTGCAATTCACAGTTTAAATAAAATTACATTATATAAAACAGTTTCTTTGCGTTTGAATTTTTATTTATGCATTTCCAGATACAAATTGCTATATTGTGATATTTATCGTTATCGAGATAGAAAATTGCTTTTACCATAATAGAGGATTTTGGTTATATCGCCCACCCCTAGTCTGGCTTTACCCAATAAGTAACATGTTCTACTCACTGCTGTGGTCAAATGCTTGATTAATCTCGACTCTTGGCATTACTGTTGATAACAGTTATACTTTTTCATTACACTTTATCTTAAATCATAATGTACAAAAACATTTGGCACAGCTCATACTTTTATTGAAAACCTTCCAGAAATGAAAACCATTTGGCACTCCATCTGAGTCTTGGCACTCAGTCTTCTTAGAGAAATAACTGACATTCACTAGTTTGCGGGGCACCTCTAAGGTGTAAAAAGGTCAAACAGAAAAAGCTTGTCTATAATGATCAAACATTTTGCTTTAGCGTTGGTGTTTCAAGACTTCAGCTTAAATGCCAATTACCCGAGCTGGATTCTTTCCATTCTGCCTGGAATGAGAGCCTTGGAGACAACAACAGAGCATCTACCAAGGCACCCTCAGCCTATTCATTGAATGTAACAAAAATAGTCCCAGGTTTCTGTTTAGTACAATTTCTAATCTAACTAGGTACCAGGGAACTGCAGAACCACAGGTAGTGATTTTATGGACATTTTCAACAATAAAGCTGACATCATTAGACAAGACATTCAAACAAGAAGCTTGACCACATTTGCTACCTAATTCAGCAGATGGAGATACTTTTCAAAACTTAGCTGTAGTTGAGACTGACATCTTTTAACGCAGTTCAACAAGCAGAACTAACTGCAATTATTCGCTCATTGAAATCTTCCTGTACACTCAATTCTATTCCTTCAAGCCTGATTAAAGAAGACCTTCCACTAATTATCAAACCTCTCCTATCTGTATTAAAATCCTCACATAGTACTGGTTATCCACCAAAACCCTTTAAAGAAGCACCCTTTAAACAAGCCTCTTGTTAAAAAAAAAAGAATCTTGATCCATGAAAGATCGATCTATTGCTAATCTACCATTTCATTTATGTTCATTACTACATGAGAACCATACAAAGTAACCCCCCCACTTTTTGCAGGGGTTGCGTTCTAAGAGCACCTGCATATAGTGAAAAAGCGTGTTGTGATGTGGTAAAAAAAAATTCCTAAAATGCTTATATTTATAGTGTAAACCCCAAATATGCCCCCAAATATGCTCCCAAAAGACTTTAATTTAATTTAAAACCAATTAGCCTTAAATAAATTTTAAAGGTAAACCCATATTTGTATGGGCATTTTCTTTGGTATAAGTAAAACACAGTAATAAATTAATTTCATTTACAGTAATAAAAGCACAGGGCTTTACGAAGAACAAATTGAAAAACATGAGAACACTCAAGACACTCCACAGGGAAAATTCTGGACTGCAGCGTCACAGGTCAGGTAATCAGCAGCAAGGAGAACTAGAACTGCAAGCAGTTATTAATGGGGTTCAAGGTACGGCGCAGTCTGCATCTCGGGCGCCCTCGATCACGAGCAAGTCGGACGAACGCGTCCAGTGCCAAAAGAAGATGCCGTAGGCTATGAATTAATCTCTCCAGCTAAACACACACACACATCAGCCATTAACTCGTAGGCTGATTAATGCCAGGTTACACACAAAACAGTGCAATGAAACAAAACAGAATTTTAAAGATCCCTACATGTATATGTAGTGTACCGAGTTTGGTTATGTTACGATGTTGATCTGTGAAGATTTTTTACTGGATTCGTGCTTGGACCCCACAAAAAGAACGTTTTTGAGCAAATAGACCACGCCCACTATAATCAATCATTGAGATATTTCATGGATTGACTCAGGAGTGCC
>JBBJLR010000133.1:18169772-18195473 GCA_037577145.1 Brachypetersius gabonensis | reverse complement strand
ATTTTAGCGTAGTTTTTATTTTGTAAACCACATTTAGTCTCGTTCTTATTCGTCAACAATATTACAGGTTATATTTCGTTTTTTTATCTTCACATGACCAGCTTTTACGTTGCGTCTCGTCTCGTTTTAGTCGCGTGATAAATGTTCGTTGACGATATTTAGTCATAATTTTCGTTGACGAAGCAACACTACAAAAACATGCATGAACATACGACTCCTAATAATAGAGGAATAGAGGCACATCCTCCAGACATACACGGATGCGTCGTCCCCCAATTAAAATGCTTCTGTCGCGCCTGTTAGGGACATAACATCTAAGGACAAGATGTATTCTGTTATATTGTCTAACTATACTATTGGCATTAGTGTAAAAGAGGTGGAAAGGGAAGCGGAGAAAGTACCACCACAGTGCTTCCAGAGGTAATCAGGAACACAAAGACAAGCAATAATCATTCTAATAATTTGGATTTGATACTTCATTAAGCGCAATTTCGAGGTAGTTGATCACAAGCCTTGCGCAGCATGGAGTCGCTGTGGCAACTGCAGGAAACAAGGGGAGGCGAGTGCCTGTGTATACTAATTAGCACAGCTGGCAATTATGTCCCTAATACAGACACTTAGAAAACAATCTGCCACCGCTCACCAGCCCATCGAAGACCAGAGAAAGAATTAAACAATATTAGACTCAAATTAATAATTTTTCATAATTTATTTAAATTTTAATATTGTGATTTGATCAAATGCATGTGGATCCATCCTAAACTACGGTTATATTGATGCAACTTCAGTCCAAGCAGACAGGACAAGCCCTCTGAGATCATTTCTGATCAGCTTTCATTCAAACAGCAGGGGGCAGTAGATGTAAACGTATAGGACAAAATGGACAGAGCACCAACAGCAATCTACCAGACAGCAGAGGCACCATAGTCATATGACTAACATTATGAAACGGTCCCACTGGAAAAAACAAATCTCTGGTTGAGCCACTGTAGATTCCTTTACACTTTTCAGGTAATTTAAAAGCGGCTATATAAAATGTGTGGAAAGTGTATCACATCAATAACTGCAGAATCATCGGCCCACAACCCCGAAATCCCACCTCTTAACCCAAAAAGCACATTCGGTGGCTCAACTAAGACAAAGCAAAAATGAGGAAATGAGGTGCTTTATATTCATGGAATGTGTGCCAATCAACAGCACAACTTCATCTGCCAACTGGCTCTCTTTAAAGGGTTTAATCCTGTGGACTGAAGATGGAGGGAACAGGATGCTTAACAAACTTCAAACAATTAAAAGTTTATCTCCAGGTTACAACCCCGCAGTCCCACATACAACCCTGTCTCTAAAATCAAGTTGGATACCATCAATGTCCAAGTAAAAAAAACAAACAAACACAACAACAAACAGTTACTTAAAACAAAACGTTCATTATAATAAATGTAAGTCAATGTAAAGAGTTGATTATGAAGTAATTTTACAGCATTTCAATTCTGGTTCTTTCTTCATGAGAGTTTTACAATATAAAGGACAGGTCCTGTGTGCTATTAATGTAGAAAGATAAAAATGAAAAAGGGAGATTTTTTTTCTTCTGAACAATGATGTATCAAAAAAAATGACAGATTTCCATTTGTTGTTCAGCGGAATTTGATTCAGGATTAAAGTAGACTCAGTAGAAGACCGCAGCACCACAATAGTTGCATATATATTTGGGGACATCACAGTCATAAACAGATATATTGTAACAGGAGCACGGCTAAATGAACTTTTTAGATCAAAGGTGGTACCCACAACGCTCCTGTACCACACAGACCACACGCAGCAAGCATTTTGCATTGTGGGTTGCTGCTGATTACTGTGAGCTCAGTGGCACTAATCACTGTGCTGCATGGTTTCTGGACTAAGAGTATGATAGACTAACAAAAGTTTAAAACATTTGTGTGTGTGCATCCTGTAAAATGCTCAAGATTACAGCTGATTTTAAGCTGAGAAACAGGTCAAGACGGTTTCAAATAAGTTTTTGTCAATCTTCTTAAAGCAGCTCTTTAGCTTTGGTTTTAATAGCTGGTGATAATGCCTGAGCTGCTATTAAACATTTTACTATGCAAGAAATAAGTAAATACACATATTGGTCTTCACAGAATTGATGCTGAAGAACTGTAAATGAACTTCTAAGGGAAAAAAGTGATTCCCATTTATCCAACAGTTGTACTGACCTGTAACATACAACTAATAACACCCTACATGGGCTTAGAAAACATGTTGTAACTGCATGGCTTACATTGTGGAATACCAGCTCCTAAGATTTCCAACATGTGAGAGCTGACTTCACAAAACATTTATTGATTTTGCTGCAGTGCTGAAGTACTTATACATCCGTGTTTGGTCATCAAACCGTGTCCAGCTGAGTGTCCGTACGTATGCTGATTAACTTGCTACTGGATTCAAGGCCCATGCAAAGTTTTACATGCAGGTTGTCCATTAAACTGTGCTTACAAAATCATATCTTATTCATTTGACAGCTAGTATGATGCACAAATTAAATCATCACTGCAGAATTTTGCAATCTCACAATACAAACTTGATACATGGGCAAAGTCTTGTATCTGTATACACAAATGATATCCATGCATTTTAAAGAGAAAACCACTCCAGAGAGACCACTCCACTCTGGTGGAAAATGTTACTCTGTCATTCCCTTTGTTTTTTTTTGTTCCCTTTGTCTGCCTCCTTGGCCCCTCTAGCTGTTTTCAGGGACAGAGATAACACAAACAAAATCAGACAAATGTTTGTGACCTTCATAAATCAGGCAACAACCATAAAAATATAAGTATTCAAAGGATAAGTATCAAAGGAGAAATGTAAATACCTGGAGATGTGATGAATAATCCTGGAAAGAACACACGCATATTTTGCTATTTAGCAAGGCTTCTGCTCTTTAAACCTCAAAAATAAAACACCTCAGTGTTACTGGAGCTTTGATAAAAACCAGATTGAGCGGCAAGATGAGACCAAAGGAAAAGTGGTTGATACAACCAGCTTAAGAAAGGAGTGGCTGAAGGTCTGGCCATGCAGAAAACCTACCACACTGAAGTATGGTGGTGGATCTATAGTGATTTGTCTGTTTTGCTGCAAATACATCACTCAAAACACCTTGTAACTGCTTTTGTCAGGACATTTGAGCCACTTTCATGGGCTGATAAGAATATGATGTAACCCTCTTTAACAGCCAGGATAACATTGTTAATATGCACAGCATGCTTCCTCCAGTCAAAAATTTATCAAAAGTGGTCACAGGAGATACATGGAAATGCCAGGTGTAAACGGCTGAGTTCACGTATGACGCATATTAACACCAGGTATGAACGGGGCCTAAAACTTGTGGTCTTTCAGCAAGATTATTCACACAATAATGATATATACACATTTTGAAGATTCTCCAATGAACATCTCAGCCCCTTGAACAAAACCTGTGCAGTGGGCCAAGGAGGAGAGACAAGGTTACAGAAGGATTTTAAGATACTCCTCATGGAGGAACACCGATCCCATGCAGTTTTCCCCAAAGCCGCAAACATTTTAGGAGCAGATTCAGCGCTGTTATCTTGCACAAAAGGGTGAAATTGTGATGCCTATCTTTATTTATGGAAAAAAATAATGCCAAACTTTTTCCTTTGAGGAATACTGTTAATTGTCATTTTCTGAATACATTTTCATTTTCTGAATGTGCACAGCTTACAAAACAGTATCTTTCTGCATGTTTGATCTACATTAAATCGATGTTGCAAAACTTCTAAAGAGAGCTGTAGGCCATTTTAAGCCCCACTTTAATTAAAATAATTATTCAGAAAGATGCACAGCACAGTAGTCATTCTGCAAAAGTGATAGGGGTAGCTAGTGATTTAGCTACTTTCTGAGTAAAAAAAACCAAAAAACAATCCAATTTCCTTCTGGAAATCTCCCATTAAAAACAAAGCTTTGTATTCATGGTCTTTGAGGGACTTTACCAGGTCTGTTTCCCCCTTTATTAACATTTTATTCAGTTGTACAGCTACAGGCAGAGATGGAGTAACTGGTCATTTGTGCTGGTTCTGCACAAAACAGTTTGTTAATAAAAGAAACTTTGTGCAAAAAAGTTGACAACATATCAACTTTGCCAAGCCTTGTGATGCATGTTCCCTTTCCATATTCTCTTTCTGATTGTTCTTCTTCCTCTCCATTCTCATGTTGTCTACACTACATGACCTCTCATTTATGGCTATAATGAGGGGGGCTGCCTGCTGGACAATGACAGACAGGCACAAACAGAACGACAGCCTTACAGACAGCCAATAGACACCATACTGAAATTCATTTCAATTATAACAGTTTCATTTCCAGAGTTGTATATGAAAAGAAATGAAAACACAAAAATAAATGAAGTTCAAAAACTGTATTTATTTTCCTTTACGTCAACGTTGTTTCTCACAATGATGCCAGATATAAAGCATTAAAATGTTTTTTGTTTGTTTTGTTTCATGTTGGAATCTTCTACTTAAGAGCGGATCGAGAGAGAGAGCGTGAGAAAGAGAAGCAGAGTGTAGGAGCGGAGACATTAGCATGCAGTGGGTGAGCAGTAAAGTCCATCAGTATCAGTGACAGGAGTGCTGGGAAGTGACACACGTCTGCTCCTCCGATTCACCTTGCTAGAAAACTTTTTTTTTTTCTCCTTTTCTTTTTTTTTTCCTTCTCACCCTCAAGAGTACAAACAACTGAGCAGATAAGCAGAATTGCAGGCCAGCATGACATGATTTCAACACCATTTTGAATTCATTACTTGTAATTCACTGTTAAGAGCTAATAAACACTGCTTTGTGGGAATGTCATGAAATGTTACTGAGATGTAGTCAAGGGCTTGCAATGGGAGAGGGTCACTATTAGTGATATTTAAATCTGTCACCCCATATGTCATGTCCAGCCTGAGTTGAAGCACTGGAACCAGAGAGAAAGAGCCTGTCAATATTGAGTCATCAAACATCAAATCCCCATGTTGCCATCACTACTAAAACTAAAATAACCATTTTATTTTAAAGTAGAAAATACATTTACATCAGTTAATTTTCTGCACATTCTTTGACTAGGGATGATTTGCATGATCAGAGATTTGTACTGTACATAAGCGCTGTAGTTTTCTTCTCCTATTTTGCATGAACTTTATTTAGTGGTATGAACACAGGCACACATTGAGGGCTTCCTCGCAGCCAGTGGTACGTAAGAGAGGCATAACTGATTGACAGGTCCATTCAACCCAGGGGTAATTCAAATAAGCTATTAGAGTGTAATCACTCACCCCTCTCCAAGATGATGATAAAAAATAAAAATTAAAAAGTAAATGTGGAATGAAAAAGAAAACCTAGAAGAATACAAGGCAGCCACCGGCCAGAGGCCAATAGGCGTGTGTGTGCTTGGGGGATGGGGGGTGGGGTGGTAGGTGTGTGTCTGTCTGGTGGCCGCCAAGTGTCTGTTTGCACCTCGGAGTTGCGGGCCCAGACTGAGCCTCACTTCAGCAAGGCTTTGATGGCTTCGCTCTCCGCTGCCTCAAACGCACTCAGCCCATCTGGTCCTTTCCTCTCCTTATCAGCCCCCTGTAGCCATAGTAGACACAACACACACATTTACTCACATTACCTGCAAGTAAACACTTAGCCTGCAGCAAAACCAAGATTAGACAAAATGAGAAATATAATATATCAGATTACATTATTATAATTTTATTATTGGAGTTTTGTGAAACCAGCAGAACAGACAAACACTGAAAAGGCAATGAAAAACAAATTAATAATAAAAAAAATTACGTTGTAATTGGCTGACATCCAATTAGATATGTGTTACTACAGTTTGCCCTGTTACTATAAACAGATTGTTCGTTAGAAATGGAACAATACTTCCTTTTCGTTCAGAAGCAAATACTGCACTTATTTATACCAACCCAACTGTTTACTTGTTAAATTATCAAGCTTTAAGTTATTATATAACCAAAAACAAATGTAGTAACCCAGTTTCAGTCTATCGCAGATTTTTGAACCTCCCCCTTCAAATACAGCTCACTGTGCGCCACACAGCAATTACCAAGCCAATCAGACACCTGAACAAATTGAACCTCTGCTGCTTAGCGCTGCCCCAAACATAAAGAAGAAACACGAGGACAAGGGGGCATGGTGCACGAGGACAAGGGGGCGTGGTGCACGAGGACAAGGGGGCGTGGTGCACGAGGACAAGGGGGCGTGGTGCATGAGGACAAGGGGGCGTCACAGACAGCTGGAGGTTTGAAAGTAGTCAATCCGATAACGTTATTTATTTCTGCTGATTGGCTGCTGCCCTGTGACACTGCAGTCCAGTGCAGCGTTTCCCCCGTGGAGCGTATTGAGTGTTCTTGTGTTAATTAAATTAATACTGTAAATTAAATTAACATATTACTGTATTTACCCATTTATTCAAAAGGAAATGACAATGCATGAAAAATGCCTAAAAATACCTAATTTTATAATGTAAACCCTAACCATGCCCCCAAAACACTTTAATTTCATTGTAAACTCTTAAAAATATTAAGGTAAGCCCATACAGACTGTACTGTAATTCATGCATGGGCATTTTCTTAGGTATGCGCGGTTTTCTTTGGTATAAACAGGTAAATACAGTAATAAATTAGTGTACATTTTAATTAGTGTAATAAAATATAATGTTCATTCATGTACTGTTCATTTTATTCAGGGTTCTTCAGGAGGTGTATTGAGACCCGCTGGTTACAGCAGACACTGGATGGCGACTGAGCTCAACGGTCTCTTAATTTAATTTACAGTAATAAAACTACTGGGCTTTAAAAACAAAACAAAAAACACGGCGGCCGTCGGCCAGTCTTTCTCAGTCGAGACACAGACCCCTGTGCAGCTGGTGAAGAAAGTCCAGGCTGTTTTATAGTCCCAGTCTGCTCCTGCTCAGAGTACAGCATATTAACCATCCCAAAAGCGTTTTCTTTGTGTTTCTCATGACAGTACAAAAACATTTATACAGTTATATTTTAAAACCATCAGTTAGGTTCTTCGAAATTTGTGTGTGACTGCATCCGCAACTCCTTATCCGCGTAATACTGTACAGGAGTAACATGGGTGTTTTACATTCTAGCACTGCGACAGCAGTTCAGTGTAAACTTTACAGTACGAATACGGGTTTACCTTTACATTTCTTTAAGGCTAATGAGTTTAAAAAGAAACAAGTGTTTTGGGGCATATTTGTTCTCATAATCAGGGTTTACACTTTAAAAACAGGCATTTTTAACCACATCACAACAAAGCGGTGTTTCAGTATGCGCGGGTACTCTTGGAACGCCAACATCATATCGTACTCATATCGAGTCTAATTTGCCTATTTTTATAGTGTAAACCCTGAATATGCCCCCCAAAACACTTTACATTTTCTTTAAGGCTAATGGGTTTAAAATGAAACTAAAAGTAAACCCATATTCATACTGTACACATACGACTGTCACCAGGATAGGATCAAATTGATTTTTTTTTCCTAACAAAATTTCCTCCTGATACCAACAGCAGGTATTCTCTGTTGTTTACAGGCTCTTTATGAATGGCTTAATATGTTCTTTTTCCTGATCCATGCTGTTTTTCAGTGATGACCATGATTTACTCAGATAAGTGTACTGTGCTTTTCTGCAAGTTATCATATATCGTCAAGCTGCCCACCCCATCCCATACACTAGTAAGTAAATAATATGCTAAATAAAAATATATGTCTGATTCAGAGTGGGTTTCACGAATTAAGGGCATGAAAAATTTGACAGCTACAGTAAAACTTTTTTTTTTTTTTATCTGTTCAGTAAAACAGTGGAACAAAGAAGGCCCAGCTTAGCAATCTAGGCTTATGGATTCTCCACAACTGAGTAGAGAATCCAGAGATGGGTGAAAAAAGGGCCAGATCTAGATTAGTTCAAATCAAGTTGGACAGAGAGAGAAAGTGACACACATACACACATGCATTTCTGAGCTGTCTGTCCATTAAGTCTTCATTATGGTGTTACTGAGTGAGGAAAGAGACTCTATGCATAATTTATGAGTGGCCCATACTCTGGGGAGCATTTCTGAACACCGCTCACACTCTATTGACCTGCTGTTGCTACAGGCAGAAATAGTTCACAAAGCTTTAAAGCATCTTCTTAGAAGATCAATATAGCACATTCTGAATCATAACTTTCACACTGTAATCACCAGACAGTGTGATCTGTTAAAAAGTATTTTTAACAGATCATTTGTGCACATGAACAAATAGTTTTACATGTATTAATGAAGGCTTCAGACCAATGCAAAAAACCCAAAAAATTTAACCTCAAAATGACATTTTTCTGACTCCGTGTCATGCCTGGGGTATCAATCCTACTGTAACACTTAAATTCTGATCTGTAACAAACTGCTTTTTCAAGGGAATACACATTGATCTGCTGCAACATTAAAACCACTGTTGGGTGAAGTGAACACTGAATATTTCCTTACAGTGGCATCTGTCAAGGGGTGGGATATATTAGGCAGCAAGTAAACAATCAGGCAGGAAAAAGGCATTAGCATTTGGATCGAAGTCTAACTGTATCTCCAAAACAGCAGGTCTTGTGAAGTATTCCTGGTATGCAAAGGTTAATACCAAACAAAAATGGTCAAAGGTAGAACAACCAGTTGGGCACCCAAGGTTCAATAATGCAAGAGGAGAGCAAGGGCTAGCCTCGTCATGCATCCAGCCCTGATAGTAACTACATTTTTTAATTTTTAGGGGCTACAAGCTGTGTTGTGACGTATACAGGCCTAAGAAGGCTTGAACAATATGAGGCTGCTTGTACAACATTCCAATCCTAGAAAGCACTTTTCCAAGTGTGGACATTATATTGTATTTGCTGCCATTAGTGTAAATAAATAAATAAATATAAACATCATAAATGGGTAAAATCAAAAGAACAATGTATAGTATGTGGTATATACATAAGTTTTTCCTAATTTATTTTAACTTCTTTAGTGCTGATGCTTATGCACCTTTGTCAGTGCGACAGACTGCTTCCCTATGGCGGTAATTTGTAATTCATGGCTGTGGAGTTTGGTAATGATATGCAAACTGAAAATAAGTGAATTCATGCTCGAGTTGTGAAGCCTTCATTTTCTTTAACCTACAAATAGTCTACTAACAGTCTGCTCGAAGGTTTACGAAGGTTTTATGAATGAGGTCTACTGAAACAGGAAAGGGTGGAGCGGCTCAGAATTTCCAGAATGTTCATTTGGAACGTGGATGAACTGGGTAAGCACGCATATGTTGTTTTCATGGTTAGTGGAAAGAAGAACTCTTTAAAGTTTTATCCCTTATTAAAAAACATAGAATATCAAAAACAAACAAAACATTGAATCACATTGTTCCAATTAGGCAAGAGAAAATTCCTTGAAGTATGTCCTTAAACTTTGTAACACCATTTTGTTGCTGGATTTTTCTACGCACATAAGTGACAGATTGAAGCTTCGGTTCATGAAAAAAAATGTTACACAGAAAAAATGGCTTGAAAAACAAAATGAGGATGGAATGCTGGAACACCAGTAAGATAAGACTGTTAGTTCATAATGAAATCTGATGATTGTTTATTCTAATTCATGGTGAGCACACGCATTTGTCTGCTCTGTTTATCTGTGTCAGCAACTGGACTAAAGTCTAATGTGACCTTTGTCAGAACAAAAGTGCTACATAACTCCGTATGACCCCTTTGCAGCCACTGTATGCGTGTCTGTGTTGAAAGAAAGGAGGCAAACACAAATCCATTCATGCACTCTTTCAGTACAGCTGCAGATGTAGCAGAATACACTGATAAGAATAAAAGACTGCTTTAGAACCAACACACACAGACAGGTTTTCTTCTTTGCTAGAATGTGCCCCACCACCCTCGAAAACACAAATAGCCAATCCAAATAGCAATGACAGGCGCTATGCTTACACTTTTGTTGCCACAAACCACAGCACAGTCAAAGGTCTTTACTGAAGCACATATCGGTACCTTCTCTAGCAGAATCTTGACGCAGGTGACGTGACCCTCATAGGTGGCCGAAAGCAGCGGAGTGATACCATGTTTGTCTGGAGCCTAGGGAGAGACAGTTATTTACATATTTACAAACAGATAGATGCATCATACACATCATCATTGAACACCTTATTTGTTATCTCCTTGAGAGAGAGCAAGAGAGAGAGAGAGAGCACAAGCAAGAGAAAAGGCAAGCAAAAGATAGACAGACAATAAAAGAGGAACTAAGCAAATGAAAGATCACATAAGCAAAAGTCAGAGAAGCGCAAGACAGAGCACATAAGCAAAAGTGAAAGAGAAAAAAAACAGTGTGAGGGAGAAAGCAAGCAGGAAAGATTAAGAGAGGGCGCGCTAACAAGTGAAAGAATGAGAGAGAGAGATAACGAAAGAAAGCAAGCAAGAGAGAGAAACCAGGAAATGTTCTTATTGTATTTATTGCAGTACTCTGAATTTTTCATCTGCCGCATATTGACTTCATGCTTTGCTTTCAGAGAACAGATTATGGAAAGCAAGCTTCTGTTGCTGTGTAAAAGGAAAAAAAAAGTCTAATTGGCAAAGCAAGAACTTTAGCGAGGCATAATAAACACAAACAAGTATTTTCTGGGTGCAGTGCCTAACATGCATATAGTCTCTTTCACGCTCTGATAACGAACATGCAAAAACAAAGGTCAGCAATGTTATAACTATAGCTTCATGATATACCAGTGTTACGAAATCTAACATGTGAGCTCAGAGACACAGAAGGATATACTGAAATTATTATGCAAAACATGACAAACAAATAGAAGACATGTCCACCATGATGATCATTTTCAGAAACACAGAGAAAGCTTTATCTGCCCAATGTCTTGTCAACATGGTTAGTAATACTGCTTTCAAACTCACTTCCGTCTGTAAGACTGGTTTCTATGGAAATGTCAATGGACTACACATATGGTGAGCATAGTTTAAAAGCCCACTCCCATGGGGAGTGAAGGCTAGAACATCTGGATTGATTCCACAGAAGCCACTGTAGCACAAACTGATGAAAAATAGATGACGGCTATGACAGAAAGGTGTCAAAACACACAGCGCACTGCAGCTTGCTGCGTTTGGGGTGGGTAGCCACAGACCAGTCTGAGTGCCCATGCGCCGATAACGACACTAATACTGGACCATAGAGTAATGGAGGAAGGTGGTTAATCATATGGACGGTCAGAAAGGTGCACTATGGAAACAAGAGAGGGTGGAAAAAACTGGATGATACTTTGACATGCAGACCAAATACACCCCTTCATAACAATAGTATTCACTAATGGCAGGACAATGTTCCCTACCACACAGTAAATTCTGAGCAGTAATGGATTGAGGAATATGGCAAGTTCTTACTGGGGCTTCAAAAACCCCAGATCTCCATACAAGCAAGTATCTGCGAGATGTGCTGGATAAAGTAGTCTGATACATGGAAGCCACAACTCTGCTGCAAAGTTGCTGCAAATAATATCACACAGTATACAGCTTGCATACCTGTATACCATTAAATCCGTTTAAAGCTTAAACAATGGACCACTAAACCAGTTGCTCATATCAAATGCTGTACTAACTAAATAGCCTGCCGATTTTTATTATGTTTGGATTCTACTGAGGTTTATTTAAAACACCAGAGAGAAGTCACTTAGTTTAGATTCTTTCTCAAGAGTTAAATCATCATATGGTGCTTTTGGTCAAATCTGTCCAAATAGCATTTATTTTAATTGGTCAATATTTAACATGTCAGAAGAAAAGGTTTTATTGAAAATCATGACTCATGGAGTCTTGTGGATTGTTTATTTCTTTTCATGCTTGGAGCTTCCAGATGGATTACAGCATCTATACAGTTCTCGTGGAATGTTTATCCAAGAGTGTGCCTTTTTAATTTTGAAAAATGATAACTATCTTTGATATCATTCAATGAATTAATTTTTGTGATCACTGAGCATGACATACATTTTGTATCCATAAAAAGGCTTTAGTGTAAAAAAAAAAACAAAAAAAAACTGACAAAGTTTAAAAATTAAACTTAATAAAAAATCTACAATAATGGTGCTTTTCATTTGCCGTAATTAGCCTGCCACAGACACTCACAGGACCACCCAATGCTGTAACTCAGAAAATTTTATTTCAATCAATAAGTGACCCCAGAGCAAACGACTCAGCATTTAACATTTTGCCCATCATCCGATTAAAAATAAGATTTGTTTATATTTTTCCACTTAAGAGTTTTAGTAAAATTTCTGAAAATGCGGCCCCCTTTTCTTCAGTACCATGTTTACAGGACTTACATTTACATCTGCGCCTTTAGACAACAGGAATTCCAGCATCTCAGTCTGACCACAGTCAACAGCATAGTGCAGAGGCTTCCTACCACCCTCCAGTGTCCGATTCACATCCTCAGCCTGAAAAATCACACACAAACAGACAGTTCAATATAGATTTGTATTTCCCTCTATAGTCTTTTGGATACTTTGGAATATCAACATTTTAACCAGACATGAGCTACCATTGTGTTATTCAACAACAAAATATGTTCATACTGAAGTCGTGAACTATTTACCCCTCAAAGATACTTTTTTTTATTCCCTACTCCTTGGAAAGTAATACATTCCCAATAATAAAAGAAGGTTCTAGCAGTCAGATGTAGCTGTTACCATGGAAATTTTAACTGTGAGGTCTCTGTCGGCTAGTGGCAAAATATTTCAACATAGTTTTTCTTGCTAGTGTGTTTTTTATAAAAGAATGAGGAGAGGCTAGGGTTGTCAAAATCGATTACATTTAGTATCGAGTTTGAGATCAATTAACACTGGTATCGATACTTAAATGCCAATTTTGCATCTGCCGGTTCATGGAAATAGCCGGCAGACAATTTTCAACAGGCATTGCAGAGGAACCTAAACCGTGAGCTCCAATTGTTTGGCTCAATGCATTTACCATGATGGCAGAAGAATTGCTTTGTAAATGGGAAGATGAGTCATGTTTTGCATATACTTTACAAATGTGAGAATGCAAGGCTCGACATGTTCAGGCTGAACTTCACTGTACATGCAGCTAGGGACTGAATTTTCTTTTTTTCTCCATTTTTTTTTTTTTTTTTTAATTACAGCAGTAGTTTCTTTATGTAGAAACTGCTATTTACAGAAGTAGTTTGTGCTATGGTCAACATTTTATACCACAGTATTCACCAAGAAAAGCATTTGTATTATACTATGATTTATCACAATACATCAAATAAAAGGAAAAATCAGAGGCCAATACTGGTGTCATTTACGGTAGTCTGAAGTGCTGAAAAGAATGTAGGGAGGAGGAAGAAAGGACTCTTTGCACTTTTAATTCTGAAACGGTACAATGCTCTATTGCCTATCAATGCTATTCATCTGAAATGAACTTTTCTGCATGCTTTTTCTTTTGACACATCCAGGCTTCCATACTGCATGTTTTTTCAGCCTGTACAGAGGTTGGTGATTGCGCTTGTTTTTACAGTTAACAAGAGAATCTCGTTAAACTATAGTCCTAATAAGTGTTTATTTTTAGGTTAGCCCTATTCTAGAGCAAAGAGCCACAAGGACAAAGCTCATTTGAATGGCTGTGGCTGCAAAGTACCTAATATTGAACTCAGTATATATTTGTTTCAACTCTGTGCTCCTGGGGTTCATTAAAATAAAGAATTTGCTTAGTTGTTCTCCGCTTTCTCTTGTGCCTCACTGTATGTACTGCTTCTACGACTTCTATGGGGTGGGTGTGGTCTAGTGAGTAGGATACTTGCCTCTGGACCATGAGGTCACGGGTTCGAATCCAGAGATGGGGACTCGAGTCTGAGACTCGGACAACAAAGACTTGTGACTTGACTTTAGACTTGCCCTCAAAGACTCAAGACTCGACTCGGGTGCTGTGACTCGTGAGTCAAAACTCGTAAACAATGCTAATTTCATGGAATTCATTCATGGAATATTTATTTATATCCCGCCCTCATTCCAACGACCCGAAAACCGCTCACCTCGCCCCTGTGTCCCATTACTTTTGTCCGAGTTGAACGGTTTTCAGCTAATAACAGTTTTCGATGGGTTGTTGGAAAGGGGTCACCGAGCCCCATCTAACTGTGAAGTTTCACATTTAGGGAGCTAGATATATTTTTCATATTTAACATTTAGATTTAAGATCATTTAAGGCAATCCTCCGTGTTGGTGAGGGCAGATCACAGCACACAGCCACGCCCCCTGCTAAGCAACAGCCAATTGTAATCACGGGGCGTGGCCAATTAGCATATCTTCTAAACGTTCACTCAGACTTGAGACTTGACTTGGTAAAAATTACTTGTGAACATCTCTGTTCAAATCCTGCCTTCAGCACACCACAACTGGGTCCCTGAGCAAGACCCTTAACCCCAAGTTGCTCCAGGGAGACTGCCCCCTGTAGGTAGGGAATGGAAGTTGCTTTGGATAAAAGCCGTAAATGTAAATGACTAGCCTTCTCTTGATATATGAACATCACAGTATACCTTTCACTACATTACCAGGGTCCAATTCTGTAAAATGATTTATTTTTCTGTTTACAGGTGGTGGTCACACTATGTTTATGTAATTGACTCTTGAATGCAACAATCTGGGCTTCTGAACAAGAACAATAATTTGTTCTGGTTCCAAATTCGCTGAAGAGAAATCTTATGTTTATCTGAAAATGGCATTGAATGTGTTTATCTTTGGTATCAAAATGTTACTGAATAAGTACTGTAACACCTGCGTGCAAATATCAATACAGCCATATCAATGCACAGTCACTTGTCTACCTATAATATGCTGCCCTACCAATATGAACACTGCCTGAGAAGTAGGGGTGTTTAAATTAATCTCATAATCGATGCATCGAGATGCAGACGTGGGCGATTCTGCATCAATGCAGTGGCAGAACATAATTGATTACATCAAAATGCCCTTGATTTTCTGGCGACGGCATAAAAATTCTAGTTAAACAGTAGTTCCGGTAGTGACTGTGGGTTCCTGATCTGAGAACAGCGCTGCTCCGGGTAGCAGCAACTCATCTCACTGACGGTACTCACTGCACGCACGCCAGCCAAGAATGGCGGAGGGAGGCCAAGAAATAAAAAACACTCCAAAGATTTTAAAAGCTGATTTCTGGACACATTTTGGATTTTATGAACAGATTGGGAAGCATGAACTGGACAAGTCGCATGCGGTTTGTAATGCCAGTCACACAAAAATTAAATATGTTGGGAACACTACCAATAAACGCGGCTAATACTAACGCGAGTATCAGAATAAAGTATGGTTGTATGGTTAATGTTTGTATCTTTAAAAGCGGTCCATCAGAAAAGCAGTTCTAGGTTATGAAATATGGTTTGCGCAGTTTGATTAAATAAAAGTCCAGTCAAACACAGTCCTGTATAGTTTGGTAAGGCTTTACAATAAGATACCATTCATTTACAGACTTCATCTGTTATCTAACATCAAGTTACAGTGAGTGAACATTAAGTCCCGGGTCTTTTGACAACACTATACAAATGTTTATGTTTCTAAATAAGAAGAGTGAGTTTAGTCATTTTAGTTTTTATTAGACTTGGTCACGTTCAAACTCTTTTTAGTCTAGTCAAGTTTCAGTCGACTAAAAGTCTGAGCATTTTAGTCAGAACTATTCACAACTATTTTTGTTTGTGTGTTGGCCTGAACTTACCTGAATATTTTATTATTATTCCTGAACAAATATATTCTACACAACCTAATCAGAACAATTTAGGATAAGCTTTATTGCATGGATAAGAAAAGGCTGCTTATCAAAATGCTATGTGTGTGTGTAAGAGAGAGATAGAGGGAGAGAGAGAGAGAGAGAGAGAGAGGGGGTATTGGGACGTAACGCTGTTCAACTCCAAGGTCGAGCGTCCCAATACTTTTTTCGCCACTCCCGATCGTACAGGAAATAACGTCTCGTTTCAGTCAAAGAAAATTAAGAGACATTTTAGCGTAGTTTTTATTTTGTAAACCACATTTAGTCTCATTCTTATTCGTCAACAATACTACAGGATATATTTAGTTCTAGTTATCATCACATGACCAGCATTTACGTTTCGTCTTTGTCATGTGATAAATGTTCGTTGACGACGATATTTAGTCAGATTTTTCGTTGACAAAAGCAGCACTACTCAGGACCCCTTGAATTGGTGGTGGGTACACAAGGTCACATTTTCCCTCCTCTCTCGGCTGTAAAAACGATACTTATGTATCCCTGGGACAAGCGTATCTGCAGAGCGTGTTTTCTCCACTGCAGGAGATGTAGTCACTGCAAAAAGATCCACTCTGAAACCGGAGCATGTAGATCAATTGGTGTTCTTGCACAAAAAACCTACAAATTCCCAAATGCTAAAACCATCTCTGTAATCTCTGTAATGTGCACATTCAGGAAATGCAATGTGTTCAGTGCTGTTATTTTATGTTATAGACTTTGTATATCATAGCACTGCAAATTATTTGTTTTTGAAGACTGAACATATTCATACAAGATGTAGGCTAGGCCTATACACTTTATTTTGGTTACAATTTAGTGTTGTGGTCACAGTTTCTGTTTACATTTTGATAAGCTCTGTCTATATTCTTTATTTCTGTTTACAATTTAATGTAATGGTCACAATTTCTGTTTACATTTTCAGGTTAAATAAAAATGGGAGCTTACATCTCGCTGCTTGTATTTGTAATTAATGTAATTAATTAATGTGTAATGTAATTAATTAATGTAATTAATGTGAAATAATGTAGAAAAATTGATGGCATCGTGATTTCTAATCGAAGACAAGATAATTGTAATCAAATCGTGAGACCAATGAAGGTTCACACATCTACTGAGCAGTGATGAAACCAAAAAACAAATGGATGAAAAACCCTGAGCACTACTCAGTTCTGCAGAGTGGACAGTATGGCATTACTTCCAAGAAAGAAAACAACGACCTAATGAAGTACCTTAAAGAACTGCTGATAATGACCCATTGGAGGAAAAAACTAGTAGAGCTTGCTTTCATTCAACAGATTTATACGGACGCACCTTTGCATTCCAAGAATCACTCCATAACCCAGAGTGTAGCTGAGAGATAGTGCTGAAGTGACAGTGTCTTAATGAGGTGGCAAACTGTCACTGGGAAATACACATATACAAATACACAAAAAAAACCAAAAACCACATACTGCATATAAAGTGCTATTTTCATTGTGCTCTCCCTTTTATTTTCTTTACTCGATTTAGTAAACACAGGATCTCTGAGAAGGATGAAGATACTTATGTTCCAAGGCAGACTAAAAAATGATCAGTTGGTATTGTATGCAGACCACACAGAATCCAAAGGTTAAATATTTTTACCATAGTGTTAGTTGCATCACTACTTAAAGAGCGCCCTTCAACATCAATAAAGAAACAGACAACGCCTCTTCAAATGGTTTATTTAATCCCCCGTTAACCTCACTGACAGGAAAAAAACCCAGATGTATTTTCATGCTTTCTCTGACCTATACCACAGGCTCACTCACACGAACAACCACAGATGCTTTCTTTCTTTAGTTATCCTCTAACTCTCCTTAGTTCTAGTAAATGGTAAACTCAATTTCCTAGTGCTTCTAAATAACCCACTGAACGGGTGTGTTTTAACTGCTTTAGAAATAGGAGGAAGCTGAATAAAAAAGGATCTCTCACAAACGACTATCAACAACTTCTTTGTCTGTTCAAAACATAGTTTTGAAACTGTCAGACATCACGTTTCTGCTAACAGGTCAGAGCAAAGGGCAGCACACTAAACTTAAAGTACACCTCAGTTAGTCAAGCCTTTTTAAAGATATTAATTCCAAACATATTTCACTGTGAATATGAGTTCAGTAGTTTCCAGTTACACCATAGCTCTTATTCCAGTTGATCTATTTTTTTTTTTCCTGTAGAGGACCGGGCAGACACACATGCACTGGCTTTTGTGTGTTCGAAGTAATCTACTTCATTGCTACTTGACAAATACAGAAGCAAGTCAGAGAGTTGTCTATTAGTTACAGTTAGTTATAGAAATATTTCAGACTGCTCTCAAAACTTCACACAATGCTTAATTCATCAGAATGTGGTTTATAAGGACTTTAAGGTGTCACACTGGGTGTTAACCACATTTCAGAATAATGTCATGAGAACAATGAACAAAAGCATTGTCAACACATTTTTGAAACAAGGCTATTTTGTCAACATAGTTTGTTAGAAGCAACAATAATCACAGTCTTTGAAGCGTGGACAGGCCATGTACTAATATCTTGTTCTCTTTCACATAATATGCTCACATGTGTCATTCTTGAGAGGATTTCTCCTTCTCACTCAGAATGAGACCACCACGAGAAAGTTTTTAAGCTGCCCCTTACATAAGTGCAATCAAGCAGGATGGGAACACCTAAACTAAGCTTTAACTAAAAAGCAAACATATGTTCCCATCCCAGTTTAGTAACATACTGTGCTGAAATAAAGTAATAAACTGAGAATGCATAAACATATGCCATCTTTTACAAAAAAAAGGTAATGTTTTATTATTGCCTCTGCGGGTATGTCAGTATTCCATATGTTATTATGAATATAAGGGCTGCACAATATATCGCAAATTTACCGTCATCGCGATATCAACATGCGCAACATACATATCGTGAAAGACTGACTGACCTGAGATAAATGGTGTTTTTTTCCCCCAAAGCTCTTCACCCAGTGCCACAGAGAAGAGGGCAAAAAAAATCACTAGGCAGTTTCTTCATCTTCTGCGCTGTTATAGATTGTTCCTTTTGCTATTTTTTTTTTTTTTGGCTAAGAACTTACTATAATTTAAATTATGTTTACATGTATTTAAGATTTAAAATTAAATGCTCTAAGTAAATTCTTTACAAAATAAACAGCAAATCCAAAGCAGAAAAAGATTAACACTATAAAGGCTGTTTTCTGTTATTACTTTTATTATATCGCATGTGATATCGCCATCGCAACACTCAACATTTTCGCATATCACATGTTTTCCTAATATCGTGCAGTCCTAATGAATATACAGTACAACTTCCCATAGCTTAAGAAGCTTAAGGCTCATTTAAGACAATATAAAATGATATTCTCCCTCAATCCACGAATGATCATCACAGTAGAGACTTTGCTCAGTCATCCTTTAGTAAGATTCTATTTGAAGAATATAATTACTACTGCAACTCCAGGCCGACCACCACCACCGCACGTTTGCACTTGTCTGAGCTAGAAGGCTGTCAAATATTTTCCCCTTGTGGCCCCATGACGTACACAGAAGGCACATGTGACTTGGTCTAATCAAGCAAGCAGCCCAGTAATCCAGAGCTTTTTCTTCTTCTAAAATGCCACAGAATTGTTGCATGAAAGAAAACAGGTTTTAAATGTTTAAAAAAGAGTGAAAACTGAAAAATCTGGAGCATTGGCACATACATAGAAAAGTCTCTCAATTTAGTCTCTCAGTAACCACAGCACTGATGGCCAGCCTCAGAAAGCAATGTGCAGGCACAGGAGAAAGCAGCATATAACACAACACACTGTGCATGTGCCACAGTGCAGTTAGCGTATAGTATTACAGAAGTCTGTGGTGTTCTTGTGACACAGGATCTGTTGCTGATAGATATGTTACGTGTGTGTCGGCCGTCATTATTCGTCATTAGGCTATAAAGAGTGGGTACGGTTTATAAACTCATTATTCAACACAAACATCATTACATTATAAATCAGTACAAGTGCATGAAACCAATCTACTTTTTTTGGTTCAAGGACTTGGTCATATTGAGTAGAATGTACACCATACAATTTAAAAGGTAAAATTCTTGATTTTCTGTCATCTTTTGAATTGTGGTGACAACCCAAAACTATTTTGATTATTGCCCATTAATCAATGAAATAATGTCTGACTCAACTCCCACTTATCACCAAGTAAAAAAGCTCAGAAACCCTCTCAAGTTTACTAAAGACCAGCTATACCTTAAACAGTACTGCTCTACTAATGGGACAGAGGTTTTGAAAATATTTACTGCATTAGGGCTGATACCATATCAATAAAGTACTGATAAAAAAAAATCCATAGCATACCCAATTTAAGGATGGGTTGCAGTCAATGGGATGAATACCAATACCAAAACCTTCATTTTGATAATGATTCCTTAACAATGCTTTCTTCAATACATTCATTTAAATAAACAAAGCCGGTGTGGTGTAAACCAGAAATTAGTACTAGAAGCGCAGACGTCAATGAAAAATGTAATTTTTCGGGGAAACTCGGGGACATTCGATATTGACCGATTTTAGCCCTACTTGTAACATAACTTCCGCCACTGTGAAGCCTTGGAGCATGAAGGAAATGTAGAATATAGCACAACGGCTAAGATGCTTGCTCTCTGTATAAGGTGTTTTGCAATTCAAAAGCCGTTCAGAGATCACAGCCTGAACTGATGCATTGGTGGTTCCAACAATAGCTTACTCTAGTGAGTACCCCATGCGACTTGAGTGTCAACTTGAGTGAGTACCCCATGCGAAAAGGCTTGATTTTGAGGCCTCTCTGTATGTCGTAAACTGCTTTGTTTGCAATGAACCATGCATATCTAAATATGATAAATACCCAAGGGTGCCCGGTTGAATGCTACAAGCTGTGCAAGTAACAGTCAATCTGAAACTAAAGGTAGGACTTGTATAAAGAAGCATGCTTCCTGCAGCACTCACTGACATAGCCCAATAAAGGGTGAAGCAGGTCCATACCCAGGTGCACAAAAACAAAAATCGGCGGTGTGAATGAACAGTGCTTCTCGAACCTTACCATCTGGCCAGCATATTTTAATGGTTTCCCTTCTCTTAGCACACATGATCCAACTAATCAGTTTACAACCCAGCTGTGTAAAATGAAGTGGGCATGCAAACAAGAATTTGCAGATCAGGGGATTCTCCGAGACCCGTTTGGTAACCACTGGCCTAAACTAAATCCAGTTTAAAATAATGTCAAAATAATGAGGTAGTTATCTCAAAATAATAAGCTAAAGGCTGGAATACAAACGACTCAAACACATAATTTAGCATATCGGACAAACGATCAGCCCAGAATGTGCCATGCCCAAACAGTGCCCTGCTCCTTGTCCCCCAGTAACAGCTACACCGGTAAAGAACAACCGGCCACAGTGAGGCTACAGTCCATCAAATGGAGCTCAGACCACACTGCGCCCCACGCCCACTCCTCTTCAGCCCAGAACCGGCTCATCTAGCGGAATACAAACGCTCACAGCTAACCCTACCACCATTATGCAAAAAACGATTAAATGCCACATTGGTACGGACACTTCCCCTTCTCAGATCACAGCTACGGTCTCTGCTGTAACAGCAGCACCGACTGTGAAATTCAGGAGCTTGTGAGGAGACACGCAGACAAACCGTCAACCGAGACCGGGGTCTCACAGCTAACAGGGCCAGATACTTGAATAGACACACAGCATGTACTGCACGTCTTTAACGTAACCAAGTCAACACCCATTTAGACTGTGTCAGTAGATCAATAGGTTAACATCAGAGGAGTTTAGTTTTCAACTTAACCAGCGAGGTACAAGCAACAAGCGGTTGGTCCTGGCTAGCTTAGCTTCAGCCAGGCAACAGTCAACCAGGCCTGACACTCAGAGGGAGGGAAAACACAGTTAAGCTAGAGCGACATTACATTGCGATTCATAATGCTACACCTGCTTTACATGCTGCACTTATACTGCAAGCTTGTAAAACCATATAATCAAAACAAAATCGTCTCGACTGTAAGTTTGTAAACTCGCTAGCTTGTGAAGCTAACGCCCCTCGGACACAAACAGGACTTCGTTTTTAAACAGGCTGAATTAGCCGGCGGACAGGCATCAGAGGAAAGACTTCCACCGCTGCATGTCTGACAGTATTTTATTATTTTACAAACCCTTAGTATTATTTTACAGCTGTGGCTCACATCGACCAGTCAGGCACGGTCTGAACTGAACTTGTCTGAAACACTTTTCTCCATAGCCTACACAACACACAGGGCATTACCTTCTTCAGTAAAGCCTTCACCTCGTCCAGGTCTCCATTTTTCAAAGCCCACATCAACTCCTTGTCCCCCATGTCGAGTTTTCTGTTGGAGATTCTGAAAAGAGAAGTCGAGCAGACTGTTAACGGCTGGCTGGGCTAACTTCAGACATTTCTCAACATAGTGGTATTTTATCTTAAAAATACCGTTGTGTGTTTTAAATGTGTAATTTAAAATGCGATTGGGCCACACGTTCTATGTAAACGGGCCACTTACTGTAAGCTGTATTAAAAGCTGTAAAATGTTATTACAAACAAAGTTTAAGTGCCAACAGAGAGCAGGGATCCGCCTTAGCTCAGTACAGCAAGCGGTTAGCACAGCTTCCCGGCTAGAGGCATTTCAAAATAAAGGTCCTAACAAAACGCACAAGAAAACATAATGTAGCAGTTACAATCAGTTTAGCAATGGAGCACATTTCAAATATATATGGTACAGCTTATACACAAATAAATAAATACCCCCCCCCCCACACACACACACACTGAGAGAGAACTAATTCCTTGTCAAACAGGTTTTGAGTTATCTTTCCTAAATTTAGGACAGGACTAAAAGTATGTGGAACCCCCAGGTAATTTCAGGTACACCCATTGCTGAAAGATGCATGAAATCAAGCACATAGTCAACAACTGACAAAGACAAACACTGGCTGTAGAATGTTATGTTTTCAGTGGCAATAAAGGCGGGATTGTGAAAAGATGGCACCTTTGCCACAGCTTGCTAAGTGTTATTATTGTGAAATGAAAGCACCTTTAAGCTCACCCACGAAGCAGTAGACCACACAAACTTACTGAGAAGGGCTGCTGAGTGTTAAAGCACGTAGTGAGCAAAAAACACTTATCCCCTATTGCATGTTATGCTTTCAGTGGCAATAAAGGTGGAAGATTGTGAAAAGATGGCACCTTTGCCACAGCTTGATTTATGAAAATGCTGCTAAGTGTTATTATGGCGAAATGAAAACATGTACTTTCATACTTTACAATCTGGCAGCTAAATTCTGGATGAATTAGGCTTTACAGATGCCAGGAGAATCCCACCTACCAGAATGCATAGTACTGTCAGTCACGTTTGTGAGGGATAATGATCAGTTGTTCGGGGTTTGGGCTTGGCCCCTTCATTCCAGTAAAGTGTCCATTTGTCGTACGTGAACACATCACAGCACACAGTGTGAACAGCACAAAATTCTTCTCTGCATTTAACTCATTCACCAAGTGAAGCAGTGGGCAGCCAGAAAAACAGGGCCCAGGAAACAGAGTGTGGGAAAGGTACCTTGCAGATGGGAACCTCAGAGGTGCCTCTAGCAGTCCTAGGATTTGAACCCATGACTTTCTGATCACAGGAGCAACTCCCTCCTAACCAGGCCACCAGTGCCCCAGTGAAGTGTAATGTAAATGCTATAGCATACGAAAACATTTTATACACGTGTATACTTCCAACTTTGTGGTCATTTTACTGTTGTATTTTACGGGAGGTCTGTATAGACATGGTTAGATAAATTTGGTGTGGAAGAACTCCAGTGAGCCCTGACCGCAACTCAACTAAACACCTTTAGGATGAACTGACATGCTGATTATGAGCCAAGTACAATGTCAGATGTCCACATATGTTTAGCCATATAGTGTATATTTCAAAACCTATACTACAAGAGTTTCCACGTTTGTCTGCACAAGGATGCAGATTTCCCTTCTAATCAAGTAGGAGCACAAACAAACTGAATTCAGTTTGCTGCTACTTGAAGCACATCAGACCTTTGTGGATAAAATTGTATGCTCCTGTTTGTGTGTTGTAATGTTTGTGTGTGGTAATTGCTTTTGTACTACCAGTACAAAGCCTTTAGGAATGCATTTAGTGCTGATATGTGTTTGAAAATCCTATATGTTAATAGCACTAAAATCTTTCTTCACAGCCATACATTAAAAATGTGTTGCGGTGCTGAACTGATAAAGGATTTAGTGTTGGGTATTTAGAAAGCCTTTCTTCAGAGTGAGCACAAAACCATTACTGCACTGTGATCGCCATCCAGTGCATTAACTCATCATTCACTTTCTCTCTCTCTCTCTCTCCCTCCCCATCTGAATCACCCCTACCTCCTTTCTCATTACCATTTTCATTACCTCCTACTTGTTTCTGGATGGGCCCCTGTAATGAAAAACACATTGTACAATGCACAGATTCATAAAGTCTCAGTGTGTGTGTGTGTAGGTGTGTGTATGTGTGTGTGTGTGTGTGTGTGTGTGTGTGTGTGTGTGTGTGTGTGTGTGTGAGAGAGAGAGAGAGAAAGAGGTGGAAGGATCTGCTGATGTCCTCAGTAGATTAAACTTGATGCATAAAATTTGCCAATCAATACAGCGAAGGGCAGAGAGCGAAGTCCACAACCTGCTAATCGGCCGTGGAAACATCTCATCCGTTACATGCCCAGCACACTCCTCCATCCCTCCTCCTCCATCCCCTTCCTTACCTGACATACTAAATACTTTTTTCTGGCCTCTCTTCTGATCCAGGGGAAATCTGGGAAGTTTAAATTGCCAGTAGCATATTGAATCACAATAAATAGTGCACAAACAACAACAAAAAAAAAAAAATAAAACCAAGAAAAAGAGTCACTATACAATATACAAGCCAACAATTAGCATTAATTCAGTACAACTGTATACACAGAATAACAATGTAATGATTTCCCCTCCACTCGCTGCACTCAAATAGTGAATAAGGTGGATTATACTTTTTGAAGAATGCAAATTTATCTTCTATTTTATCTTCTATGAAATTCTTAAAATTTTTTGCTTTTAATTAACCTAGTGCTATTTTGTGAAGCTTGTTGATAAAATATATTTAATTAATAATAAATAATAAATACTTTAAAGTGTGGTCAGTGTTGTCACTGCTCTTTAAGCACAACTTGATCTACTGCTTAACTAGTTGACTGGCTCAATAAATGGTCTACTCAAGGAATTAACATCATTCAGGTCATGCTGTATTTACAATACATTAAAGCACTGTTTCATAACTTATTGTGTTAATTGTAGAAACTGGAAATAAAGAGTACACAAGAACTCAGCAGTGACTTAGGATATTGTTGTAAAGTGAACAGTTATTTAATTCAGTCTCCAAAATTATGGGTTTACAGGACAAGGAAAAATATTCATGACTTATAAAATAGTTAAATGTAAAATGGACCATTTCCTTTGGTCCATTCATTGTGAAATTAAAATAAAGTTTAGATTGTTTTTTAAAATCCTGAAAAATGCAAAAAAAAAAGAAAAGAAATGCTGACAGAAATGGAGAGGTTTGTTCTCACAGTGATGTTATCTAATTTTAAAGTTAAAATGATCCTATTGCACATCATCTGTCACGGCGGGCTCCGTGAGCGTAGTGGGGAAGGACAGGGAACCAGAACGCCAAGACATGGTAAGGGGAAAACGGGGTTTATTCAGAAAACAGGGAAAACAAAGCACCGCACAATGGCTGAAAACAGGGAGAACAGAAATACACTTTACCACAGGAAACAGGACAA
>JBBJLR010000133.1:18127833-18138067 GCA_037577145.1 Brachypetersius gabonensis | reverse complement strand
CCCTGTAGTTAGAGAATGGAAGTCGCTTTGGATAAAAGCGTCTGATAAATGCCATAAATGTAAATGTAATGTAAATGTTCTTCCACAAACTGTGCCCACAAAGTTGGAAGCATGACAATGTCTGAAGCAAGATTGTCCTTTACTGGAAGACAGGGGCCACCTTAATTCTATAATTAAGAATTGTGTCCCAGTGTTTTTGTCCATATAGTGCATATTTAATCATAACCTCACACAGTAGGGAAAAAATACAAGAATATGAGCTGTTTAACTGCTGAGGCTTAGTCAACAAAATGATTTTGAGGTCACTATCATCTCTCACTAATGTCTTTCATCTTTTCCAAAGTCCGTCTTTTTGATTTGTGTATTTGTTAAACATTTATCTGGAATACTTGAGTCTGTACCAAGTACTGATTTTGGACTTGTTTGGGTGAGAGGCTCATTTATCATAATTTATCCAACATTTATTATTGTTGTGTTTGTTCACATTCAAACAGTACAAAGCTGCAAATGAGAAGCTTTCTTCTCTCAGAATGAATTTTAGCCATATAGGATGGCATATGACATGCATTGTGATTATCTCAGTGGTAATGCTCACAGTACTTTCTGTCTAGTTTTCATACCAGTACTTGAAACACCAGTGAGCAAATATCATGCTGTGATCCTGACCATCGATGAACAGGCTATAGTGGGTTATCAAATGATACTGAGAAACAGAGGAACTACAGACTGTAATTGAGAACTACCAAGTGCACCTATGTGTTCAATGGAAATGATAAAATAGAGTATAGATACAAAAAAGGTGGCTCCTCCAATACCACTTTTACATGGTATTTAGAAAAAATGTCTGTCTAGTTTGGTCATGTGGTCTCTAGTGAGGTTTATGAAAGAGAACACACAAAACCATGAGTGTGATCTGTGGGATAGCCTTCTACTTTCATCTGTTATGTCTACAGTCTCACCTTTTTAATAAGTGATATGTAAAAATGTCTACTAAATCTGTGTAGACAGGCTTTTGTGTTCCTCTGTGCTTCAGTCAGGTTTTGAATGTTTGTATTGCCTAACATTGCTATGTGTTTCACTGCATGCTTTTTCCACTCCATGTCTCCACTTGGCTTGTTTGGTTTCATTTTTCATAGTTTATTTTTATTCCCTTTAAAGTCTAAGACTTGTGAAAACATCTCTCACCTCTCCCTGCCTTGACCTTATGACAGTTATTTATATGCAAGAGTGGCCATTACTTCTCACTTTCCATTACTTCTCCTTTCATCCATTCTCTCATTTACACTCATTTATTCCCGATTAAAACATTCATCATGATCATTTCTCATGAAAGCAATGATCTGAAACCAAGTGTCCTAAATGTTAATCTTGGTCTCAGTACTGCTCAAACAGTCTGATATTACAATATATTTCAGCACTAAAACTTAATGTGAGGACAGTACATTTAGAGAGTTTTGTCCTTAGTCTTGCCTCACCAAAGATAATCTTGGACTGGCTTTTGCTCATGGGCTCAAAAGCTGCTGTCTTGACTACTCCTGTGATTAATGCATTAATGGGTAGCCATGTAGTCTATAAGCAGGTAGTGGTAGTACCTTCCATGTGGTTTGGACAGCTTCACTGCTATTCTTCCAGCAAATGGATTTAGTTGTATACGTCAGAGGATCACTAAAAGACTCAAGATGAGCCATATGGGATCTGCTGAACATAATTGTAGAGTTGAGTATATTTTTAGAGGATCTTGAGTACTGCTGTTAGAGAATGATTCACCATGACTTATACCCCTTTGTTTAGATTTATTAGACAGAAAGGGAATATCTTGAAACCATGGCAGTTCAAATAATGCTGCTTAAATTTGTCATCATTCATCCAGACATCTACAGCTTTCGTCTGAAAGGTCTCGTAATCTAATTGGAAATTTGGCAGTTCCAGTGCACCTAATTCTTTAGACAGATGTTCAGAGAAATAGAGAATGAGAGGGAGGGATGGGTTATGATTTGAAGGAGTCTATGAGACAGGTCTGTTTCAGTAAAAAAAAACTGACTGCCAGGAAACTGTATTGCTGAGGTAATCTTCAAAAGTTACCTGGAGCTAGCCTTTCAATTTGGGGATAAAGGAAGCAGCAGGTTTCAAATACAAATCATTCATTTTAGATGAGCGAATCAAACAACACACAGACTTGACGAGGTGGGACCTACTGCTGTCTGGACTTGCTGCGGTCTACATTTTCCTCTGCCGTTACTGACAAATACTCCAAATCCAATTCATGCCATTGAGTTCCACAGTAGCAGATATCCATGTGGCACTGAAACTAGTAACAGACTGAGGACTCATAAGAGCAGAAACCTGGCAGGACATCACTGAGCTGAAATAAGCTTGAACAAGCTTTGCAAAAGGTTGGAAAGATTTCATTCATGCTGAAGAGGTCTTTTTTTTTCTATTGTACTGCTGAGCTGGACGATACTGTTGGCTAACTGAATCTAGGCAAACTGTTTACAATGAATTTACCCAGTCCCCACACCTGCACAAGCGGGTGTAAAGGGGGTCTGTGTTGCTGTATTTGTGCTCATAAACATGGATTCTATATATTGCTGTACAATGAGAGTAAGTGTTACACTGACAATGTTGGTTAGGCGTGTGTAGTATCCTGTGCTCAATTAATTTCTTTTTCTTTCTGTATTTCTCTCTCTTAATGTTTTCTAGAAGAGCTTTTTTGTCTGGAATTGGCTTTGGATCACTTGAAGCATTCTCTTGAGCTCACCGAACATAAAGTATGTGTTTGTGGGCATGTGTGTGTGTGTGTGTGTGCACGTGTGTGTGTCTGCTAGACAGGGAAAGTAGTATTGATTTCTGTGAGAAGGGCTAGATTGAGGAGTTCACAGTGACATGTTCCACTCATTGATGCCCTGATGGAAACGCAGGTGAGGACAATTGCTACATAACAACCAGCAGCATCCACACACATGTATTCTTTCTCGCAACACACCCCTCTCTTCCTGTGTGTTTCTGTCTCTTTCTCTCACACACAGTGCTCTAGAAAAACATCAAATTTGAGTATAAAGGGACTCTACAGATTTGATGGTTGATTTGCACAAAACCAATCTCTCTAAAACAACTCCTTCACCCTGTTTTTGTGAAAAGTTCAGAGAGAAGATCATCTCTGTACACACATATATCCATTTGAATGTTTACTCATGTAGGATAGTCAAGTGCATTGTAGCATTCTCTACAGAGTACAATAGGCCAAAGATACCCAACTTCAACCCAGAGGGCCACAATTCTTTTGGTAATTTCATTTCCTTTGTGTGTTTGAGAAATCACCAAACTGCTGGAATCTGGTTCCACATTGAATTAGTCCTTCTCCCTGGATTTCAGTGTAATTTAGTGAGAGTGAACATAAAGATCTATATTTAAGAGCCTCCAAAGTGTTCTGGATTGTTATTCAGCTCATGTTTGGTCAGTCGTCATGGTCGATAGTTTTACACCCTTTCTTTGGTTTCAGCTTGATCAATCAGCAAGAA
Source organism: Brachypetersius gabonensis (assembly GCA_037577145.1). NCBI lineage: Eukaryota > Metazoa > Chordata > Actinopteri > Characiformes > Alestidae > Brachypetersius > Brachypetersius gabonensis. Next base: position 18,134,549 of record JBBJLR010000133.1, on the reverse strand, counting down.
AGCTGAAAAGAAACCTTTAAAGAAATCGCAGTGGCCATTTTACAACACAGTTACCATACTGAATGGCTGCCAGTCACACAGCCAGTGTGCCTCCAACACAAATGCCCCACCTCTGCTGTGTTTTCCTTGAGGTCCAGCTACGGAGCCCCCCTGCAGCCCCTGTGCTTGAGCTTCAGTTCTTTCTGCCTCAGGCATGACCTTCCCCTTTGGACTCCCCTCCAGCTACAATCATGTAATTCCAAACAATGCTATTCCAGCTCTGACAATTCTCTGCCTCCTGTCTAGCACCTTTGTGAACGTCTTCCTCAGTGCTGGCAGTGCCAATTGGGAATCCAGAAGATGCTGCTCTACTACAAATGATTGGTCTGAGAGAGAGATTCTGATCTTTCTGCTTTCTGCTACAGTTCCGGAGGATGGTTCCCAAAGCAGAACTAGACAAGAGAATTGCCTTGCCTATACTTAAAGAAACTTATTCAAAGATGTACACAGAGCCACCATCCCCAACCTAGGAAGGCACTTCTGCTTGGGTCCACAATGAGGACACTGGTTCTTTTGGCCTCTGTCACAGAAGATTGTGCACTAGAGATTCCTGTAATTACTCCAATTGAACCTCACAACACATCTCCAGTATGTGTTCTTACTCACTTTTATTTTACCAGCCTCTGAAACTGATTCTGTTCCTCAGGCTTCTGTTGGCACTGTCCCTGCTCTAAGACCTCTGTCACTGACTCAACACTTCTGGTCTTTGCCACTGATTCAACCCCTTCAGCCTCAACCCATATTCCCTAACTCATGGCATGTCATTCTTCATAGCCTGCTTTGATCTCCAGCTTATGTCGCGAGACATGCTGCTCCCTAGACTTTCTAGACCTTCTAGACCTTGGCCCAGTATTTTCCTTTGCATTCTCACAAGTTTTCTCTTGTTCTTCTTAAACACATGGGTGCTGTGTGTTATAGAAGTGTTCTGTCAGGGATGCTAAACTTTCTGTACTGTCCCTTAGAGACTGTATGGTCTGACTTACATTGGCTGCTAATAATCATCCTCACTATTCAAGGCTCCTTAAGAGTACCATTCAGCAAGAATAGTTTTGCATGATAAAGTGGTTCTCAGTAATTTAAGTCCACCATAATGGACTTAATCAGTCACTCCCACATTAGTACAAATGTCAGTGGTTTTACTGTAAAGCAAATTGTAGAACTAACCCCAGGTGTTATTCATTCCATCCAAATTGCAATGTCAGTTCCATCTAGTTTTTCTCAACTATGTAGGCACACAAGAAGCAGTTTGTAAATAAGTGCAATCATAAGGGAAATAAACTTAAGCCGTGGGTAATTTCATGGTATCATTGATTAGTAACAACTCAGCTTCTTCACCTAAATGTTGTTCAGCAGTCAAACAAATTAATGTTTAATTGGCTACCTTTATTTGTTTAACCATTTCTTTGCATTATCTTCCACCAACTTACCTTGCTTTAGACTTTCAATGAAATGTGGTGGCAAAATCAGTGAGGAGAGTATAGCTGTGGTTATCTTGAGGTAACATTGACTTAAACAGTAAAAAATAATTCTGAAAATGTTTTCTGACGTTACACAAGGCAATAAATACCAATATAATGAATACATACTTAAGTATTTGGGACAGCCACTTCTCCTGTTTCTGTGATTACCATAGTTCTTTCTGACACTTGCCTGATTGCTACTGGAACTTTACTGTCTGCATTATTTCATGGTTCATTGACATGGCAAAATAAAGCCTTCATGCAATAGAAGCCCCTTGGAAGACTAAAGTCTCATCTTACAGTCAAAGATGTGCCCATAATAATCCATGCATATATCAGCTCTGACTCATGCATGTGCTATGTCCCAGTTCACCCTTCTCTTGTGGTTTGCCTATTTTATCTCCATCATGCACTGCAGGGTTGTATATAGAATGAGTTGATCCATCCTATACATATTCAAATAAAATGCATGTGGGCTAGGGCTAACCTTTGTCTGAAAAAAAAATCCTTTCTGTACCATTGTTCTTCAGATCATTCAGTCTCTGATGAAGCTGCTGCCACCAGCTGAGGATTTAGTACTTGCGCGTGTCTTGCCTAGTTGTGAAGACCAAGCAGGTAGTCATTAACACAGCGCTGTCCACAGCTGTCTAGTGTAATGATGCCGTTGACATGCATCTCCTTTTATGCTTCCAGGTCTAATGGACAGAAAGAATGTGAGTCAGTGACTAAGCAGGGATAAGTAATGACGCATTTAAGAGGCTGATCGTGTTTGTGATAGTTTACAGCTCACTTTTATGCTTCAGACCTGTTTTAACATATCACTAATCAACTCATATTGGCAATTTAAAGAGATCTGCTTTATGTCTATGTCACGGTGATAGGCAGAATAATGAGTGACCTGTGCCCACTTTGTTGCCTGCTGGAAGGACTCAGACGTGATAGACACGAGAGAGTTGGTAAGCCACGCAGTTTGATATAAGAACGCTCCGTGAGGAGTTAGAGACCACACCAAGATGGACTCACGTTCTAAACACACACACAGACAGTATACAAAAAGACTCAGGAAAGTCAGAGGTCTCATGGTACCGAGAGTATGGGAATTTGAGTAGAGCAGAGGTGAGACATGTGGGCATGAAGCTCAGGGACTTCAATGTCTGTGTGAAGAGGATACACTTACTTCCTGTTTATATACCCTTACTTGTGGAAAACAGGATGGATGCAGAGAGAGGCAGGCAGCTGGAGCCGGTAGGTGACTGGGTTGATCCTGTGGGTGATCTTGAAGGGGCACAAGAAACAGGGTGATAGTTTCCTGGACTCGGTGTCGAGGTTGATGTGTCGGTTGGAGAGATACACCTTGTCACCTACATGGAACAAACGTCCCGGAGGGTGCCGGCTACGGTGCTGGGCGACGTAACGGCGGTTAGACCGAAGGTTGGAGGTCCAGGGCTTGCTTCCACAGTCGGTGGCACCAGCGGACCAACTGTTGGGGGGACGGTACATCAACCCCCGGCTCCTGGTGTTCAAACATCGGGGGTAGGAATCCATTACACACCTCGAAAGGGCTGAGGCCGGTGGCAGAGGAGGTGAGGAGATTGTGGGACAACTCAGCCCAAACGAGGTAGTCCGCCCAGGAGCGCTGATGATCCACCACAAAACATCAAAGGAAGTGCACCAGATGTTGGTTGGCCCGCTCCGTCTGACCATTAGTCTGAGGGTGGTAGCCCAAGGAGAGGCTAGTGGAGGTGTCGATCAGACGGCAGAAGGCCTTCCAGAACTTCGCCGTGAAATGGGGCCCTCTGTCCGAGACGATGTCCTTGGGGAACACATGAAACAAACTACGTGCTCAATAAGAATCTCAGCAGTTTCTTTGGCAGTGGGGAGTTTGGCTAGGGCCACCAGGTGAACAACCTTGGAGAACCTGTCGACAATGATTAAGGTTTGGTGCGGGCACAAGTGGGGCAGGCCTGCACAAAATCTTTGACGTCCTTGGCCAAGGAGGGACACCAGAAGGCCCTTTTAAGAAGGGTAGTGGTGCGGTGAACCCCTGGGTGACCCACTAGAGTGGACGGATAGCCCCATTTGAGCACCTCCTGGCATATGGTGGTAGGCACGTAGAGTTTGTCGGCTGGAGTCTCAGGAGGAGGAGCCTCCAAGACCTGTCCCTGGCGGACCCTCTCTTCCAACCCCCACCAGAGAGGAGCGATGATGATGTTCTCCTGCAGGACAGGTGCGGGATCCACCCGGGGACTCTCAGCCTGGACCTGGCGAAGTTGGCGAACCCCAGCTGTTTCAGCGATGTGGGTGGGGGCCACGATTGCACAGCCTCCAGCTTCTGGGGATTCATGGCTACCCCCTGGGAGGAGATGACGAAACCAAGGAAGGTAGTCGAGTGCTGGTGAAACGCACATTTTTCCAGCTTGCAGAACAGTTGATGGGCCAGCAACCTCTTTAACACTGCCCTGACATGCTGGGTGTGCTCGTCAAAACTGGTGGAATAAATCAATATGCCGTCCAGGTAGGTGAACGCCCACCGACCCAGCATGTCGCGTAGAACGTCTGATATCAACTGTTGGAATGCAGAAGGGCTATTACATAATCCGAAGGGCATTACCAGGGTCTCGTAGCGGTCGGTGGGAGTTATGAAGGCCGTCTTCCACTTGTCTCCCTCTCTGATGTGGACAAGGTTGTAGGCGCGGTGTAGATTCAGCTTCGTGAAGATCTTCACACCAAAGAGAGGGTCCAGGGCGGTGTTGACGGTTCTTGGCGGTGATGTTGTTTAACCCCCGATAGTTGACGCACAGACGGAGACCCCCGTCTTTTGTCTTCACAAAGAAGAACCCCGCGGCCGCAGGCAAGAGGGGCGGATGGTCCCATTGCGGAGCGCCTCAGCGATGTACTCGTCCATCGCCCGCTGCTCGTCATTGCAGATGGAATAAAGATGGCCGCGAGCGGGTAGTGAGCCCGGCAGGATGTGGCCAGATCATAAGGTCAATGAGGTGGTAATTTAATGGGCTCTTTTTTACTAAACACACCTGCCAGGTCTCGATACGGAACGGGAATGGTCTCCACATCGACGTCGGAGGTCTCGGACTCCCCCAAGCACATCCCAGCCGGCGCCGGTACGCAGACAACGCTGCAGGTCGGACTCCACTGGAGGATTTTCTGTCGGGACCAGGAGATGAGAGGGTTGTGACGCACCAACCAGGGCAGCCCAAGAAGGAGAGGAGGTGAAGTGAGGCAAGTGACGAGGAAGGAGATGGATTCGGAGTGCTCGGGGATGGACATGGTGAGCGAAGCAGTGCGATGAGTGATGGGGCTGGTAGACAGGGGTCAACCATCAACGGCTGTTATAGTGACCTGCTGGGATAACACCTCAAGGTTGAGACCCAACTAGGAAGCATAAGAGTGATCAATGAAATTACCCGCTGCCCCTGAGTCCACAAAGGCGGAGGTTCTGATCCGTTTGTGTCCCAGTTAGAGACTCACCTGAACAACGAGCCAGGAAACGGTTAACGGGATGGAGGACGGAACCAGAGAATCAAGCGAATTCCTCCCACACTTCACTTGGCCTGCCCATTTCCCAGCCGGAGAGGGCAGATGGCGTGATGGTGGTCAGGGGAGGCGCAGTAGGCGCACAGGTTCTTGCGGAAGCACCTTTCCTTCTCCATCGCCGTCAGATTGGATCCATGATCCGACACATCTGGATCATCCCCTCCAATGTATTGGGGAGCTCACGAGCGGCCAGCTCGTGCTTCAGCCTGGAGTTGAGGCCTTTGTAGAACGCCGTGCGGAGGTGGTATAATCGAGAGTCCACCATCACCTCAATCTCAGGGTGTTGGAAAGTTGCCTTCAACTGCTTAGAGAACTCAAGATACGAGTGAGCAGCATCGTTATCCAATTGAAGGACCGCCGAAACCCACTCTGCTGCCTGCCCGGCAAGGAGGGAAACTCGAAGAGCAGATCAAGGTTGGTTAAGAACACCTCACACTTCCCGTCCTTGCCGTTCCATTTATCCGGTAGGGCAAGTTTGGGAAGAGGAGGCTGAGCCACCGGGGGTGGAGAAGCAGCTGCTTGAGTGGAAAAGGAACCCGCAGATAACCGGTCCAAGGTCTGTCACAGGCTGGCAACCTTCGAGCGAAGACCAGCGGTCTCTGCATGTAGGGTTGTCATTTCCTGCTTCAGGTTTCCTATCTCGGTCATCTGTAGAGTAACCAGCTCACACAACCCTTTCTTCTCCTCGAGGCTCCAAGACACAGACATTCTGTCACGGTGATCGGCAGAATAATGAGTGACATGTGCCCACTTTGTTGCGTGGTGGAAGGACTCAGACGTGATAGACACGAGAGAGTTGGTAAGCCACGCAGTTTGATATGAGAATGCTCCGTGAGGATTTAGAGACCACACCAAGATTCTAAACACACACACAGACAGTATACAAACAGACTCCGGAGAGTCAGAGTACTCATGGTACCAAGAGGATGGGAATTTGAGTAGAGTAGAGGTGAGACACGCGGGCATGAAGCTCAGGGACTTCAGTGTCTGTGTGAAGAGGATACCCTTACTTCCTGTTTATATACTGTTCGTGAGTCACTTCCGGTGCCGATTGACGTCACGTGACCTGGTGCGTGTGACAGTCTATGAACAATTTTTGGGTAGGATATGATATGTAATATAATTGGTCACTGTTTTGAAAGTTGCCTACAAATGACAAAATATTTGCCACCAGATTTATTTATTCAACATTATAGGAATCTGTGAACAGTCAAGATATTGCATGATAAACAATGTGCTGTAATCATGTATTTACCTTAAAAGATGTCTGCAATGAGATTTGGTTTCACATTTGAAACCTGATGAATTCTGGGCTTCAGTCAGTTAACAGTCTTCTACAGCCTGATCATTCCAGACACGCCTACTCTTTCTTAACTTTAATTTACAACCTCAGAGAGTCTAATATTTGAATTCTGTGAAGAAAGCATAAGGCTAGAATATCCAAATTCTACCTTAAACCATACTGTCTTCATACTACTGAAAACAGTGTTTCAAAAGATATGAACAGTCTGAACTGTAGTCTAAACGTCATTTAAGCATGCAAAATGAAATCATTCTCACAATATAAATTCTCAGGTGTACACGAGTGTTACATTTACATTTACAGTATTTAGCTGACGCTCTTATCCAGAGCGACGTACAACAGTGCTTAAGAAGTCCACGACT